>JAZAVI010000005.1:0-485000 GCA_036326025.1 Chrosomus eos
TGGTTAGAGATCGACCGATGTATCGGTTTACCGATATTTTTCCCGATATTTAAGCATTTTCCCATAATCGGGTATCGGTTTTGTAATATCGGATTCGCCAATAAATGGCACCATCTTGTGGCCGTTTTGAGAATTCTGCCATTGCAGCCCGCGTCTGAGGAGATCAGTCAACAACAACTCTGTGCACAAGTAAAGTATATGTTCTACTTGCTTTGCTTTAATTATTCGACTTTATTTAACATAACAGACATACAGAAATAAGATTTGATACATAAATGCCTGACATACCGGTAGTTTATTTATGCAGCTTGGTTCTAAAAAATTGAGACGAACTCATGGAGTCACGTATGTCCTGCCCCAATAAAGACGCAACTTTACATGAATTAAATGAAACCGACATGAATGAGTGCATGTTGAAAATAAAAGTGCTGAATTTAATTATCTATCTGTTGTAGTCTCGAAAAAAAGTTTGTTCGTATTTCTGAGCACTCACTGGGTTGATGATCAGGAATGCTCAAGCACGGCCACGGAATGAAACTTTTGACAAGATTATCTTGTTTAAACATCCTAGATTATATTATCATTTACTACATAGCAATTATTTCGCTAATACACATCTAAATATACCGCTTTGTGGAAATTAATTATCTGCACGCGCGATCGCGGAAATTAATTATTTATTATCTGCACACGCGATCGCGATTGAGTTATAGTTCTGTGTAAATGCATAGATAAACAGCACTTTGTCAGAAAGCATTTCATTATCTAGAGTTTCTAGACAGACAAAAATATTATTAATTAATAACATACTAGTTGGAAAATGCAATGATGTATATGCTGTTTTGTTTGTTACTTTTCTGACAATGTTATATTCCAGCTAATATTATTCAGTGAATTAATATTACCCAGTGAATTATTCCTCACTCTTTAAACCTATTAAACGGCACATAAACCTTCTAAAACTGTTTAAAATGAATAGGCTATATGCACGCATAAGTTCCGCATTTGACGCAAGGATGCTCATCCGTTTCCGGTTGGGGAGATTAAAGCGGAGGAAAACCAAGGTAAACGGGATTATGGCAGAGTCTTCAAAATCTACTGTCCTCCCGTCTTTGAAACGAAACTTTCATATGTTTAGATGTAATTTTATGTATAGTTATGTTTATTTAATATAATTTTAAAAAGAAGCATAAACACAACGAGGGGTGTCTGTTTTGTCTGTTTTTGTGACTAACGTTTCTTTAGTATAACCATGGAGTATAAAATTCAATATAAATTCTTGGTATTGCATTGGACTCTACGATAGGCGGAAGTTATCGAGTATCCTTAACCCTTCACCGGAAATACCGCCGTGCATAGAGCCCATTACATTTCTGCAAAGGTGATATGACTCCCCTGTCAATTATTTTCTCCATATGAAAACATTAGACTTTTAACATTTATTTTGCCTATTGTTAATATTGTTGCTGCTGATGCTTATAAATTATATGTATAATTTAGATATAAATTATATAATGTAATATGTTTTTATTGTAATTTGAATATTTCATTTAACATGAAAGACTAATTTAATTTTCCCCCCAATATGTTAGAATAATTGTTTTGCTTTATTTTTTACCTCATCAAAGCTTTTATTTTAATACAAAGACAGTGCACTTTATTTTTTGGACCCAGACCCCTCTATTTATTTGTGTATACATAGAAAGTTTTGTTTTTTTTGTATGCAAGGAGGGAGTGATTGTTATAAATAAATTGGTTGTTTCAGTTCATTTGTGTTGTAATAATTGTGTTAAAAACAGAAGTATAACAGTAAATAAATATCGGTTCTGCATATCGGTTATCGGGCACATGAACATGCAAATAATCGGTATCGGTTAAAAAAATCAATATCGGTCGATCACGAGTTGTGGGCAATTGTGTCAAATGCAGCACTAAGATCAAGTAACGCTAATAGAGAGATACAACCACGATCAGATGCTAAAAGCAAATCATTTGTGACTCTAACGAGAGCTGTCTCGGTACAGTGGTAATTAAGTCGTGTTGTAGAAAATTCAGTATTTCTTATATTCATTTTGTTTTCCTCAGCTGTTAACCGGTTCTGTGGGGGCTTAGCAGCTGAGGGTGGGGGACAGGACATGAAAGAAAAACACAGAAGAATACAGGGGGTCGTTAAAATGACCTTTTGTCTCCTCCGAAAACAAGAAGCAAGAACTGCAAGCAGTGCTTAGGGGCCAAGCACCTTTTGACCGTTTTTGACATATTTGGATTTAATTTGGAAACTTTTTAAACTTTGCAAAATTCTCATTGTTAAACAGTTGCAACATATTGAATTATTAGAAAATCTTCAAAGCTATAACCTTTTTTTTTAACACAGCTTGGTAGTCATACACAATGGTTTGTTCTAATTGTACGGAGACTTGAGTTGTTAAAGGTGAAACTGCAGCAATTGGCTCCAAATTACATAACATTACACAATGATTTTAAGTTGTATAAAATGGGGCTCGAACCCACAACCGGAACGGCTCGGGATTAGTAACACATGGTTTAGCAGACTGCACCACTCAGAGGACGTACAATCACAGACTGCAGAGAGGCTCCAGTGTAAGAATGAGCACACAAAAGCAGGTGAACCAGATTAGCATGCTAAGCTAATTAATGCTAATTTAGCTTATGACTTGGTACATCCAATCCTGGCAAAATAGATATCCTCGGATTCGACATGGCGCAAAGAATCGATAGACACCAATTTTTAGATTTTGTGACAAACTGTTTACAAGTTACAGCCTCTGAACCAATTTTGGGTCGACCTCGTTAAGTTTGCGACATCATAACTTTTTTTTTTTCCCATATAACAAAAAAATCGGGAACAGTACTTTTATGCGGCTCAGTCCGAAGATCATTTGAGCACATGTTTGGAGAAAATTTGACAAAATTTGAAGGAGGAGTAGCGAAAAAACAGTTTTACATTTGCTCCAATATGGCGCCCAGTCATTGTTTAAAAATAGCATATGAGATATCGTTGAAATCGGCATAAGCCAAGGAATATATTGACATAAAGAAATCAAATTTCAAGCAATGTTAGCAAAAGTTATAAGCGTTTTTTCAAAAAACAATGATATCTCTGGTACACAAGGTGGCGCTGTGATCAAACTTCTCTGGTACCTCCTGGCCATGCTAATGGTGATCCATACCAAATTTGGTGAAGAAATTTCAAATAGTTTAAAAGTTATTGCAAATTATGACAAAATTCAAAATGGCGTACACGGGGTACATCCCATCATGGCAAAATCAATATCCACAGATTTGATATGCAAGGAATCCATAGATACCACAATTTTGATTTTCTGACAAAGTGTTCAAAAGTTATTGGCCAAAATAGCAATTTTGCATATCTCATGACCCGTAGGTGGCGCTGTTCCCAACTTTGGCAGGGTCCCCCAGATCATGCTTCCGATGAAGCGTACCAATTTTCGTATCGATTGATCAAACTTTGGCCGAGATACAGCCTCTTAGCCAATTTTGGGTGGACCCTTATAATGTCGGAAGTTTGCGACATTATAACTTTTTTTTTGCCAGTATAACAAAAAAAATCGGGAACAGTACTTTTATGCGGCTCAGTCTGAAGATCATTTGAGTGCATGTTTGGACAAAATTGGACAAAATTTGAAGGAGGAGTAGCGAAATAACTGAATACTGTACATTTCAAAATGGCCACTACTGTAATGGGCGGGGTCTTAATGTAAGGTATTGGTTGTGATCAGCTTGATGAGTGGAATCAGGTGTACTAAGTTTCATGTCTCTAGATCAAAGGGTTCAAAAGTTATAACCATTTCAATGTTGAATTTTTGAACTGGTGGTGGCGCTATAGAGTTGGTCCTAGAGACTCAAAAATTGCTACAATTACTTTTCATTACCATCACTACAAGTGTGTCAAATTTCATCATTTTCCTATATACGGTTCATAGGGCTGCCATAGACTTCCATTTGCGGAAGAAGAATAATAATAAGAAAACTAACAGATACAATAGGTGCCTCAGCACCTTCGGTGCTTGGCCCCTAATTTGGTTTGTCCTAGGGGGTAGAAACCAGCCCAAACCAGAAGAACAGAAACTGGGAGGGAGGGGTCTTACGATGCCAAAGAACTGTATAAATGTTTGTGTTTTGTGGAATCGAGCAGGTTCTTGTCTTTCCATTCTGGGTGGCTGCGGTCTGGAAACATAGTCCTCAGAAAATAAACCTTTTCTCTTTAAAACAATTTTTGCCTTTTGAAAGTATTCTTATACCATTGATGCTGTTTTTATTAATCCCTAAAAAATTGCTATTACTGTCGTTAGAAACCTTCAACAGTGCCGTTTCTGTACTATGTAGAGACTTAAAACCAGACTGAAACACTTAATGGATACCATGTAGATCAAGGAATGTATTCAATTGTCCAAGTACAACCTTCTCCAGTAATTTCGACAGAAATGAAAGTTTCGAGATGGGTCTAAAATTAGCAGAGACAGATGAATCCAGGTTAGATATCTTGATTACTGGTTCCACTGCTGCACGTTTAAAAGACTTAAGTACAACTCCCGAGGCCAGGCTACTATTAATAATCGCAAGAACAGAAGGACCAATAGCTTCAAATGAGTTCTTTAAAGGGGTGATGAACTGAGAAATCAAATTTTCCTTGATCTTTTGACATCTAAAAGGTCATCATATTATAAGAATATCCTGTAAGTTTCAGAACTGAAAACCTCCTTGTTAGTCCAATAAATGCTTTTATTGACACCAGGCTCAGCAAACGACTCGTTTTTCAAAGTGGGGAACAATGACGTCAAAGAGGATAAAAGACCACCCCCGCAGAAGAAGATCAACGCCTGCTTCAACACAGCCGGTTTAGCCCCGCCCACCGATTCGCGCATAGCTAAATAACATAGGCCTACCTCGTGATGACAAACCAGATCGAGCTACCGATCAATACAAAATATTGTGCAGTGCCTGGATGTGGAAGAAGACAGTCGCTGCATAAGCTTCCTCTGGATTCCAATAGGAGAGCATGGACAAACTTTATTTTTAATGACGTTCCACTCCAGCTGATGAGGTAAAACATTGTCCGTCTGTTCGCTTCATTTCACTGAGGATTGTTTTGTAAACAAGACTGGATTTGCAGACTGATTAAGAGTAAAGAACGGTGCTGTGCCGTCTATATTGGATCTGACAGGAATGGTGAAACCTACGGGCTCTGGGTCGAACATGTATGGGCAAATCATTCCGGTTGCCATTTTACAACATTGGACGTTTTCAAAATAATTTCCCTCAAGTGCATCGACGGCGGGTGAGTTGAAACTCATTGTAATATGCAAAACTGTTATCCACTCACAGCAGTGGGCGTTTACTTCCAAGTCTTCAGTGCGAGACGCCCATAAAAACCGAGCGTTTTTCAGCTAGGCTCAAAACTAGGGTACAAAATAGCCTATTACTTATTCATTTTGATGTTTTTGAATGCAAAAACCAAGCGAACGTCATAAGTTTACCTCAGACAACAATATAATAAGATTTAAAAAGTCAGTTCATGACCCCTTTAAAGGACGTGGAGGGACCATGTCCATGCAACATGGGGATAATTTCATTTTAACAAAGATCTCCCTCAGTGAGACAAGAGACACCGGCACGAACTGATCAAAAACAGAGCACTCAAGAGGAAATGGATAGAAAAGTCAAAGGAGGGGATTTATTAGATCTAATATCTTCAATCTTGGACATAGACCTGAAAAATCTGTTTTTATTGTGCCATTGTTTTTCTCAAAAAGTGCAAACATGCAACATGAGGTAGGCCTGAATTCACTTATCTCTTTCCACTTTTTATTTTGCGGGGGTCAAAATAATTCCTTTGTTAATAATTCATAAGATGAGTAACACTGGAGTTTGGTTTATAGAATACATTATAATCAATAAATATGAAATAGTGTGATTTCAGAGAGGTCTAATTGAAGACAACATGATGTTAACCGAGAAGTTTTTTTATACTGACCAAAGGAGAGAAGTGCATTGTGCTAATTCTTAATTGTTGCTTTTATTTATATTGTTGTCCATTTGTCGAGCTTTCATACCTCTTATATAGTAATTATATATGATTATGTATCAGTTTACTAATGTTCGGACTAGTGGTGGGGGCAGATCAGTGGTTCATGTAGATTGTCTACAAACCGAAAGGTTGGTGGTTCGATCCCCGGTTCCACCTGACCAAGTGTCGAGGTGTCCATGAGCAAGACACCTAACCCCAACTGCTCCCGACGAGCTGGATGGCGCCTTGCATGGCTGACACCGCCGTCGGTGTATGAATGAGTGAATGAATGTGTGAATGTGAGGCAAATATGTAAAGCGCTTTGGTGGCCATTGGGTCTGTGAAAGCGCTATATAAATGCAGTCCATTTACCATTTACCATTAGTGGTGGGCCGTTATCGGCGTTAACGTGAGACTCTTATCGGGCAATAAAAAAAAAATCGGTATAATTTTTGATTCCGCGCAATTCCAATGTGTAGTATATTTTGATTGACGCCGCGCCTACTGTCACAGATCGCGCAAGGTGTTTTCCTGTCAGAGACACAAGTTGTATACTTTTACTTTGTTACGTTGGGCGACGTTCCTCTCGTTACTTTATTTTAATACAATACATGTTGTTAAATTAGTTTATTCCAAGCACGCTGTATCTTTTTTATGGGCATGAGCGATGCTCAATTTACAAATGAATCACTCTTTTGAGTCGATTCTGATCAAAAACTTCATCAAACAAGTTGGCTGATCTTGTCTAAAGCGGTTCGCGAATCAGTTTGAATGATCTGTTCAGTTCCTCACGCACTGAATCGTCTGAAGCGCTTTCAATTCACGTAATTGTCATAACAGGAATATACAGAGTCGTAACTTCACTTCACTTCACTTATCCGTAGTCTTTTGGACCGTAGGGCACCACTGAAGACTTGGCAACCAACTTCTTCCATTCCTCCCGGTTCTCTGCTTTAACAGAGTCGTTTAACAGAGTCGTAACAGGAATATTTAAAAACATCAAGAGCATTGGATGAAGTGGCCGTGGATCTAGTCTAGTCTAGTGAAAGCAAATCTGCAAATGCATCATATTTTTGCCAGCGATGAAGATCTTTATTAGTTGAACATCTTCGTAAGCTGTCTGTGAATGAATGATTCCACAGGACGATACATTCGAGTTCTTTTCATTCAGGTAACACATTTTACAACCAAACTGATTATTACGCCACGATAGCACTACTAAAAAGTATGACATTATCCGTATCCAGTATCCGTTTTTTGGACATATACATTAATTTATAGGCGAACAAAAAAAAACGCTTCAGAGCGTCGGCGCACTGGCAAAGGTTAACAGGTTAAATAGCTACCATTGTGTCCAGTTTATGAAATGAAGTGTGTGTGTGTGTGTGTGTGTGTTATTGCGCAGTGGCATAGTCACACGAATAGTTTACATTGATTGAAACTAATTTGTTTAAAAAGGAGGCTATTGCCGGTAACAAGGCAGGTTCACATTAAATGTTATTAAATGCAGTGGCGGATTTAGCAAATAGGGGGCCCAAAGCGAAGGTACGTATGGGGCCCCCCCATCCCATCTTTAAAAGAGAACGAAAAAAAAAATTAGACTGAAAGCTAATCTACGGGGAAGTAAAGGTTGGAGAGGAGGAAAAAAACCTTCCCCTTTAAACCCTGCATACATTTCTTTACTCCAAAATGAAGATGGAAAGCAAAGAACACACAAAGTGTAGTACTACACAAACTAAGTCATGATGGAACCCAACAGAGAATAAGGTTTCAGATAACACCAGGAAAACCAGCACTGTTTATTATTTTTTTAAGATCAAATCAACATAACCAGCAAGACAAGTAGGGTAAACCCCCACAAGCAAATATTGCCAAGATGAATAACTGACTTTATATAAGTAAGTGAGGGAGGTTGCAATTGGCATTGCACTTGAGATTGACATTTCAAACATTCTACTTAAACAAACATTTTTATATGTTTATATTAGTTTATATATTTTATAATGTAATAATTTCACAGCTAATCAACAAATGAATGCAGAGACAACATAAAGACAGTATTTTAAATACTTGTTTAATGTCATCTTTTTATGAATGAAGGTCAGTAGACCTATCACTGATACTAATACAGCTTATCTGTCTGGATAAAAATTAATCCCCCCATAATTTTAAACATTAATTATGGCCATCCAACATGACAGTGTAATTGAAAGCCGAAAAATTAACATTAGGCTTCAAAAAATATATAACAACTTTTAATTTACGTGAACTTCAAACAATCATCACATAAACCCATAATAAATGTCATATTTACTTTTGCCCTTTCTGTAGGATGTAACGTTATAAGTTACACGTTATCCTCACCTAGCGTCACTTCACATCTAGCAGCTGCTGCTGTAGCGGCATGTGTCCCCAACAGAAGGCGTAAAAAAGTTTGTCAATTTTTGGCAGCGTTGCCTAATACATTTCGGCGTCTTTTTTAGCCGCTTGGGTAATTTCGTTTCATTTTCGCGTTTAGACTCGTCCTGCTTCGTTGTGTACTCCCAGTCCTCCTGTGTGTTTCTTTCGCAGTTTCGCGCCTCGGCGCGCACCGTTGCGGACTAGTCCATTTCATTGTGAAAGTAAGGGGTGTTATGTGTAGGGATAGATAACCATGAACTGGACATTTTAACTACTACTTCAACATTTCAACGTATTTCTTAAGAATATTAATAACATTTACTATGCTTTTGAAGCGTTCACGATGATAAGAGGCTTTTTCATGTTTTTTTCTTTTCTATATATATATATTATATATTTTTTAGGTTGGTTGGGGGCCCCCCTACTGCGACCGCTGTTAGTTACTGCCTCTATGTTAAGACCGCCACTGATTAAATGACATTATTTTTTTTATCTAAGGAGCATCTGGTTTGGCGATGCAAAAACGGACTGTAGCTACGTCGTGCTTATTTTTTTTTCTTCTTCCAATTAGCCTACTATGTTAAAGGTGCCCTAGAATGGGGTTATTTTATTATTTTATAATGTTTCCTGGGTTGCCTTTACAGTGTTAGTATGTTTTTTAGATCAAAAATAGTCATAATTTAGAAATAAAAGGCATTTTTCCTAGCCTGATTTTAGCCTCTGATATGAACACTCTGTTTGAAGGGCGTGTCTGCTGTGAGAACCGGCCACTGCTGTGATTGGCTGACATGCTTGCATATGAAATAGCTACGTATTACATGTGAAACTCTCTCGAATACTTTTACTACAGCTATTAAACATTTTTACTATTACATCTATCGAGATTAACGAATTGTGAGATGTTTATAAAGTATTTAAATCTATTTTTATCACATAAAATGTTGCAGTGATGAGCATTGAGCAGATGACAGTCTGTTGATCGCGAGACTGAAGATCGTATCATTGCAACGCAGTTTCTGCGCTGTACTCTCTCATTGAACATGGGCCGGCATATGCAAATTTTTGGAGGCATACATATTAATGATCCCGACTGTTGCATCACAGTCGGTGTTATGTGGAGATTCGCCTGTTTTTCAGGGGTGTTTTTCAAAAACGAGATTTAAAGAAGAAGAAGAAAACAATGGTGTTTGAAACTCACTGTATGTCATGTCCATCAGTGATGCGCGGGTCAATGTATAAACAACCCGCACCCGACCGACGTTTTCAACTAACCCGCCCGCAACTCGGACCGCAAAAAAAAAGAAAGAAAATATTGTACCCGCATTTTTTAAAAAGTAGTAAATTCTCATCATAGCGTCATTGGGCCATAGACGTGTAACACAAATGTGTAAATAGCATCGCAAGTACACATAACAAAGCCAGCACTTTGGTCATCATCTTTCATTATTTCAGCAAATGTCTCCCACACTTTGCTCTTTCTATGTGTATTCGCGGAGCTTCCACTCCCGAGTCTTCACCTTTTCTCTTGCCGCCTCTATCCACCTGCAGACTGTAGTGATGGTCGGTTCGTGAACGAATCGTTCTTTTGAACCGGTTCTTTTTAGTGAACCGGTTGAACCAGCACACTAAATCGGTCTGAATCGTTCAAAACAGTTCACGTCTTGCGTCAGTGCTGATCCATAAGTTACTAAAGTTACTCACTTTCAGTTTCAGACATGCCTGACAGTCCCTCCGAATCGAAATAAACCAATATCCCGGAGTATATTTTACTCCAGTAACTCCAACTGTTTACTGAACTGAGATATGTTGGTGCCACTGTTGAGAGAAGTGATGAGCACGAGCAGCTGATACTGCGCATCCGCGTACTACCGAACACAGCGGTTCTCGGATCACCAGTACAGAACCGAGAACTGTTTAGACTGAGCTCGTGCGTCATCTTCGTGCCAGTTATTCAGCCAATAAAGTGTAGGCCTATGTATTTAATAGAAAATTGTGAGTACTATATAAATACAAAGGTTTAATTGCCATCTTTATTTCAAACGACCCGACCGACCGCGACCCGAATATCATTAAATATATTTTTGGATGACTCGTAAATGCGGGTAACCGCGGGTGACCGCAGGCACCCGCTCATTTTGGATCAACCCGCGCATCACTGATGTCTATGTACTGAACTCTTGTTATTTAACTATGCCAACATAAATTCAATTTCACATTCTAGGGCACCTTTAAAAAAAAAAAACGACGAAAACATGCTACTTGTTCAATTTATAAACAGTTTGTTTGATGACAAATCGCTAAAGATGAAATTGGCCTCCCTTTCTGTAATTGTTTCTACAGGATTCTTTCTTTTCATTTTCATACATTCTTTCTACAGGATCAAACACCTTCGAGGTACTCACCTCCACCTTTTCTGTCGGAGATACCGGTGTGGCTACATCGCCTATCTCCATACTATGCCCCGGTGAACAGACGTCGGAAGAGACGGCGTGGTGGTGTGGCCGTCAAACTCAAGATCCTGCTGCAGGCAAGCAGTAAGCTGAACACTAGGATCGATCGACTTAGCAAGCAAGGTGATAGCAACCGCTCCTACGCTTGGCGCTCAAACTTAAGACTCCTGTGCTTGGAATATACCTATTCTACCCAGCATGGGAGATCAATGGCCCTGACACCGCTCGCCTCACCGTCGCGGCGTTTCGGCTCATCTGCTTCAACAGATGGAAGATCCTGTGCAGCTAAGGATGGCCTTGATGAATTGTGCATGCATTTCCTAATCAATATGATAGCCTACTATAATAAAGTAGGCCTATAGCCTACTACAAAAAAATCAGATAAGTCCAGAATATTAACGCAAAGAAACTCTGTTTTACTTGACTTGGCTTGCACTGCCTTAGCCTACCACTACTGTGCGAAGTATTAGCTATTATTATTAATAATAATAATATTAATTTACTATTGTTGTTGTTGCACTGCATTCGTCGAATTCTGAATTTTGCACACATAATTGAAAGCAATTTGTTTGTGGATACTAGTAGCTTAAACATATCTGCAACATTTATCAAGCTCATGGATAATTGTGCGTGCATTTCTTAATCAATATGATACTAAACTCATAATAAAGAATTTAACAAAAACCAGATAAGTCCAGAATAGGAACGCAAAGCCTTTAATTTGACGTTAAGCATTTTCAGCATCATGAATGAATGAAGAATAAACACCAACCTCTTCGTTTCTCAGGATCTTCAGTGTGTTTCATTCTGCAGGTTCTGGATCACTCGCGTTCTCACTGTCCTCTTTAATAAACTCAGTCTTGGCAGATTTCAGCTCTTTCTGATGCTCGTCTTCACTTGCAGCTGATGGGAATTTACAGCATTTATTGGAGGAGCTTCACTGATGATGTGATTGCAGTGGGAGGAGCTTCACTGATGATGTGATTGCAGTGGGAGGAGCTTCACTGATGATGTGATTGCAGTGGGATGAGCTTCACTAATGATGTGATTGCAGTGGGAGGAGCTTCACTAATGATGTGATTGCAGTGGGAGGAGCTTCACTGATGTGATTGTAGTGGGAGGAGCTTCACTGATGATGTGATTGCAGTGGGAGGAGCTTCACTGATGATGTATTCCAGTGTGGGAGGAGCTGATCTGCCAAAATAAAAAAATAAATAAATGAATGAGATTTTTTCAAGAAAAAAGAAAAACAGAAAAACACACGTGGAACGTAACAAGTAATGAATATTGGCCTAAGTCACTTACATTTTAGACACTGACTGTTATTGTTCCATTTCAGCAGCGAAAATATTTCCAAACAAAGATCATAGAAGAACCGTAACGCATATCTGACAGAAACACATAACCGTGACTTCATCTGAATGATTCAGCGTTTTGAACAAATTATTTTGAGTCAAAGACTCACTGAACCATTTATACTGTTGATCTAATTTAAGAATTTAAAGGGATCCCCTGGTTTGAAGACATATATAGCTTAATATAACGTAAACAATGTCTCTTTTTTAAATATGTAGTAGAAAACATGAAAATGTGTTATTTAAATAAAATCAACATCGTTTTTGGACTATGGGGGGCGGCATTTTTTATGTAAACACAGTAAATTATGCATTGATGACTTCAAATGGTTGCACTCGGTGAGCTACTGGCACTTATTTCTATAGTCTTTGGCTTTTTACTGCAACACAACTCAGAAAATAAAATACTGATACGATACCAGATTGTGTGGCTTTTAGTTGTCATTTTCAGTCAAAAGGCAACAAGAGAAGCAATGCAAGATTGCTTTCCTAGCAATAATAGGACGAGAAAAGCATGGGAAGATACCTGTGGACGAAAAAACTTTATAAAAACTTTATTCTCTCTACTTTAGCCTTGATGCCTTTGAGTCTTTTAGTAGACCACAGCTACTAAAATAGCTTACAAACGGCTGAAACAAGGAACGTTAGATGCTATCTGTCAGGATGTCAACATGCCGACGCTAATCATGACTCGCGGCCGCTAGACAAGTTCCTTAGCGCGGCTTTCTATGTGCCACCAGAAACTGAATTTCAATCATTTATATTTGAATTTGAACTGCTAAACTTGAATAATTACATTGAAAAACTGAATTTGAATAACATAATTTGAAATTGTATTGTTTAATTGAAATTGAATTTATTCAAAAACTGAATCTGAATTGTATTGTAGCTATCATTTGAAATTGAATTTATTCGTTTGGAACTTAAGTCCAATAAAATGTGATCCTCACATCAATTTCAAATTATGTTATTCAAATTCATTTTTTTCAATGTAATTATTCAAGTTTAGCAGTTCAAAAAATTCAAATATAAATGATTGAAATTCAGTTTCTGGTGGCACATATTTCAGCCCATAGATTTCCATCGATAGCTGTGGCGTTTACACTCCTTGTGGGAAAAAAATCATGTTCAAAATGTATAAAACGATGTGATTTTTTAAAAATAAATACATCTTTGATGGCTTTTCTACAACATATTTCAGTAAGAGGCATCATTTTCGTTATTTTAAGCCATGCATGTCTTAATAACCATGCAGGGATCCCTTTAAAATGAAAGATGAAGCATGCATTTCAAACGAAAAGGGGGGAAAGCCCTTTATAAAGGTTCAAATATCATACATACAGATTTAAATAGGCCTATGTCAAAGCATATCTATTTTTTTTTCTGGACAAGCAAATGTTCTGCTTTGTCCAGATACTTCTGGACACCACAAACATACACTGCCGTTTGTCTCTACAGCCCATAAAGTCCCCCACTTCCTTCCCTTTACACATCCTTCTCTTCACTTAGAAAGATTATAATGTTCTATATCAAAGTGAATTAACAGTCATGTTCGATCAATCAATGTATTTATTGATTTAATATAGCTCAATGTAAAGTATTTAGCAGTATCTTTTCCAGTATATTTTAACACTTGAGATCGATTCTGTAGAACATGTACTGTTGGTGAATCCGTAGTGAGGACACGAAACCTGTACAATGGTAAGTTGGTCCAAAAACTACATGATTAATCCAGTTCTCCAGTAGAATCAACGTTATACAAAACCGAGTTATGTGTCCGTCATTCAACAGATTCCTATCAGTTCCCCTCACAGATCTCAAACTTTGACTTGACATTCAGTAAAAAATTCTCAGTTCAAACATTTAACAAATCACACAACACAAACTCCACATATTCTCCTCATGCTCGCTGCTGCTGCACTAAATGTGTATTTCAGGAGGAAGACGCCAGAAAAGACGCACAAGTATCGCTGTGATCGATGAAAACAATACAGAAATGAGTCTGTCGCTTAATCAAACTGTATAAAGTGTGTGTGAATATGATAAATACCGTGAACTGCTCTGTGTTTCTCCTCGCCTCAGAAGACTCAACGCTGAAACTAGTTTAAAGTTAATCGTTCTCGTTCACTGAATTCCATCCCGCCTCAGCAGCGCAAGTACAGCTCGCTGCATCCTGCGGTGGATATCCAACCCGGCCCACATCCAAGTGTGATGTCAGAAGCCACGCCCATCCAAGTGTGACGTCAGTAACCACGCCCATGTCCAACTACAGCACGTGACTCGATTTGTTGTACGCATGCGCAAAAAGGCGCTGCTTCCTGACGGAAATATGTTTACGGTTGTTATCATAGTTATTGGTTTATAATAAAGATAAGTTTATTTGTGTAGAGGTGTGACGCTACAGATTATTGTTGCTGTTAAATTGTGACGCTTTGGCAGGCTTGGAATGGTCTAAATCACGATCACTCAAGACATCTGCATTGCTCACTAGTTTTGTAAGTTAATGAAATGGTAGTACAAGTAAACAATGTACCTTGACAATGTAAAAACGATATTTTTGTATTTCTCTTATATTTCTGTTACACAAATGGTAATCAATAATCATGGTTTTGCTATAATAAACGTATAAGGTAGCATCTATACTGAAACTAAAGCGAGTTTTTGTCACTTTCTTAATCCAAACTGCACTTCTAAATAAAATAAAAATGTAAACTTTTTTTTACATTTCTTTCGATGTGGTTATAGAAATATTGCATTTTTACAACCAAATTAAGAATCCACTTATTAGTTAATGCCTGTTATAGCAAATGACTTTGAAATCAAATAATAGAACAGCATAATGGAATTGGTGTAACTAAAAGCTGATACTAATATATAATAGACTCATTACATGCAAAGTGAGATATTTCAAGCAATTTATGTGTTATAAATTTGATGATTATGCCTTACAGTTATGTTGAATTGCTGAAATAAATGAACTTTTGCAGTGCACAATATTCTAATACATAAAAAAACAGTTAATCTCTCGTCTTCCCCTTCTGTACAGGTTTTATGAGTTTAACATATCAAAATATCATCATAGTTCAAAATATCTTGGTCACAAATTATTTTTTTTATTTAATATTTTGTGTTAATACTTCAAGTTTACACACATGGGTCTAAAATGATCCATCTATGCAAGTGTGATAATTTTTTGTTAAAATAACCAATGTCACAGTTGTTCAGAGCAACAAATTCACTATACTACTTAAAATCAATAGTATATTCCTGCACAATCGGAGGCTTCAGCTTTAGGACCCCAGTTACAGGACCCTCGTTTTTTAGTTTGTACATACATAGTTCGAAAGACATTTAATCTCAGGAGTATTTTTATAAAAATGTGTTGTTGTTTTTTTATTCAAAATGCAGAGGCATTTTGAAAAATGTATAAATTTACACAAAACAAAACAATTAAAAATGTATATCAATCTTTAAACAACTGAAAAAGTGGAGTGAGTCTTAGTTTCTTGAATTATATTAACCTCTTTAAGTTTAACTCATTTGCTCATTATCAGGTAAAATAACGATAGAATCAGCACATGCAGTCACTAAATGATATGGCCAGATATCAGAAGGCAAAACTCGAGAATGATTCAAGCATGAATTTATTTATACACATGTATTTATTTATATTATATGAAAGAACAAAATTATTTGTGCTAGAACAAAAGCACCAAAAAGATCCCCTTTTCCACCAGTTGCTGCAAGAATGGCTTCAACTCTGAGAGAGAGAGAGAGAGAGAGAGAGAGAGAGAGAGAGAGAGAGAGAGAGAGAGAGAGAGAGAGAGAGAGAGAGAGAGAGAGAGAGAGAGAGAGAGAGAGAGAGAGAGAGAGAAATTTGTTTAACATGTTCAACTGAAATATATATTTCTGATTTAACACTTATGAAATGTTGGAGTTGTAGAGAGAGAAAGTCAAATAGAATATTCATGTTACTGACGTCTAATTCCAAACTCCAAATGTGTAAATCTACAAACCAAAGTTTATTTTTACTTACCGACATGGCAAACAATCACTTGCTTTCACAATTGTAGTACTCCTGAAACGAAGTGTAATATAGTTAGGAAAGACTGATGTGATAGCTGGCTTGCTGTCACTGTATTTACTATGAATTAATAATAAAACTTATTCATATTACAACAGTTTATCATCACATTACATTATATAAACATGTATAACTTCTTTTCATATAGCAATGACTGAACAACTTCAAACTTTTTCAATATGCAGTAGGCATATTTACAACTGACAGAGTGACAATCAAATCTCATATTCTTTACAAGCAGAATAAGATTTACAGGATGTAACGTCACACATAAGCACTGAATTCATACTTTTCATATTTACCCTTAATCCAAATAACAACATGAAATTGGTGATATAATAATGCAGTTAGTATAGTAGGCTATAATAGTAATAGTATACAATTCTCAGTTGAGAATCTAACGTTTACTGATACGAAATTCACTCAGCCAAATATAACACACAACTCAGTTAAGAGACATCACAGGGGAGTTAAATGACGAAATATGTAAGTTAAAGATAATTCATAGCTCTATTTCAACAGGTAACATCTCATTCTCATACAACTCATTCATATTATGTTGAACAGTGTTTATACTAAAACCGCAAGTGTGTTTTGTGCATTTTGTTTCGCAGTTACCTTCGTCTTCTCTTCTCGATGCTTCTTCCTGTTTTTATATTAACGTTAATGAGAATGTGTCCAATTTGGGCATGGGCGTGGTGGCTTCTGACGTCACACTTGGATGTGGCCGGGTTGGATGTCCACCGCAGGCTGCAGCGAGAGGCTCAGCAGCGAGGCGCTATTCGCAGCGCATGCGCACTTCTTCTTCTTCTTCTTCTTCTGTTAATTTTTTTGGCAGTTTACAGTCAAAGTGTATTACCGCCATCTACTGGGCTGAGATGCAATCAATGAATGTCATTCACATAATAAAAAAAAAATTAAAATAAAAAAAATAAAAAAATAAATAAATAAAAATAATCAAATCCTATTTGCTAGTTTTGTTTCTTTGATAAATGTTATCATAGCATTAGTGATGCTCCCTGATCTATTCTCACATAATAATGTTTCTAACGAAAAGGCTTTTTTTCTGCATTCACTTCCCTCTTCAGTTTTTCTCTTTGTCTGGAGAATCTTATGCACCTTAAAAGAACATGATCTACATCCTCACTCACTCCACATATCTCACATTTTCCAGATGGATGTTTATGTATAATGTGTAAGCTATTATTTAAACCAGTATGGCCTATTTTCATTCTTGTAAACCAAACCTCTTCATGTCTGTTTAGATAACTATGTTTGCTACTTGAAATATCTTTTTGTATATTGTATAAGTGTCTACCTTTCTTCTCCTTATCCCATTTAGCTTGCCATATCTTGTTTACTTTTTGTTTAATGAGTACCTTAACTTCTGATTTACTGAGTGGAATGCTTAATTGAATTTCCTCTTCTTTGGTTGCCTCTTTTGCCAGCTTGTCTGCTTCCTCATTACCATCAACTCCTTTATGGGCAGGAACCCATACAAACTGGATTGATATTCCCTGCTGACTAATTGCAAATATGATATTATTAATTTCAATCAATAAGTCCTGTCGACATGATGATTGTCCATTTTGAATGGATGTGAGAGATGACATAGAATCCGAACAAATAACTGCTTTAGGGGGCCTAACTTCCTCTATCCACTGCAGTGCCATAATAATGGCTGTCATTTCAGCTGCAAATATGGACAGATGATCTGATGTTCTTTTTTTAATTGAGATTTTGTAATCAGGGATGTAAGCTGCAATACCCGTTTTGCCCTCTGAGTCTTTGGATGCATCTGTATATATCTGTGTTGTATTATAGTACCTACTTTCTAAATAATGCTCTATATTCTGATACACTCCTACATTTATCTCTTTAGTTTCCATGTTCACCATCGGGAAACAAAACAACCAAGGTGGAGTTGTTCCTAGGGGCACAGTCTTGCTACAAATAATATGATCTATTTCTAATTGATTTGCTAGTTTGTTAGCATCCCAACCAAGCTACAAATCTGGGATCTTCCATATTCCCAACACTCATTAAGAACTTTCTTAGTAGGGTGTGACGCATCCTGTCCATTTAAATTAATCCAGTACGCCATACTCAGCTTAAGACGTCTGAGATGGACAGCTCGTTTCCACTGAGCAGTACGGTACGGTACAGTACGGTTCGGTTCGGGTCGGGTCAGTAAACCATGATCCGGCTAGCGTGTCCACTGCCAACAGTACCCTACTTGATAGGCGTGGCGCTTGCTGGAAATAAGCGATCAACGTCATTTTCGCGCGAAGAAGAAAGCGACACCAAGAAAGTAAACACAAATGGATGGCATACAGCAGAACTTGTCCCTGCTTCTCGGCATGTTTATCACAAGAAGATGCCGACATTAGGCATTTCTCAATACCAAGTACGCAAAGTTCTCAACAGAAGCACTCCCGAGGACGCGAGTCCGGTAATTCTGCAAATGGAACAGCGCGTTCTGAAAGCGTCACTCGGCTCACTCTGCATGTATATTTTAGGCAACAATAAAATGAAATATGCTATAAAACACCACTCTGCATCTTTTCTTTTTCATTTAAATACATTTTAAACATTATAGGCACCCCAGCTAACACACGACGTAACAGTTACGTAATGTATTCGTACTTTTTGGTCACGTCATGACTTTACCAATTGACAACGTAACTACAACGTCGCATGCTCGTAATTTCATTACCATCATATTACCAACCCACAACGTCGTCAGTACGCCCTCCTAAGGTTATAAGATAACCAACAACGTCGCAGATACGTATTCTAATCGTAATAACTTGGTAATTTTATGACTTACTGGCAACGAAACTGCAACGTCATGGGCCCGTAATTTTATTACCATCTTTAATTATTAATGTTATATATATAGATAGATAGATAGATAGATAGATAGATAGATAGATAGATAGATAGATAGATAGATAGATAGATAGATAGATAGATAGATAGATAGATAGATAGAGCAAAAAAATAGAGCATAATTGTCAAGTGAATGGGTCATAGAACTACACAATGAGTTTTAAATTCATTATTTAAAATTAATGATATTTTAAATTGTTAAATGTTATAATTCTAGATGTTTATTTAAATGCTGCGTGCCTTTTGACGTGTTCTGTTTCAATGGGCGTACGTGCGCGTAAACATTGAGTCGCATTCAAAGCTATCTGATTCAAAGACAGGAGCGCGCGCGAGCAGATGGAAACCATGGAAACGAGGAAACCTCATCAACTGACAAACATCAAAACTAGCGTCTCTAACTGTTGTTTTCACCGCTTTCAGGTAAGTTTAGTTACCAAAATCACACAAATAAGACATACAAACGTTCCTGACATCTTTCTTACGTGTAATTGATACACTTCTGTTGAATATTTACTTTATAGAAATGGTTTTGTGTCTTCGAAAAAGTCCGTTAGCTGCTAGCATCTCAACCGTTTTCAGAAGAGCTAAGTTAAGTTTATGTTACAATTGAGCTCTTGTTTTACATAAGTTTGAGTTTTTAACCACATTTTTGTGTTGATAACAGTTTTTGATAGTTTTGTTTTGCTGGTAATTTGTCAATGGGTAATTGGAAGTAAGCTCATTTATTTGACCTAAAATAATGCACTGTACTGTTAATCAGTGACGTCACTTACAAATATTGATAAAAATATCTATTGTCTTAAGATTATATATATATATATATATATATATATATATATATATATATATATATATATATATATATATATATATATAATATATTATTTCATCTTCACTCTAGCTTGGTTCCTTGTAAACCCTGTGTTCTATTGTAACTAAATACTATTTAACATTGTTGGCTCTGTGACAAATTGCATGTTATGTTCCTAGATCATCATGCTGATGGCCTTCTGCACCCCCTGTCCTAGACAATCTCCACAGCTATTCATGAGCAAAACCTCAAACATACAGTGCAAAAGTTTGGGGTCTGTAAGATTTATGCTTTTGAAAGAAGTCTCATATTTTAAAATAATTAACCCCAGGTTCTTTCAGTGAGATTGTCCTTGAGAAGCCTGTAGGCTAAATAATAAGCACAAAATAAATGGTCGTAGTTATAATAATTCATTTAACTATTATGATAACAGAATATCATTGTCATTGTTATATTTTATTTCTCTAGGTCTGTTTTGAATTATGTTGGCCAATGAGACAGACACCATACTGTCCAACTCAAAGGTATTTATTTATTTATTTGTATGTATTTTTTTACTGATAAATACTGAAATTCTTTTTACTTATAAATGCTGAATGTGGTTCAGGGGGTCGACAACTTTAGGCACGCAAGTTATTTTTCACAGATATCTGGCCAGCTTACTCATGTCTCATACTCTTAGCCTTTAAAATGTTTGAATTTATATCCCCAGTGCAGAGTCCTCAAAGTTATGGCTATGCTCTTGTCACCAGATGAGATGTAATCCCTAGCGTTTGGCCCTGTGATTCTTCAGGACAAGATCTTGATGCCATCCACACTCAGTACATGAAGTATGTGAGTTTCACAATGCCTGCCATTATCACAAATCGAGACAGAACACAACATGCTTTCATCCATATGAACTCACCCATATGCAGGAATGGGTATCGAAACCCAGTATTTAACGGAAAGACCACATTATCTATAAGCTTGGACGTTATCGGTTCTTCATACAACATGTGTTTTTCAGGCTGGTTGTTTGTAATTTTGTAAGAGTAGGGAGAGGCTGTACCTCGAGCTGGTACTCCTTTGACTTGAGTGAAAAGTATGTATGGCGAGTGGTGGTGATCGCAAGTTTGGTTTTAACTTTGGTTTCCCAGTCAGTTACAATTAATTAAACCAACAAGATTTAATATTAGGTTACTCACTTGCGCGAGTGTGCTCTCTCTGGCTCGCTCTCTTTCTCTGGTTAATTCATAAAAAAAATTATTACAGCGCTACCACACCCACACAGAGAGAGAGAAAATGCACCAATAGTAATACGTAAATTACATGAATTACTCAAATGTAGTAATAAACTAGGTGGTACAGCCTGAGACATGCACAATAAAAAAATGTGCCTTCTGCATTTTTTTTTGCTTTTCCCTCCATTGTACCGAACCGAGGTATGAACTGAACCGTGACTAATGTGTACCGTTCCACCCCTACTCTCTATTCTCATTATGTTCATTTACATGCCAACAGCTCATGATGACATTTTCTAGCATTTGTTTACTACTAATAATAATGTAACATTAAGCAAATTTATTTACAAGATCTTTTAAAAAATTATAATTAAATGTCTTTATTATAAAATGACTCAATTATGAAATAGTTTTACTGTTATCTGTGTCTTTCCCTTTACTTTACAGCACATCACTGACAGGCTTTCCTATGTGATTGATTCAAGTTGTCTACCATTGTATTTATCCAAATGAGGTTTGTGAATCCATGGACATTTTGTATTTGGCATTAACTGTTAATGTTATGAAAATGACAAGAAAACGTGACAAGTTCACTGGACTTCTCACAAAATGCCATATTAAAGGAATATTCAGAGGGGCGAGTTGAAATAATTTATTTTGCGCAATATCATGCCCCAAATATTGTATATTGAGTAGGACTGCACGATATATCGTTTTAGCATCAATATCCCGTTGTGCACAATCACGATAGTCCGTCGCAGGATGTGCGTTGGGCTGTCACTTTTGAGAAAAATCACATTCGAACGGATATCGAATATCAAGCAAAATATTCGAATATATTCGAATATCTACGACAATATAACAATGCACTATGCTCATATGTAAACACTGTTAAATTCACTATATCTAATGCGTTTCATACAATACAGACACATACATAAACATACACATAAAGTAAAATGAAGTTCACGAACAACCTCGATCCATCAGGAAACACATGGTCGCTGAATTTAACTGCGCTTCATGAAGAGTTTTTCTTTTGCGTGAAGAAGCCGTTCGCCGGAGATGTGTTAAAAGATAGCGGAGTACGTTCATGATTCATGAATAGGCCTACACACATTCATACCAGTATAATAATCCTCCTGGCGCCAGGTCTGGGTGAGTAATTTACTCTCTTACCTTTGTTCTTTGACACTTTAAGACCACTTAAAGAAGTTGCTGACAGAGACGCGATCTGACCACACAGAGATGGATCTTACACGCGTCTTTTCTGTGGGTCGTGCGCGTGTGTGTGTGTGTGTGTGTGTAATAGGCAGGAATTATAGCGCGGTTTCTTTCGTCTTGTCTTTATCTTCCATTTTCAAAACAAGCTGGCTATATTGGCTATTATTCGCTTGATTTGGACTCATGGGTCTACGCTACAATACGTTTAGAGCGGCCACTACTGGATGAGATGGCAAACAATAAATAAAAAGCAAACGATAGACTGTAAAAAATGCGCAAAACATGGCACTTTAAAAACCGGATAGTTTATTTATAGTTCGATTTCGGTTATTTCACGTCATGTTCGAATGCATATTCGAATATCGAATAAAAAGTGACAGCCCTAGTTGTCATGTACAGGGATCGTAGTTTATCTGTGATCCGTATGGGCCAGTTGTCCCCCGGTTCGGAACGCATGTGATTCGCGGATTAATTGCAAAGTTTAGTTTTGTAATGATTAATTATTTTCAAATGGACCTCATTATTTATCTTTTCAAATAAATAATGATAAAAATATTTTTATATCGCAATATATATATATATATATATATATATATATATATATATATATATATATATATATATATATATATATATATATATATATATATATATGAGAAAAACAAAATATGTATTTAAGGTTTTCAATATCGTGCAGCCCTAATATTGAGCATATCTTAAATTGTACCTGAAATGATAATTTGTGATACCAGATGAGATGCATGTATGATAGATTTTGAACTGTACTATTTTTTTTTTATTGCAGGTTTTCTGGGATCCCCAGCGGAAGGCATCATGATCAGATGTTGGCCAGGACAGATGTACCTGTACACCACACGACCTCTGCTTTTTGCAAGGATTGCTGATTACTACCATGTTCTGTTAGGGTATTATTATAGCAAAACTGAGCACTTGTGACAGTGGAATTTGTAGGTGTAAAGTCACACATCAGTAAATGTAAAGTCACAGAGAGAAAGTTTTTTTTTTTTGATAGAAGGTTTAAACTTTTTTCTCTTTCACAAAACACAGAAGATACAGGTGCACAAATACTATTGTACAAATCACAAAGTAAGAAATTTATATGCTCACATTTAAGGCACGGTCAAGTCACCTTTTTACAATACAAATTGTTTCAAAGTTGGGCAATTTGTAGAATAGGATTTGTGCACCTGCAATGAAGAATTTAAAAAGGTGTGAACTGATTTGTGACTGTTTGTGAGAGAGAAAGAAAAAAAAAATTACAAGTTTGCAACTCCTAAAATATTTTCTCGAAAACTTGACCTTTACAAATTACACTGTTATAGGGACTCTGTTTTGCTTCAATAATACTAGATATAATACTGTGTATGCATAATTTGAGTCGATATTCTAATCCTGTTTTTTCAAGCACATTTTATCAATGCCAAACCACATCAATCTTATGAACTAATATTTATTTTGTATAAAATCAATTTACAGTACCGGTCAAAAGTTTGGAAACATTAGAAGTATCTTCTGCTCATCTAGCATTTATTTTACACAAAAAACACAGTAATATTGTGAAATATTATTATAATGTAAAACAGCAGAATATAATAGTAAAGTGTAATTTATTCCTGTTTATAATATAATATCATGTAACACTGAAGACTGGACTAATGATGTTGAATGATGAATAATTAATTGCATCACAATATTAAATTATATTTTACAGTAGGCTATATTAAAATAGAAAACCATTCTTTTAAATTGTAATTATATTTCACAATATTACTGTTTTCTGTGTTTTTGATCAAATAAATACAGCATTGATGAGCAGAAGAGACTTCTTTCAAATACATTAATAATAGTAAAGTTTCTAAACCTTTAACTTCTACTGTATAATCAAGTGATATTTAATAATTAACAACCTGGAGCCTGTTGACCCAATCAGCTTCTCTTGTCCAATGGTCCGTCAGTTTAATTTTCTAATTTCATCCAAACCTTGGTCATTTAAATGTATATAAACCTGTTTTCATACTGTTGTTGCTGTTTGTGCTTTGTTCTGTAGTAAATGAACTGAATTAACCAAATTCTGTATCTTTCATTATGTCATTGAAAAAGTCTCTAAAATAGTTTTGGGCAAATGAGGACAAGTTAAATTAGACCAGGGGTGGGGAACGTTGGTCCTGGAGAGCCATAGCCCTGCAGAGTTTAGTTCCAACCCTAATCAAACACACCTGAACCAGCTAATCAATGTCTTTAGGATCATTAAGGCTACAATCAGGTGAGTTTTTTTCAGGGTTGGAGCTAAACTCTGCAGGGCTGTGGCTCTCCAGGACCGACGTTCCCTACCCCTGAATTAGACCATTGCATGTCCGCCCATATTATATTAATTAAAAACTAAAAATGACCAACTGGTTACCAACACACGACTGTTGATCGATGACGTTGCCACGACGTCGCAGTTACTAACTGACGACGTTACAAAGTTACGTCGTGGCAACGAATCCAGGAATTTCACTTTTCCGGTTGCCACGACGTAACGAGTTACGTTGCCACGACGAAAGTTTGGTCACCAGATTACGTTGCAGTTACGTAACAGTCACGTATTTGTGTTAGCTGGGACACAAGTGTGATTCAGGCAATGTATAGACCTGATTATATTATTCACTGCATGTATAACGTTAGCCTATTTATAACAAAACGAAATATAAAACACAACCTTGCATCTTTTCGTTTAAATTTTAAAATATTAAACATATTCCAGACAATATGCATTCGTACAAATGCTGCAATAAACAACATTACAGTGATAATCTTGTAATAAAATAAATAATGACAAAACTCAATCCTGTCTCTTTTTGTTAAATTTCAGTTTTATTAATAATAGCCATTATAAAAGTATAAGTAGAAGGTAACGTTACAAGGAGCTGTACAATAAGAAATAAAGCAAACAATTCAGTCAAAATACAAATTCAGCGCTAGTCTAACGTTAACGTTACAACGGAAAAGTTAAATAGCCTAAATATATGAAACTTCACTTAGCCCTCAGCCAAAACGATTGGCCAGGGAACGAATTATCGATTCACGAGACCAAAGATCACCCGTTAGATATACACAAGACGAATTACCACTAGCTGCTACAGAGCCAGCGGCATACCTCAGAACGACCAGCCGAGGAAAGGCTGTTCAGGGCGGCGAACATGAGCGTCGAGCGTCCGGTGATCGCCGAGAATGGATCAAATTATCATAAATCATTATAAATAAACCACAGATTTGAGCTTTAAACAACTACATTCTCGCCTGAAAAACTCTTAAAACTACATTTCGTGAAATAATAACCGTAGTATTTTATTCCAACTGTATATTAAAAAATGGCGCTTCTAATGTTGTCATTCCCCTTGTAGCACGCGCAAGTGACGATCCTCTGTCAACCAATCAACGTTCTGCAGTGAGTCTAGCTCCACCCTTTAGTACCGTACCACTGTGCTAGGTACCACAACGGAAGGGTACCCAAAAAGTGGAACGGTACGGTTCGGCTTTTTGGTACCATTCACAACTTTTGACAGTGGAAACGCAAATAATTGCGTACCGTACCGAACTGTACCGTACCGTACCGCTCAGTGGAAACGGGCCATTAGAGGCATTTCTCCTGTTTGTACTTGCAACGCTGGTATCGAAGAAGTTCTAAATGCTCCACAACATATCCGCAGACTTTTAGCCTGCATTCTATTGAGTTCATTAAGTAATGTCTTAGATGCTGAAAGATACACCATACATCCATAATCCAAAACTGATCTTATCAGTGCAATATAAATTATTTTAAGGGACATCCCAGAAGCTCCCCAGTTGTATCCTGATAAACATTTCAAAACATTAATACCCTTTTTGCATTTCTCAATTATTTTCTGAATATGCTCCTTAAATGTTAACTTAACATCAAACCACACTCCCAAATACCTAATATTATTAACTTGCTTTAAAGACTGGTTATATAGTTTAAGCTCTACTATGGGATTTACTCTTTTCTTTGAAAAACAAATAAATTGAGTTTTCTCTACAGACAAATGAAAACCCCACTCAAATGCCCATTTTTCTACCTTGTTAATAGCTAGTTGCATCTTGTTTCTAATATTATCAATATTACGTCCTTTTATCCACAAAGCTCCATCATCAGCATATAACATTCTATTGATTCTAATGTCATCTATTGTATTAAAAACATCATTAATCATAATGTTAAACAGTACTGGACTGCAAACACTACCCTGAGGTGTTCCATTTTCTATTGAATATATTTTCGAGAAGTTAACCCCAACTCTTACTTCTATTGTTCTATCCTTCAAGAAATCTCTAATCCAGTTAAACATTTTGCCACCAATATCCATCCTATTCAGCTTAATTAACAGGCCCTCTTTCCATAGCATATCATATGCTTTCTCTATATCAAAGAATGTTGCTAGAACTGACTCTTTATTGATTTGCGCTTTCCTTATTTCATTTTCTAAACATATAACAGGGTCCATTGTAGTACGTCCACTACGGAACCCACTCTGGTGTGGGGAGATAATCCCTCTTTTTTCAATTTCATATACTATTCTTCTAGTGACCATCTTTTCCATTAACTTACACAGATTGGATGTTAATGCTATTGGCCTATAACTTTTAACTTCAGTTTTATCTTTTCCTGGTTTCCCAATAGGAACCACTACAGAATGTTTCCAACACAAAGGCAATCTTCCTTGTTCCCATATCTTATTATAAAGACTTAAAATGACATGTTTAGCTACGTCATCGATTTCATTAATCATTTTATAACATATGCCATCTTTCCCTGGTGAAGTGTTCTTAACCCCACTTAACGCTCTCCTAAGCTCAAATAAAGTAAAATCCTTATCAAGTACACTTTCGCTTATTGCTTTCTTTTCCAGTAACCCTTTATTTTCATCTATTACTTTAACCCTCCAAGCGCATGCGCACTGAAACTCAATGACGGAAGAGACGGCGCGAGCGAGCGGTGACGTCATCAGCAGCAACAACTGTAAATGATCGAAAACGTGCCAACAGACACTTTAAAATACTTCATAAAATCTACCCGTGTAAAGCTTTGTTATCCAAATTCATGGACATTGACAACAAATGTACTTTTTGTAATGTAAATGAGGAAGACTTGGCTCATCTGTTTTATAAATGTGATTTATCTCAAAAATTTTGGTCTGATGTTAGCCATTTTGTTTTTGCCCCAAGAAAAGTGAATTATAAATTATCTGTCAAAGATGTTATATGTTCTTACACACACAGAAGCAAAATGCACCTAAGTCTGCGAATGCAAGTTTTCTTGAGTTTATAGAAAGTAGACTACTATACTGGCTGAAAAAAATTCCAAAGTATTTGTTTGTTAGCCTATAGGTGGGGATTTCAATATTGCAATTGACAGTGTTCTTGATAAATGGCCGCCTGGTCAACCCTCATCACTTAATTCAAAGTTTATTAAACTCATGGATAGACTTGGTGCGATTGATGTCTGGAGGACCAAATTCCCTTATTCTAAAGCTTTTACCTGGAGCAACAAGGCTGCTCTCACCTCTCTCGTACAGACTTTTGGCTGATCTCTAAATCTATTGACATTCATAGTACTTTTGTTGATATTCTTCCAACACCCCTAACTGACCATAAGGCTATTTTTATAAAAAATTAAACTCTCTGTTAGCGCTTTAAATTCTATTAAACCATCATATTGGAAATTAAATCGTTCTCTATTATCTCATAATACCGTTAGGCTAAAAGTGAACTATTTCTATAGGACCAGGCTAGAAGCGTATTGCATTCACTTAAGGAAAAAAAATCGACTCTGATTTTCTGAATTAACTAGATAATTTTTTTTTTTATTCTCAATATATATGCTGCCACTTGGTAATATTATAAGAAAACATGGAATTAATTTTCACTGTTAC
Source organism: Chrosomus eos (assembly GCA_036326025.1). Taxonomy (NCBI): domain Eukaryota; kingdom Metazoa; phylum Chordata; class Actinopteri; order Cypriniformes; family Leuciscidae; genus Chrosomus; species Chrosomus eos. The sequence continues at coordinate 28,443 of JAZAVI010000005.1, forward strand.
GCTGATGACACTCAATTATATATCACATCACGACCAGATGAAAACACTAACTTATCTAACTTGACAGAGTGTCTAAAAGATATAAAATGCTGGATGACGTGTAATTTCCTGCTATTAAATTCAGATAAAACGGAGGTATTACTTATTGGTTCAAAAAACTACCCACAAAATCCCTTACAATACAACTTTAATTTAGAAGGATGTCCTGTTACTCTATCCACTACAGTAAAAGACCTGGGCCGGGTTTCCCGATAACGATGTATCTTAGCTCTTAAGAGCGCTCTCTACGTGCAAGGTTACGAACGCTCGCGGCAATTCCACGTGTGTTTCCCAAAAGTGCACTTAACATGAACGCGCGAGAACGCGCTCTACGTGCTACTTAAGCATCGCTGTCCATTCGCGAAGTGCTGAAATATAACCTTATATGGAACCATATTCTGAACGTTTAACCTAAAAATCGTCATTTTTTGTAGATTAGAAATCAAGACAAGTCTAAAGCATCTATACAGGCGGAGGCACTGACAAAATGGCTGAAAAAACAACAAAAAAAACAACAAAACAAGAGAAGATACCTTTAAAAAAGGTCAAATTAATGTCATTTTAGATAGAGCGAAACAAAGACTTTATTTTTAACAGATTTAAAGGACACCATACAAATAATGAAAAAAAAAACATCAGGGAGGACATTGCAAACTAACTGCAACCAGCGGCGTTCAAAGATCAGGGAAGGAGGTCTGCAAAATACATGGCTGGTTTTCGTGCACGTCAGCAAGTCATTGACATTTTTTTTTAAAATTCATCCCTATTTTGCCCAGTTTTTAAAACATGATTCCCACATTACTTCGTTTATGATTTTTTTTTCCATTTATTTAATTCAGATGTGTATTTCTATTTTTTCTTCCCTTTTTAATAATTTCATTTATAAATTAATTTAAACAAAACATGGGTACAATAATAAAGTGTACAATAAAGTACAATTAAAACCTTATATTATACTCACGTTGCAGTGTAATCTGTTAAATCTAGATAAAAGTGTAATCTGCCGGTTGTCCTGCAGGAGACCTCATAACTCTGTCTTCTTAAGATGCACTTGGGGATGTACGATTACTCCAGAGCACTCGTAGTTCTACGAAGATTTTCAAGTGCTACTTAAGTTACGATGCTTTTGGGAAACAGACCATAATATTAAGATAAGTCGTACGATCGTTTTTACGATCAACTTAGGCTTACGATGCTTTTGGGAAACGCAGCCCAGGGTGTTATACTAGACCGCAACTTGACTTTCGAAAATCATATTTCAAATGTCACAAGAACAGCCTTTTTCCACCTTAGAAACATTGCTAAGCTACGTAACATGCTATCTGTTTCAGATGCAGAAAAGTTAGTTCATGCATTCATGACCTCGAGACTAGATTACTGTAATGCTTTATTAGCTGGTTGTCCTGCATCCTCAATAAACAAGCTACAGTTAGTGCAAAATGCAGCCGCTAGAGTTCTTACTAGATCAAGAAAATATGATCATATAACACCAATTTTATCATCTCTACACTGGTTACCTATTAAGTTCCGTATCAATTACAAAGTATTACTATTGACTTATAAAGCTCTAAATGGTTTAGCTCCTGTGTATTTAACAGACCTTCTATCACCCTACAATCCATCGCGCTCTTTAAGATCACTAAATTCGAGGCTTCTGGTCGTTCCTAGGATATCTAAGTCTACTAAAGGAGGGAGGGCGTTCTCACATTTATCTCCTAAACTCTGGAATAGCCTTCCTGATATTGTTCGAGACTCAGACTCGCTGTCCCAGTTTAAAACTAGATTAAAGACACATCTCTTTAACCAAGCATTCACTTAATGCTTACCTTTTATACTACTTCTGAATCAGTTCGAATGCATTAATATTATGAACATCAGCTATGCTAATTATTTCCCATCTGTCTTTCTGCTGTTATCTCGGGACGAGTTTGTATCCAGTTTGTATCCATCCTCTCACGGAGACTTCAGATGCCCCAACACCTGTGATGAGACGACTAAACGCCTGTGGGGCATATGTTATGCCCTAAATTAATACATGATTAACTAACTGTATTTTTCTTTGTACATTTCTGAAATGCACTTTCTGTAAAGCTGCTTTGAGACAATGTGTATTGTGAAAAGCGCTATACAAATAAACTTGAATTGAATTGAATTAATTTTTCATGAAAAAAATTTTTTTGCTCTGTTTTTCTGAATTAACGAGTTAATTATCTCAGAATTATGAGATACATTTTTCTTGCAAAAAATTTGTTCACTCTGTTTTTCTGAATTAATGAGTTACTCATTATTTTGAGATAATTAAGTCATTAATTCAGAAAAACAGAGCAAAAACTTTTTTTCCATGAAAAATTATCTCGTTAATTCAGAAAAACAGATGTTTCTGATAAAAATATGCTTTTTATATGTATATGTATATGTATATGTATATGTATGTTCCTTGCATTCTTTCTCACACCTGAATGAAAGGCTCATTATTATGCAGGGTCTTTGTTAGAGTTGGGTACCGAAACTCGGTGCCAATAGGGAACCGGTTCCGACGTAAACGGTAGTAACCAGACTGTCTGAAAGCCTATTTGTTTAGCGCTGAGGTTTCCTAAGCGCGTTCAGACGCTCAATCACGTGAACTGCTCCTGGCCAGAAAATGCAGCGCGCAGCTCAGTTGTTCGCGCTCAGTGATGATGAGAGGAGACTCAGAGACCCCTTTCTTTACTTTTGTGTGCGTTTTATGAAAAGCAAGTAAGTTCTTACTACTGTTATATGTTTATACTGCATTGCAAGGAATCTTGTGAAATGTATGTACAGTATGTTCATGCGAACTAGTTTATTTGTAGAACTGCGTGACTAATTAGTGTTGTCATGATACCAGAGCGCGCTGTAATATTCAACATGTTTCCTGTGAGAAATAATTAGCCCTCTATATGTCGATGTAGATCTTATTTGTGTTAGTCATTTAGAAATATGCTTCCGTGTTAGTGTATTTACTGTTTATTTGGTGCTACCTGCATCGAATCTCATAGTAATATAGTGTCATTCTGCATAGCCACTTAAAGGTGCGGTAGTACAGATATTAAAAGGCATATAGTGACATATTCTGTTGCACTGGATTAATAGCAGTTATTATTTTCTGTACTGTACTGTTGTGAATGATGACAATGAGCATAGTATAGTATTCTTTATTTGTTTATTAATCAGTTATTACCATTGCATTATTTCTTTTTCTTTTTCTCTGTTTAGACCACATACACTCAATTATACAAACTTGTATATTGGCATCCTGATCTTGGAAATAAAGATGATAAAGGATTCTCTGGCTGGAATCTTTCTGTAGTGTTCCCATCCTAAAAAGAACCACTAGTCCATATTTTACATTGGTCCTTCGAGCCGGAGTAGGGTTTCCTCGACACTATGGAGTCATCAACTGATGGTCAGCAGCAGGAGTCATCAGACCGACCCAAGAGAGAACCTCGTCCACTTGCACATTTGGCCCAGTACGAAGTCACTCTTCTGCCCTCTCAACAGCCTGTGGTCCAAGCCTCCTCTACTCCTGTAGGACAACCAGACCAGGCTCAGTCAACCAGGGCTAGGAGTTTGACAAGTTACCGGTCAGCTACACATTCACGACGGTCCTCTCGGTTATCTTATGGACTCCATCTGTTTCGAAGTACGTCTGATATACAAGAAGCTGCTTTAGAGGAGGAGATCAAAGGATTGGAGCTAGCTGATCTACAACAGGAAATAGAAGAGGAAAGGAAAGCTGACTTAGAAGCTGCAGCATTGGATGCACAAGCCAGAGAAGGACAGCGGCTACAAGAGGAAGCACATCTGGCTAAAGAGAGAATAGCTAGAGAAATGGGGAGACGAAGGCGCTAGAAGAAACTTGAAAAGGAGGTACACATTGCCAGTCTTGTAAAGACCTACCTGACGGGGACGAACGATGATTCCTTGTCTACGTCATCAGCTCCTGCTACGTTCTCCAAGTTACCTCTGTCATCAACATCGACTCAACAGCCACTTCTGGTGCCATCGGTCACCATGCAGCACCCACCTGTGCAACAGCCAACTTTAGCAACAGTTCAGGTAGCACCTTTCTCCACTGGTCCTAATCAGATATTAGCATCTGCTAATCCCATCACAAGTGCCCAGATTAGTGTTCCTGTCAGCTCAGCACCGATTGCAGTACCAATCTCTGTAATTTCATCTGCACCTGTCTCATTCGTTCCCATTCTCTCCACGGTAACTACTCAGGAAGGTGGAGCTTTACCGATGACAAGGTCTTCTGTCACAACGAGTCTCCCGTCTCAGAACGTAGGGGCTTCAGCTACCAGTACAAGTTTCAGAATGCCACCACGAGCAGTTACAGTGGCACCGCCACCTTCTGCAGTGCAGTACGCTCACCGCAGTATACCCACTGCATCACCAGTTCAGACGGCACCACCCTGGACCTACCCGGGTATGGAGACCTTGATTGCTACATCTTATGGCATTCCCAAACCGACACTTCCCTTCTTCGAGATTGGCAAAGAAAGTGAATTTGCACTTTTGAAGATGGCGCTCGACAACTTGATGAATAGTCACCATCATCTCAGCGAGCACTATAAATATCAAGTTCTTCTGGGCCAGCTCAAGCTTCAGAGTGCTCTGCAGTTGGCCAAATCATACATGTATGACCCCGCACCGTATTCAGCTGCATTGGGGGCTCTGCAAGATAAATATGGCCAGCCAAGACAACTGGTTCAAAGTGAACTAGGGGCAATACTCAACTCCCCAGCCATTAAGTCAGGAGACGCAGAGGCATTCGACTCCTTTGCTCTCTCGGTTCAGTCGCTTGTCGGTATGCTACGCACTTTAGAGGGACCTGTGGGATACGAGCTCAAGTGTGGCTCCCATGTTGACCGTCTCTTAAGCAAAATGTCTCCTTCCTACCGAGATGGATTTGTGGAATATTGTCTCGTTCACGGCATCCTGCAGCCAGGTTCAGAGCTCACCTACTCCCTGCCTGACCTCGCTGCGTGGCTCCAGATGAAGGCTCAAGCCAAGCGTCTCGCCAGTCGGGCTACTCTTCTCTATAACTCTACAGGGCTACCTTTCCAAAGAGAGATCAACGTAGTCCAAAGCCCAAAGATAAAACAGCGTCAGTCTTCCTCTGTTCTGGAGAGGCAGCCGATAAGGAGACTTTCCATTCTAAGTCCCAAGCTTTTAAACTCAGTCCTTATTGTCCGTTTTGCAATAATAAGGAGCACTACCTTAACTCATGCTCCGACTTCAAGAAACTGACTACAGCTGAGATAAAGAAGTGGATTCAGGAAGGCGACAGATGTTGGAAATGCGGCCGCGGTCACAAAGCTACAGCCTGCACGCTGAAACGCCCATGTAAGCTTTGCAAAGAGAAACACCTTACAGTCCTGCATGATGTTATCCAAGAGTCATCTCATAAAGTGCTGATGGTCAGTAATCCGAAGCCCATTGTCTATATTGAGCAGCCCAGAAGCCCTCAGAGAGTGTTGCTGAAGGTTGTCAAAGTGCTTCTGCATCATGGAGATCGCATTCTTGAGACATTTGCAGTGCTCGATGATGGTTCGGAGAGAACTATTATCCTTCCACAAGCAGTGGAGCAACTACAACTCTCTCAGCATCCAGAGACGCTTCATCTGAGGACAGTCCAGCAAGAGGTGAAGGAGCTGAAAGGTTCTTCAGTTAGCTTTCATGTATCCCCCATTTTCAAGCCAAACAAGAAATTTTGGATTCCACATGCTTTCACAGCAAGCAGTTTAAGTTTATCTGAACACACGTACCCAGTAGCAGCTCTCCAGAGGCGCTATGAGTATCTCAAAGGACTTCCTTTGACGCCTATCCACAGAGCCCAACCTCTGCTACTCATCTGTTCTGATATGCCTCAGCTTCTCACTCCTACACAGCCAGTCAGAGCAGGCCCATCTGGCGGTCCTATAGCCATCTGCACAAGGCTAGGCTGGTCCTTGCAAGGTCCTTCTGACATTATGCCAGTCTCTTCTCACCAGTCTTCCTGTCTGCACATCGCCACAGAGTCTTCGTATTCTGAACTCCTCAGAAATGTGGAACGTCTTTGGCACATTGACACAGTCCCTATGTCAGTGAGAAGAATGCAACGCGTTCCAAGCAGGACCAGCAGGCACTCATCCTCTTACAGACAGCTTCCGAACGTGTATCTGTTGACGGTACCCAGCGCTACGCTACTCCGCTCTTGCGTCGTCAGCCATTCATCCAACTCTGTGCTCAGCAAGATGCCGTGATGCCAAACCTACGCAGCACTGAGCGCCGGTTGGCTAAGGACACCGTTCGAGCAGCCTCCTACTGCAAGGAGATGGATAAACTTGTTCAGTCCGGCTATGTTGCAGAAATCTTAACAGAAGAAGCAGCAAAGTCCACAGAGTCGTGGTATGTACCTCATCATATGGTGCACCACAATGGAAAGGACAGAGTAGTCTTTAACTGTTCCTTTTCCTTTAAAGGCCTTCCCTGAATGATCAACTCTTGCCGGGACCAACGCTCGGTCCGACCATGATTGGAGTCCTGATGCGGTTTCGACGTCATGCTGTGGCCATCAGTGGAGATATTAAGTCGATGTTCCATCAGATCCGCTTGTTGCCCAGTGATAAACCACCTCTACGATTCCTGTGGCGTGACATGCAGAGGACATCTGAACCACGTATATTCCAATGGGAGGTGTTACCATTCGGAACAACGTGCAGCCCCTGTTGTGCAGTCTTTGCTCTGCAGCAGCACGTCAGAGATCACGAGCCACCAGATTCTCCTCTCCTGTACGTGATCGAGCACTCGTTCTACGTGGACAATTGCCTCCACAGCTGAGTAAACACTGAGTATGCCAAGGTTCTAGTCGATGATCTGCGAGCGCTTCTGAACAAGGGAGGTTTCGAGATCCGGCAATGGGCTAGTAACATGCCTGAAGTTGTAGCACATCTACCTCCTGAAGCACAGTCAGCTAGCAGTGAGCTATGGCTATCCAAGGCCAGTGACAACCTCCAAGAGCCCACGCTTGGACTCTGCTGGGATTGTTTGAATGATACCCTGAGTTACAAACATCGCCAGCTGAATCTTCAGACGCTACTCTGCGTAACGTCTACAGTGTCCTTGCCAAGCTTTACGATCCATTGGGATACATTGTGCCATTTACAACAAGATGTAAAGTGCTTGTTCAGGACATGTGGAAGGCCAATATTGGCTGGGATGACAAGATCCAACCCGCTGACCTTCTGGAGAAATGGTCAAGTTGGGTGCAGGAAATTCCCACTTTGCAACATCTCAAGCTGCCTCGTTCCTATGCACCAGCCATCGCCGATACTGCCAACGCAACCCGTCACATTCACATTTTCTGTGATGCCTCGGAGCGCGCCTATGGATCAGTAGCCTACATGCAGACGACAGATGACAGTCAGCAAGTCTATGTCTCCTTCGTGTTTGCTAGATCGAGAGTCGCACCCCGTAAGCAGCTGTCTATTCCGAGGCTCGAGCTCAGTGCCGCACTAACAGGCGCACAGTTGGCTAGAGTGATCGAGACAGAGCTTGCAGTACCATCTGAGCACATCACTCTTTGGTCAGACTCCACAACTGTGCTGCACTGGATCAAATCAGAATCCTGCCGTTACAAAGTGTTTGTGGGAACACGTATCGCAGAAATCCAGAACCTGACCAACCCTGTTCAATGGCGGTATGTTGACACTCTAAATAATCCAGCTGATGATATAACCCGCGGACTCACTCTGCAAGAGATGGTACAGGATCATCGCTGGAACAAAGGTCCACATTTTCTCCATTTGTCTGAAAGGGAGTGGCCCAATATGCCCTCATTTGAGCTTGAACCAGACACCACAGAGTTTAGGAAGTCTGCCTTCGTAGGAACTGTGTCCAGTATCTTGCCCACACATCTTCCGGACCCCAGTAAGTTCTCCAACTGGAAAGAGCTTCTTAAGGAAACTGCTAGTTCCTTTCACGGGGCGGCTGATGCTAATACTACAGTACACTTTTCCGCTAATGATTTTCTGCAAGCAGAGAAGCTAATGTTACAAAAGGCTCAAGAGGACTGCTTTGCTGAAGAATTGAGAGCTCTCAAAGCTGGACGTGCTCTTCCTTCAGACAGTCGTCTCGCATCTCTGTCACCAGAATATGAAGGAGCCACGGAGCTACTCAAAGTTGGTGGCAGGTTAAGGCATGCTGAAGGACTAGACCTGGATACTATCCACCCAGTTATCCTGGACCCAAGCCACCCAGTGACGAAGCTTATCATCAAGGATTTCGATGAGTCACTACTGCACCCTGGGCCAGAACGGGTTCTTGCCGAGATCAGACGCAGGTTTTGGATTATCCGTGGTAGAGAGGCCATTCGAAAGTATCAGCATTCATGTCTGGAGTGCCGACGATGGAGAGCGAAACCTGACGTACCGAAGATGGCAGATTACCCACCAGCTCGGTTACGACTCCATAAGCCACCTTTTTATTCAACCGGAGTTGATTGCTTTGGACCTTTCCAAGTGAGGATCGGGCGCCGCACCGAAAAAAGGTGGGGTATTGTCTATAAATGTATGACTACTCGCTCGGTGCATCTGGATCTATTAGAAAGCCTCGATACAGATGCTTTCCTGCTGTCACTGAGAAGATTCATCTCTCGACGTGGCAGACCGTTCGAACTCCTCATGGACAATGGTACCAACTTTGTCGGTGGAGAGAGAGAGTTGCGTGAAGCCGTTGCTGCCATGGCACCTCAGTGGAGAGAGCAACTCGCTGAACAGCAGATATCCTTCCGATTCAATCCTCCAAGTGCGCCGCACTTTGGTGGCACATGGGAGAGGGAAGTGAAGTCTATCAAGACTGCACTTCGCGTTGTCCTCAAAGATCAGACTGTTCCTGAACCAGTCCTGATGACAATTCTAGTGGAAGTCGAGGGCATAATGAATGCGAAACCCTTAGGCTATTTGGCATCAGATGCCTCTGATCCAGACCCGGTCACACCTAACCTCCTCCTCATGGGCCGTCACGACTCGTCGCTTCCTCAAGCAGTTTACGACCCCAGTGACCTCGGGAGAAGACGCTGGAGGCACAGCCAAGTCATTGCCGATCGCTTCTGGTCATCCTTCATCAGCCACTACCTACCAGGGCTACAAGAGCGCAGTAAGTGGAGGAAAGACGGTAAGCCACTCTCCATAGGCGACGTTGTTTTAATTGTGGATCCCCAACTTCCTCGAGCGTCATGGCCCGTAGGACGGATTACCCAGACTCATCCAGGAGCAGATGGACGTGTACGGACTATCAGTGTTCAAGTGAAGGACCGTACCTACATTCGTCCAGTCGCCCGGATCATTCTGCTCCCAGCTCTGGAGGACAAGGACGAAGAAGAGACTACCAAATAGACTTTCTCCTACTCTTTCAACTGCCATGCGGCCAGTTGGGGGCGGCTTTGTCTGAAAGCCTATTTGTTTAGCGCTGAGGTTTCCTAAGCGCGTTCGGACGCTCAATCACGTGAACTGCTCCTGGCCAGAAAATGCAGCGCGCAGCTCAGTTGTTCGCGCTCAGTGATGATGAGAGGAGACTCAGAGACCCCTTTCTTTACTTTTGTGTGCGTTTTATGAAAAGCAAGTAAGTTCTTACTACTGTTATATGTTTATACTGCATTGCAAGGAATCTTGTGAAATGTATGTACAGTATGTTCATGCGAACTAGTTTATTTGTAGAACTGCGTGACTAATTAGTGTTGTCATGATACCAGAGCGCGCTGTAATATTCAACATGTTTCCTGTGAGAAATAATTAGCCCTCTATATGTCGATGTAGATCTTATTTGTGTTAGTCATTTAGAAATATGCTTCCGTGTTAGTGTATTTACTGTTTATTTGGTGCTACCTGCATCGAATCTCATAGTAATATAGTGTCATTCTGCATAGCCACTTAAAGGTGCGGTAGTACAGATATTAAAAGGCATATAGTGACATATTCTGTTGCACTGGATTAATAGCAGTTGTTATTTTCTGTACTGTACTGTTGTGAATGATGACAATGAGCATAGTATAGTATTCTTTATTTGTTTATTAATCAGTTATTACCATTGCATTATTTCTTTTTCTTTTTCTCTGTTTAGACCACATACACTCAATTATACAAACTTGTATATTGGCATCCTGATCTTGGAAATAAAGATGATAAAGGATTCTCTGGCTGGAATCTTTCTGTAGTGTTCCCATCCTAAAAAGAACCACTAGTCCATATTTTACACAGACCGAATAAGAACGAAAATTTCGGTGCCTGATTTTGGTGCCTAACTTCATTAATAAGCACACACACACACACACACACACATTTTAACTATTTATTTAAGTCCACTTAAAAGAAATGATCTACAGGGACACAAATACTACAGATGCAATCAAATGTATGCACATAATCAAGGACTAGTGGCATACAGCAGATTTTCACCATTATTAGCATCACTCAGTTGTTATGGGTACAAGTAGCACCGTCTCCGCCAGATATGACGGCTGCCTATAATAGCAGACAGAGCGCAGTACTTTGCTAGCCGTTTAGCCTTCTTTTTGGGCATCCCTAGTTGTTGAAGCCCCCTTACAACCAGCCTGTGTGTGTGTCCTAAGCTGCCAAATATGATCACAAGAAGTCGGCTCTGATAACCTAACTCTGAGATGACGTTTAGGAGTGGTTGATATTTAATCATCTTAGTCATAAAGGCTTCTTCCATACTAGAGTCAAAGGTACATGCAACCTCCACAACGAACACCTCGCTGATCTCGTCATTAATCACCACAATATCTGGTGTATTTGCAAGCACATGAGAAAAGGTTTCAGGGCTATTACAATTCTGAAACATAGAAGATTTTACACAAGAATGTTTATACATTTTTACAGCAGATGAGAAATGACATGATATGTCCTTCACTATAAGATCCACTATTCTGTCGTGGCGTGCGATGTACATTCCTTTATAGGCATGGCAGCCGTTCAGGATGTGTGGCAGTGTTTCAGTGATGTGTTCTGTAGTGTGGTGTAAGCAATGAGGTACCTGAGTTGTAGGAAACCAGATAGACAGATTGAGTCTAGTTGGAAGAACTTGTAGTCTGGCTTTTACCGTAAAAATGACAATGTCCTCACTAAGTGCAGTATTCTTAAGAAATGAGTGAGAAACAGAGTGATCAGCGGAGGAGAGACACGCAAGTTTCCCCTGAAGTTTCAGTCCTGTCCAGTGTTGTTTCTGGTGATGATGGTGTAGGTCCAGTAGAGTTGTCCGGGCCCCTGTGGATGTAAGTGTATGTGGCTGTGGCCCTGACAGAGGTCACGGGGTCAGTAATGATGTCCTCGGAGACCCTCACAGTCCCAGAGTCAGACCGCACCCACTCCAGTGATACTCCAGTTCGAACACAGAGGTCGTTCAGGTCCGGCCAGTCTGACCAGACACCAAAGCCGGCAGAATGAGTGTCAAGTTTCCCGCTGGATTTTCTTTTAAAGCCAAGGAAGTGTGTCTCTGACTCTCTGGCCAGCGGCACCTTGCGTCTCCGTAGGTCCAAGAACAGGGAGGATCGGGCCAGCTCTCTCACTTCCTTGTCGTCGTTATTCAGCATGTTCAGAAGATGGGAAATCCGCATGCTGGTATAAATCCAGATCATGTTTGGTACACCCAACCCTCCTTCCCATTGGGGGTGAAAAATAATATCACGGGTACTATGCGTGTTCAGTTCAAACCATTTTCGCACTAGGCTCACGGTCTTATTATTCATTTCACTCAGCACTTTCTGTTGGATATGCACGTTGGAGAATAAATGCTGTACTTTAGACAGCGCCACCTGTCTAACAGCCTCTAACTTCATTGTCAGTGGCAGTGGGCCTCTCCGCCGACCGCCGTGCGTGCGCTACACAGTTTGGAGCACAGTTTCTCTTCTGACCAAGTGGCAACCTCCCCGTCTCTCTCTTGAAACCAACACGGAAGTGAGTTAAACTGCAATTCATTGACTGGCCACTTGAGGCTGGCTGCAGAAGTGAGTCAAATCTGTATCTCCCCCATGTTAAAAATACCAACTTCACAGCAGAAAAAAACATGTTTACAGCCTGGTTCTCTAGTGGCTTTGGTCTATACAGCTAATTTTGCCCTTCATAACAACTGTGAGGGGGTGAATTATTTTATAACTCATCCGTTTAGTTGATTAATATTTAAAGTTCTGCATAATTAAGGGTGTGTCCACTTTTGAGTGACAGGTGGATTCCCCGCTGCTGTCGTTAGTCGTCATTAGCCGTGTGCCTGCTGTCTGTTAGCCGTCACGTTACCTCAGCTAATTTATAGTAAAAATAAATACATTCCAGCCACTAATCTTAGCATTTCTGCCGTGTTTGTGATTTTTCGGGATTATTTCACAATTATAATGTCTTGCTGTGGCCTGTGGGGTTAATTGTATTAACAGACCGTCAAGAAGACGGCAAATTTTAGCTGCTGGACTTGCCATCTCTGCAGTGTTTGTGCTTTTTTTCAGGATTATTTCATTCAATTTAATACACCCATTACTTCACCCATGCCTTTGGATTCCGCCGTTGACGTTGAGTATCGTTCGAGAGAACAACCAGCGCTATTTGAGTTGTTTTCCTCTGTGAACATGCACTAATGGATGTCTGACAATTTCGTTGCTTGTTGGAGTTTTCAGATTTAAAAACGTCAACAGATATATAAAGGCTTGTTCTGCTCTCACGGAACAGATCAGATTATACTGATAATGTACAGATGAAATCCTGCAGGTGTCGGTGCTTTCTCTGTCCATGCAATAAATGCACATCCTTGAATGAGCGCGGATTTATAGCGCGCATTAACTTGAACTTCATCGGTAAGTTAATATATCTATGGTTTAACCCATTTGAGAGGCGGCCAAAATCAGAATTTAAAATGGACTGAATAAGCTCTCTACGAACTTGACGAGCGATGCCGCGCTGACGGACCAGACTGTAAAAAAGGAGTGACTGACATGTAACGTTATGCACATAAATCACTGTCTGTCACACACACATAATATTAAGTTACTGCATAATACACTGTAAAAAATATTTTAGCAATTTAGTTATTTCAACTTATTTTTTTTAACTAGATTGTCCAGACAACAAGAAATTTTAAGTTTTCTTGTCCTCAACTTATCGAAATAAGTTAGTTAAACTAAAAAAAACCCATGCAAAAAGATAACTCAAAATAATGAGTTAACTTTTTTTACAGTGTACATAGTACAGAATCACGATACGATACACAGTCTCACTTGTAGCCATGTCTTTTAACTATTTTAATATTTCGAAGGGCAAAAACAGGAACTTTTAATTGGCTTTACATCATCAACTGTCACTTTAGCGCGAGACCCTGTGCAGTCGCAGACTTGATAGTGTCATTAGCATATAGCATTAGCTCCCAATCCTAAGCTAATTCGATCACGTCGAGCTAGGTGGGCGTGATTTCAGATAGCCAGGCTCCTAAGATCCAACCAAGCCCCGCCTCTTTGCTACGCGAGGTGACGCGAGGCCAAGATGGCGACGGCCGGCTCCGCCCACTTTAGGCTTCAAAAATGCTCTTCAGAAACCTACGGGTGATGTCACGGACACTACGTCCATATTTTTTTACAGTCTATGCTTCTGACTCGCATGCGCGCTCTTTCTCGCAAGGTTTGGCTGCATTTCACGTGTAAAATTACCCGTCCGAACGCCCTCTGGGTGTGCCGATAGTCTGAATCCCATATTCATTTCATGTGACGTCACACAGTGGAGCGGCCGCCATTTGTAGGACCGAATTGCAACATGCCGTCTATCTGCTGTGCTGTAAACTGTGATAATAGGGCATAACTGGGGCATTTAATACAACACTAAATCATAAATCAGATATACCTATACAACAGTGTTGTGCCTGAACGTGTTCAATTAACGATAGTTCATGAACTCGTTCATATTTTGGGCGAACGTGAACTGAACGTACTGAATTACTGCTTGATGAACGTTACTGTGAACGCACGCTCGCTCAGTTTAACTTCGTTCGGGTGCCAGATTTCTATATAGCCTTCCAGGCGAAAACCCGGCTAAAACACACCGTAAACAGGCCTTAATATGTAGCTAAAAAACCACCCAATCTGGCAACATCAGCCACAGCCACAAGACGGTGCGGTGTGCGCGAGTCACGAGAGAACACTGTTTCTGCACCACTGATCCAGAGTCAACAAGCACTTTCATCACTTGATTTCAAAAACAACACATTTCAGCGTGCTAGATCACCTCTTATTTTACCTTTATTTATTTGTATTGGTACATCCGTGCTGCGAGATGTTTCAAAAGTGGTGGGGACAGGGAGAGGGATAGTGTAGATGTAAAGTTTTTACTAGACTTTAGTCAGTAAAGTAGAGTCAGCAGTTCGTTTAACAGTAAATACGGATCTATACCTAAAGTATCTATTTTATTTAAATACCATTGCTTTTCATCTGTGCTATTTAAGTGTGCAACATATTTCCGATCAACAGGGAGAGATTATGCGATTTAACGCAAAAGTCCTAAAGATGGCGGCCACAACAAAAAAGTCACGTGACTGAAACCCATGAATATAATCAAGCCAATTCATTGGCTGATGGCGCGCGCGCCGCATCGACGCACTTGTCATCATATTATGTTGGCGCGCGCGCGCCATCTGCTCCTCAGATTTCTCTGCCGAAAAAGGAAGCTGGTCGGCAGCGCGAGGAGCTTGGCAGCGTCTCATTCCCTATTGAGAGAACATATTACACACCAGTAACCAGAGATGTTCTCTTTCATAGGTTCACTCAACGCTGCGTAGCTAAGAAGCAGTGGATTTGTAGGCTGCTGTATCCCGTGCCGTTTGAACTGACGCGCTACAGCGATCTGTCACATTTCAAAGAGCCAAAACGTTATTTATTGTGTGAATCTCGTAAAAATATTGACATAATCTGACAGCTGCGGCTTTGTTCCATATCAAAAGTAACCTTCTCTGTCTTGTCTGTCGTTGTCAGTGTCCTCTTTGTCCGCGATTTTTCTGTGTGAAAAGGGTCAATTGCTTGAGTCTCACGGTCAATGCGTGAGAGTTGGCAGCTCTGCCTGCTAGTAATCTCTATTAATCTCCAGTATTATTACATTGTTTGATACAATATTGTTTCATTTGATATTATGTAAATATGAATTTTTATTTTATATTGGTTTTATTATTACCATATGTTACTTGTATTTATATTGTTTAAAAATTTAAGTTAATATTGTGTCCAGTTTGGCCCTGTAAATTAAAGGGTATTATTTTTTGATAAAGTGTGTGCGGTTTCATTTTCTTAAGTACCGATTTAAGAACCGTTTAAGCACCGGAACCGTTAAAAGGGTACCTATTATGGCATTTAAAATGTTCCTAATAATGTTCTGGGAGTCCCCAACAACAGTTTTACATGCATGTGTAACACTCGTGTCACCCTCAGGTTGAGGTATGCTGGACCAGTATCTAGATTCAGAGGAGCAGTAATAAAACTCACACAGACCACTAAGTGTTTGAACTGCCGGCTTATATTGACAAAAAGTGAGCAATCGTGAAACTTTACTTATAAAGAACACACAATAAAGAAAAAATATTACAATTCACAATATAAAAGAATGGAAAAATAAATAAATAAAAAACAATATCAAATGATTGTTTACCCTTCTTTTTCCTATAGGTTTCCTTCTATTAGCACTAATTCAACCAGTTTTGTTCGCCTAGTTGTTTTATCCTATTTAGTTCAAATCTAATAAAGTTTTTAATATTCGCTTTTAGGCCTAATCAATTTGAGTTTAGTTCTTTCTTATTTATTCAGTGGTTTCTAATATGCAGTACTACTTAGACTGCTTCAAAGTAACCTTTTTGGTTTGACAAATGAATAGATAACCAAACTCAACATTCAAAGAAGAAAATAAAATAAGAAAATGCACAAAAGGTGCATAATATTCTCAAATCTGGGTTCACAATTTCTTTTGTACAGTACACAATTCTGGTTACCGTCAGTCCTCTGTGATCAACTCAGTCCAACTGTTGTCAGCAAGACACAAAATGTAACCGTCTTTACAGTCCTACCAGAATGGAGATACCCCAGGTAAAGTGGTTTTCCTTTCAGGTAGCTGATATATCAAAGAGTCTCTGTTCTCCTCACTGGTGTGTTGGGTGGCCCGCCATCTTGATGAAATCAACTTTCAAATGTCCCGAAGAAAAAGACCTGTCCTGTTTTATAAACAGTAACATGCACACACAAAGAGAGCAAAACACTATTAACACATTTTACAAAGATTAAGTATTTGCTTGAATCTTCCCTGTCTCAACCAACCATGAGATTTTCTCAAAATGGTGGCTGCACATTTGTTAACGCAGCACATGTGGATATACATTTCCATAAAATCCACATCTCATTCCCACATAAATTAACCAAAACATTTACTTCTCATTCATAACAGTTATAAATAAAAATACATTTTTGAAACAATACACATCTTAAACACTTTAGAGAACTCACCAAATCCGTTTTGTCTCGAATTCACAAACGTAAATATACTCCAGGTCAATCCCAGAGATGTAATTGGAAAATATTTCACTAATGTCGCTCCTTAGAACAAACTAAACTTATTTTTACAAGCATACCCAGATAGCATGGTGACATTGATACAATTGTGAGTTTTGATCTAAACCATCATTTTGGTTGAGATTGACATTTCAATGTTTAAAGTGTGCTGGATCAGCATTGAAATTTTGATGAAAGCCAACAACACACATGGGTGGAGACAGTGACATTGAACTAACAGTGATTTGTAGTTGATGAGCACAAGATCATTCAGGCGTATATCTGCAGAACACTAGTGGGTGTTTCTCGATCAGTGGGGCGTTTTCAAACCACAATGGGCATTATCAACCGCTTTACCCGATTTGCTGTAATCCACTGGGGGCTTGGTTTAGGGATGGGCCTTCATGATTTTAGCAAGTCTGTTGAAAAATGGTTGAAAAACATTTACCTGTATTGTAGTTTGAAATTGGCCACTGATTGGTAAACGCCCATTTTGTCTTTGCATGTGCACTTCTCAGTAGTCTAAAGGTGTGTTCGACATCGGCTGCGGCTGGATGTAAACGATCGGCGAGAGTAGCCGCGTGCAGGCGGGGAGGAGCTGCAAACGGAGACGTGAAGTCGGACACTTTCTGGTTCCCGTAGTGACCGCTCACGTGGTGTTTGTATACTTTACCACAGCTGAAGTGAAATAAATGCAATTTGCCAAATACACAGATGTTTCAGAGACATTTTCATTCAATACTTTATGTACTGCTTCATACAGCGTCTGTTTGAACAAGAATAAAGTTCAACATAAGTCTACAGTTACTATCAATGAAGTGGAATCAACGTTTTTTAATCAGTTTTATTTTGATAAACATAATACAATACATCGCGACTACATGAAAAGAGTGTTTACTGTTATAAAACAATGATTTCTGAGCTTTAGTGGAACTAAAGACGTGTGAGAATAAACCGAATAAACACGAAACACACGTGATCTTTGTCATGCAGTGAATCCGGCCAATTGTGGATCAGCTGTGTCGTCATCAGAACCTGTGCAGCCGCTCTTGAGAATCTGCGCTGGCTGAATCCTGCGGCTGCTCTCGAAACGCTCTCGCGGTGTTTTGTTAGCATACGTCACAGTCATGTGGAGTCAGCGCTGCATCAAGTCGGACAAAATTTCTAACCGGCATGCACTGTTTCAAGTCAGCCACCGATCGGTCTGCGCAGAGCTGCATGAAGTCGAACAAGCCTAAATGCTTCCTCATTAGAGAGAAAACAGGTGCATCCTATACAGACCTCTTGTTTGTTGAATCACCTGACATACTTACATGACTTCTCTAGCACAGATTCAAACAATGGTGCATCTACCTTATGTCTCTGTTCCCTTGTTTTGCATGCTTATTTGTGTT
This sequence comes from Chrosomus eos, assembly GCA_036326025.1. Taxonomy (NCBI): domain Eukaryota; kingdom Metazoa; phylum Chordata; class Actinopteri; order Cypriniformes; family Leuciscidae; genus Chrosomus; species Chrosomus eos. The sequence goes on from JAZAVI010000005.1 coordinate 46,455, forward strand.
TGATTTGTGTTGTTACTCACTGTAATTAGATTACAAAGTTATTAAAGTGTTTGAATAAAGCATCTATTTTTCTACATTCTTAAAAAACTGCATCTTGCTTTAGTAAATTTTATTAGGAATTTCCTGAATAAAGTTATGTCATTTAACAGATTTCTTAAGGTGCAAGAGACATGAACATGAGCATGAATGTTAACATGGCCCATGTCTTGTATCGGTCAGTGCTTCCATGCAGAACACATTGCTCCTTTAGTAGGAGTGAAGGCAGATGAAGATGGACAATTAAAAAAGCACCTCCTGATAATGCTGACATTGATCATACACTAAGTTGTTGTCGAGAATGTCGACAGCATAATCTCCTGATCTGGGACTTGATGATATCCTGTATCTTATCACTGCTTAATCAGGTAATCATTCATATTCCTGAATCTGTATTAAATTTGAAAAATAACTGATTTCCATTCAGTTTAGCTTGTTTCCACTGAAACACAATAACAAAAAAAAAAAAAAACATCATGTTTATTAAGAAAGTGACTGACATTGGCTATTTTGTGATATTTAAAGAGATTAGGGTCTACATAAGGTGAATCTGCAGCTTTAAATGTATAGTTCAGCCTGAAATTAAAATGATGTCATTTATTTACCCTCAAGTTGTTCCAAACCTGTATGAATGTCTTTCTTCTGCTGCACACAAAAGAAGATCGAGTGAAGGATGTTGGCAACCCGACAGTTGATGTTAGCCATTGACATCCATGGTATTTATTTCCTATATGGCCACCGTCAACTTTCTGGTTACTGACATTCTTTAAAATATCGTATTTTGTGTTCAAAAGAAGAAAGAAACTCATACAGGTTTGGAACAACTTGAGGGTGAGTAAATGATGACAGACTTTTCATTTCGGGCTGAACTATCTCTTTAAAGAAATTTGCATTGAAAAAAACTAAGATCTTTTTTATTCTACAAGATAAAAGTGTTATTTGAATGCTGTAGTTTGACAGAAAATGAACTGAGAAATGTAATGGCTATAGCTCAGAGGTGTTTGTTCCTCTTCATGAAGAGTTTAGCTCCAGCACCTGAAGTGTTCATTGATCATGATCTTGATTATCTGCCTCAGGTGTGTTTAATTGGGGCTGGAGATAAATCCGACACCCCTGCTAGCGCTTTCTTTTGATATTAAAGCATTCATAGAAATAAATAAACAGAATTTTACGATGCTATAATCGTAGTTAGAATATTTTGTTTTCAGTGACTTTAAAAAAAAAGTTAATCATATTGTGTTTAGCATATTAACATTATTGAATGTGACTGTATGTATGACAACTGAATTGATTCGTTCTTGAGTAACATCATGCTTTCTTTTTCAGATTCCAGAGAACTCAAAGGAAAAGAGGCAGAATCTGATGATGCAAGACATATTTTTAAAAACCTGAACCGCTGGACCTGTAGTTATGATGACATCAGACTTCTGAAGCCAATTTTATTTTTAAAGGTTGAAATGCTTTTGTCCTATTTCTCCTCTTTTCTTTTTAAAACAATGATATTTGAATATATTTGTTGTAATTGATTGATTGAATAAAATAAATTGACTCAACTGCTGGAAAGGTGTGTCATTTATATTTTAAAAGGTTTTCGACAAATTTTGAAATAGTCAGGAATTTGTTGACGCACCATTGAAGTGTGATTGAAATATTAATGTTGTTTCAACATTTAATTGGTACATCAGATGGCAACATTGTTTGACGTTCCTTTTCAGTCTTTCAACAAAATGTATTTAGTATCAACATCACATTGTAACATTGATCAAACCATATTACTAAAGATTATTTTTTGTTAATTTCAATGTTCATTCAACATGTAGATTCAACATCATAGTAACGTTGATTCAACAATTATTTTTGTTAATTTCAATATTGATTCAGCATCAGTGATGTAGAATCAATCATAGTGTAACGTTGGTTCAACAATATTACCATTGATTAATTTCAGTGTTAATTCAGCATCAGTGATGTAGATTCAACATCATAGTGTAACGTTGATTCAACAATATTACCATTGATTATTTTTGTTAATTTCAATATTGATTCAACAGCGGTGATGTAGAATCAATCATAGTGTAATGTTGATTCAATAGCATTACCATTGATTTTTTGTTCAACATTATTTCAACATTAACTGAGGGTGCAAAAGCGATGTTGATAAAATATCACTTTGTAATGTTGAATCAATACTATTACCGTTGATTTTTGGTTGAATTCCCAACATTATTTCAATATTAACTGAGGGTGCAAAAGTGATGTTGATAAAATAGCACTTTTTAATGTTGAATCAATACTATTACCGTTGAATTCCCAACATTATTTCAACATTATCTGAGGGTGCAAAAGTGATGTTGATAAAATATCACTTTGTAATGTTGAATCAATACTATTACCATTGATTTTTGGTTGAATTCCCAACATTATTTCAACATTAACTGAGGGTGCAAGAGTGATGCTAAAACAACATTACTTTGTAACGTTAATTCAATGCAATTAGCGTTGACGCATCAACACTGAGTCAACATTGTTTCAATGATTACATGCTATCTGGGTAAAATCCAGTGGTGGTAAGTAACAAAGTAAAAATACTTCGTTACTTTACTTAAGTATTTTTTTCGGGGATCTGTACTTTACTTGAATATGTTTTATTTAAATCTAATTTTACTCTTACTCCACTACAATATTAAAGACAAAGTTTACTTTTTACTCCGTTACATTTCCCCATGCCCACTCCAAGTATTTATTACACTGGCTTTCCAAATCAATGAAAAACTTGGTTTTATTTGGAAAAAAAGAACGCGCAAGCTCTTTGCCAGCATAAGCTCATATAGGTGAAGGTGCAGCTCTGCCCAGCAATGATCCCGAGATTCCCGCTTACATCTTTCCCATTTTCTGTTTGATGCTGCTAATGTTATGGAACATGTTGCCAACTCTCACTCATTCAGTGTGAGACTCACACAATTGACACTTTCCACATGCTCTCACGACACACATCCATTTTCTCACACAGAGAAAAATCGCGAAGCAAAGAGGACATTGACACCGACAGACAAGACAGAGTAGGTTACTTTTGATATGAAAAAATTCTCAGCTCTCAGATTCTGTCAATTTTATTACGAAATTCAAACAATAAATACCGTTTTGGCGCTTTTAAATGTGACTTGACAGATAGCTAGCGCCTGTTATGGGGTTCCGTTAATCTTTACTAGTTAATTGTAAATAAACACAAATTAACAATAATAGGTAGCCTATGTTGTACACAGTAGCCTACAACTTACCGAAATGTATATACCTCATACATAATATCGATAAATCTGTTTTTCAACCGCGGAAAGAGGTCAATAAAACAGCTGGAGAACAATATGTCACATAACGTTACATTTACCTCAGGAAAAAAAAAAATAATGACCATAGCAAGTTAGTTAGCTAGACAAATTAGTATTTTATAATATATTTAATAATATATTTAATATTAGTATAAATTAGTATTTTGCTAAATATGTGTACTATATATTTATATTTATTATATTTTTACTTAGCTATATCATTAAAATATTATAAAGTTGTTATTATAAGAAAAACATGTATTTTTAACATTTAATAATACCAGCTGACAGAGCTCTCTGTAGCCTATGTTTACAGCATTAGGTGAGATTTTCTTTATTTAAAAATTAACATGTATCTACTGTACCAAATATTTATCAAAATGAATCTATATTGAAGATCGGAATCAAACCACAATAATTGAATTGAAATTGTAAAATTTGTATCAAAGAAATAATAAAAGCAATAGTCTACTAGTCATTGCAACATAATATGCTGTCACTAAACTTAATGAAATTGTTTAGAATTGATGCAAGGTGCTTTATTGTCTCTTATGATTGCAAATCTAACAAATTATTAATTGCAGTATCTAATAATTTGTTCAATTAAAACATTGCATATCACTCCCAAAACAATTGATCTGTTTAATTATTGATATTTACAGTTTGAATATTTACTTTTTACTTTCGATACTTAAGTACGTTTTAAATCGGATACTTTTGTACTTTTACTCAAGTGATGTTTGAATAGAGGACTTTCTACTTTTACTGGAGTCATTTTTTATTTAGGTATATATACTTTTACTCGAGTATAAATTTTGAGTACTTTTACCACCCCTGATAAAATCGAAGTTATTTTTTCGTCACTCAACCGATCACTCTCAGCGTCACCTCTCGTCTCTTCATCTCGCACATTCTCTCTTCCCTAATCAGCGCGTGCGTTATCCTTAAAGGGGCCGTGTTCTTTATTTAAATTTTTTTCTCCTCACATTAAAACAGTATTTTAAACATTTAAATTGATTTGTTAAGTAACAGAACATAATTTTAAGATTCTATTTTGCTCTTATGAGGTTGTTTATTTATATTTTTAACCTGGGTTACACCCTCCCCCGTTGAACCCATGCAAGTCCCTTTGCATGATACTAACTGGCTGTACTGTTATAGATTTAGGGAACTCAGGATCAATAATCTGTTCTGTGAGTGAGTTTGTGAAAGCCAAATTCAAACCTTGGAATAAGGAATGAATGATTGTCACTAAAGGATTCCCCAACTCAGGGTAAGTGAACCTTTTTGCCTTCTCTTTAACTCTTTGAGATCTTCTTGGAACATTTATCTGATCTTCATCTTGTTCACACTCACTCAGATTTATTTCTTCCACAGGTTCATTTGACTCATTGGGTTGAACTGCACTGGTGTCGACCAGAGGATCAGGTATGTTTACAGCACTAGTTGTATCTATTTCAGATTGTGTCTCCATACAAATTTCAGATGGAAGTTGCTGTTGCTGCTCTGGACTTAGTTCTGGTAAGTGACCGACTTCTTTGACATTTTCCTTTTCAGGTTGCCCAGCAGGTAAGTATTCTCTTGGTTGTACGTTTGCTACCTCAGGTAGGTTGTCAGATTGTGCATCACAAGAGGTGTTGTTAGGATTATCTCCTAGGTGGATAGGAATTGATTCTGCAGAGTCAGTGGGTGCAAGAGGTGGGTCATTTGGATGTCTCACCACATCATACGTATGAAGTTTATGGTGTCGGTCATTTGAGGTTGTCCAGGAATGTGTGTCAACCGTTCCTCATCATCATCATCATTGCTCAGATAACTCTCTTGATCTCCTTGGTTGTCTACCTCTGGGTTTTGTCGCGTTGCTGGCCGTTTACGCATTCTAGACTCAGGGTGACTCTCTTCGACAGGTGACAAAAAAACACAGGGCAACAGAAGGTCTCTGTGTAAAGTTCGTAAGGGACCGTCTCTGTTTTCAGGTTTGACAGAGTAGACAGGGAGTTCCCCTGCACGACTTACAACGATATACACCACCGACTCCCACTTATCAGCCAGTTTGTGTTTACCTCTCAACTTCACATTTCTGACCAGGACACGATCACCAATGTCCAAAACAGATTCTTATACTCTTTTGTCATATCTCTGCTTGTTTCTGTCAGCTGTTTTGGCAGCATTCCTTCTAGCTAGCTGGTAACTCTCCTGAAGATGCGTTTTAAGAGTTTGGACATATTCAGAATGAGATTTTTTAGGACTCTGACTTACAGATACATTGAAGGCAAGGTCTACTGGCAATCTAGGCTGACGCCCAAACATCAATTCATATGGTGTAAATCCAGTTGTTTCATGCTTTGTACAATTGTAGGCATGTACAACTGGCTTGACAAAATCACGCCAATGTCTCTTTTCATGGTCCTTGAGAGTACCAAGCATGCTTAAGAGTGTACGGTTAAACCGTTCAACAGGATTTCCTCTTGGGTGATATGGTGTAGTTCGTACCTTATGAATTGCAGACATTTCACACAGCTCTTTAATAGTTTTGGATTCAAAATCTGGTCCTTGATCACTGTGCAATCTTTCAGGAATGCCATAGTGAACAATGAAATTTTCCCAGAGACACTTTGCCACAGTCCTGGCTTTCTGGTTTTGAGTAGGAATGGCTACCGCATATTTTGTGAAGAAGTCGGTAATCACAAGGATGTCCTTTGTGTTGCTGGAATCTGGCTCCAATGAAAGGAAGTCCATACAGACTAATTCGAGTGGTCTGGATACTTGGATGTTAACCAATTGAGCAGCTCTTTCTGGTAAAGCTTTGCGACACACACATCGACTGCAAGTCTTTATCTTATGCTCAATATCGTTTGCCATTCTGGGCCAATAGAAACGAGTTCTGGCAAGATCCAGGGTTCGATCTAGTCCTAGATGTCGCATATCATCATGTAGACTCTTCAGAACCACATTTCTGAACTCATCTGGAAGTACCAACTGATACTGAATTTCTTCACCAATGGTTCTCTTTCTATAAAGAATCCCATTATTCAGCTCCAACTTCTTCCACTCACGCAACAGAACTGGAAACTCTGGTAACTCCTTCCTCACTGCTGGTGGTGAAGTGTCTCCAGATTCTAACTGATGTATGACTTCTTGTATTGCAGGGTCTGCTCTCTGTTTTTCCTTTAGCTCATCTTCAGACACACTAGGAACAACAGGAAGCCCATCGAAATATTCAAAATTCTCTGGTACAGCTTCTGGAAACATGGACAAGGAATCAACCAGAGGAACACTATCACCACTCAAAGTTTGGCGTACCAAGTGTTTATCACAAATCGCTTGAATTACTTCTTGGGAAACAAAATCAGAGTTTTCAACCTCAGACAGGTGGTGCAGAGCAAACTGGCGAATACGTTCCTGTTCCTTCAAAGATACATAGTCATTCCTCAGGCCATCATGGGGACGCCTTGATAGACCATCAGCATCCAGGTTGCACTTTCCTGGTCGATATTGCAGCTTAAAAGAAAAAGTTGCAAGGGCAGATAACCATCGATAGCCTGTTGCATCAAGTTTGGCTGATGTTAAAAGGTATGTTAAAGGATTGCTGTCCGTGACCACAGTGAAAGTATTGCCATAGAGATAGTCACAAAATTTTTCTGTGACAGCCCATTTGAGGGCTAAAAATTCAAGCTTGTGGGCAGGATAACGAGCTTCACTCTTTGTTAAGCCACGACTTGCAAATGCGATTACGCGCATATTACCCTCCTGCTCTTGGTAGAGTGCCGCTCCCAATCCAGTGGTGCTTGCATCTGTATGCAATACATATGGTAGGCCTGGGTCAGCAAAATCCAACACTGGAGCAGTTGTCAGCTTGTTGATCAGAGTCTCAAAGGCTTTTTGACAGTCTGCAGTCCATCTACCACAAAAAGGCGCTTTGGGATTAAAGTAGTGATTGTCATGATTCTTGCTTTTGAAATTCTTCCTTAAAGGTGGGTACCCAGCTGTAAGTGAATTTAGGGGCTTTACAATCTTGGCATAATCTTGGATAAATCTACGGTAATAACAGGAAAATCCAAGAAAAGAGCGCAATTCTTTCAGAGTTTTTGGATTTGGCCAGGTCTTTATGGCTTCAATTTTCTGAGGATCTGTTTCAACACCTTGCCGGGACACAACATGACCCAAGTACTTTACTGATGTCTGAAAGAACTTGCACTTCTGAGGGGAGAGTCTCAACCCATAATCCTTTAAGCGATTTAATACATGGAGAAGACGTTCTTCATGCTCTTCCAGGGATTTTGAGAATACAATCAGATCGTCCAGGAAGACGAGGACCTCTTTGAGGTTTATCCCACCCATACATTTTTCCATCACCCTCTGGAATGTACTCGGAGCGTTAGTGATCCCCTGCGGCATCCGATTGAACTCCCAAAATCCTAGTGGGCACACAAATGCTGTCTTATGTTTGTCTGATTCCTCCATCTCTATTTGATAATAGCCAGACTTGAGATCTAAAACAGAAAACCATTTGGAGCCTCTGAGCGCTGAGAAGCTTTCTTCTAGGTTTGCTAAGGCATAGGCATCTTTTATTGTCTGGAGATTCAGCTTTCTGTAGTCAATACAGAGCCTGATGTCCCCATTCTTCTTCCTAACTACCACAATGGGTGAGGAAAATGAAGATTCAGATTCACAAATTACCCCAGCTTCAATTAACTCCTCCAAATGTCTTCGGACAGCTTCCAAGTCATTTGGGTGTATAGGTCTTGCTTTTTGCTTGAAAGGAGTTTCATTGTGGAGTTTTATGCTATGCTTTTACTTTGTTTGTTTGGCCAAAATCAAGGTCGTGCAATGCAAATACTTCAGGCATTGCAGAAAGCTTCTGAACTATTCTCTTTTTCCATTCTTCGGGTACTGGAGAGCTCCCAAAATCAAAATGCAAATCTTCCATGTTTGAAATCTGGTCTGGTGGTACCGTTTTTGCTGGTGTATGATCATGTGACACAACTTGCTTAAGAGCATGGATTTCTGCAATAATACTCTTTCTTGGTATAAGGATGTCATGCTCAGTCTCATTTCTCATGATCACTGGCACTTTTCGTGATGGTATTTGAGGTAAGTTAAGCACACAACTGGTGACCAACAGCCCTCCAGGGATAGATGATGCAGGAGGTTCCATCACAACCCATTTCTCTGTAACATGGCCTTTGACATTTACCGCCCCTTCAATGACAGTACTCTGTCCAGCAGGAACGACAGCAGGCATGTCCCCAAGAAGCCTCACACATCCAATATTGCTATTCTCTTTCTGCTTATGTCGGTGTTCAATTGTCTTTAAAACTGCTCTATAACCATACAGTAGTGGTTCAGAATTTGAAAAGTTAGTGTAAAAGTATTTCTCATAGGCCAAATCAAGAGTATTTGTGCCTATTAATACACTGGGCTGAGTAGTGGTGCCTGTGTCTGGAATGACTAATGCAAGAGTTGTCACCTCAACTTCTGATCCCAGAAAGTCTTTAGGAAAAGATATGTTCACCTGCACATATCCCAAGTAAGGAACGTTTTGGCCATTTGCAGCCTCCACTTCCAGAAGATTGTCCAGGGGATTTATGCTCAAGTCTGGGAAATTCTGTTCATGGAAAGACTGAGAAATTGTGGTCACTTGAGACCCAGTATCAAGAAGGCAGTGGCATTCTTTGCCTTCAATACACACTTGTGCTGTGCACTTGGCACCAACCAGCCCTTTTGGTATATGAACAGAGCAGGACTTTGTATAACAATTCTTTGGGTGGTTCTGGATCTCACTAGGGTCAATGGGACTAAGCTTACATGCACCTGCCCTTGTGCATCCCTCCACAAGAGCTACTTCTCGTTTAAAGAGTCAGAACTGTACTGGCTGTCCCATAATTGTTGTCTTTCCCTCAACTGCCTCCTCTTGCTGGCTACGAGTGAGGGGTTTGCCTCGTCCTTACATGCCGAAGCAATGTGACCATCCTCGCCACAGTGGAAACAATAGCCAGGCCTCGGTCTGTCCAGTTCCCTCTTAGTTGCTGTGGGCGGTGGACCTTTTGAAGAGGGTTTGTGGAAAGATTCTTTCCTCATTCCATCAGCACTTCCTTGACGGTTTGGGCACTGTTTCACATTTAATTTTGTGAATTGGCTCTGCAGTTCAGTGATTTGTTTTTTCAGATCTAGAACGGCACTGGTTTGGGATGGTACACTGTTTTCAACAGGCTTAGTCTTGCGTTTGGTAAGCTGGCTTTGAAGTTTGGCAACTTGTTTGTTTAACTCAGATACTTCATCTTCTGTGGTCAGGTCGGGATCATTGTCAGTAGGACAGAGAGATACAACTTGAGAGGCAATTTTTTGCTTATGTGCTCCAAGATGTTTTCTCATTCTACTCTCTTTGGCCATGTTCTTACTTTCCTCACTACGTAACTGTAGAACCAATTCAGGAAACAGAGGTGGATTGTCTCTCTTATGTTCAAGTTGGAGGCCTGCTATCAACACATTGTCCCAGCAGCCTCGACAAAACTGTTTAAGCAGCTGGTTTTCAGCTTCTTTAGAAGAAACACCCCCTCGTTTTATTGCCTTGGTAAGGACTGTCTGCAACCGCTGTAAGTATAATGATGGCTTCTCACCAGAATCTTGTAGCGTGTTTAAGAATTTGGCAAAAAGTTCATCCCCATCTTCTACCGTGTCAAATGCAGAGTCCAGTAAGTCAGCTGAAGGAGGGGATTGTGAACCTAGGTGTTTGACTACATCTGCTGCTGGTGGCAGAAGGCTATCTAGAATCTTTCTTGATCGATGTAGGTCAGAAAAGGAAAGATCTTGCAGAATGAGCTCCACATTATTTCTCCAAGTTTCATAGTCAACTTCAGTTCTTGGCCGGGAATTTTTCCAGAGAACACTCTGAGCCTGAAAGATGTATGCACCTGTGAGGATGCTGCGTCGCTCTTTACAATATGCTCCACCACCATACGTTGAACTTCTGGTGGGTTTATATCAGTTACCCTGATGGTAGGTGATTCCTTCTCTTTTGTCACTGTTCTGGCTGTAACTGGGCTCTGAAATTGTTGGGTCGGGTCAGGGCTCCTAACAGGGAGTAAGGTACATGTGGCTCACTAGTTGAAGGTTGACTTGTGTCTTTAAGGTGACCAGTGGCTGACTCTGTGCATTTAGTTAGCTGCTCCTTCAAGATGTCATCAAATGATTTACCACTAAGCTTGGCAATCTTCTGCAGTTCACTGAAATAACTCAATGTGGCGTGTTCAGTGACTATAGGCAGGTACACACTTGACAAGGGCCTTATTTGGTAGGTGATATTGTGTGAGCTCTTGAAGTCATGAGGCATCAAAGGTTCTAGGGTTGTGAGGGCATAGCAACTTTCATACTCCACAATTGCATCTTTATGGTGTGGAGATTGTGGGTCATCTATACGAAGAACTCTGGATACACGGCCATGACTATTTAGAAAGTCTGACAGATCTTCATCTAACTCTGTGTTAGTAAGGCCACTAATAATTACAGAGCTTGTGATTTTTACATTTTCTCTCTCAACTATCTCCATTTTTCTTTGTTTTCAAGATTAACCCTAACCAAGACTATTTTACTTTAGGTCTGTGTGCTTTATTTATTTTTCTTTTCTTTCACTTTTCTTATTTTTCTTATTATTTTTCAATAACTGCTCCTGGCTGGCTCGCCACTTTTCTGTAACACTTGTGTCACCCTCAGGTTGAGGTATGCTGGACCAGTATCTAGATTCAGAGGAGCAGTAATAAAACTCACACAGACCACTAAGTGTTTGAACTGCCGGCTTATATTGACAAAAAGTGAGCAATCGTGAAACTTAACTTATAAAGAGCACACAATAAAGAAAAAATATTACAATTCACAATATAAAAGAATGGAAAAATAAATAAATAAAAAACAATATCAAATGATTGTTTACCCTTCTTTTTCCTATAGGTTTCCTTCTATTAGCACTAATTCAACCAGTTTTGTTTGCCTAGTTGTTTTATCCTATTTAGTTCAAATCTAATAAAGTTTTTAATATTCGCTTTTAGGCCTAATCAATTTGAGGTTAGTTCTTTCTTATTTATTCTATGGTTTCTAATATGCAGTACTACTTAGACTGCTTCAAAGCAACCTTTTTGGTTTGACAAATGAATAGATAACCAAACTCAACATTCAAAGAAGAAAATAAAATAAGAAAATGCACAAAAGGTGCATAATATTCTCAAATCTGGGTTCACAATTTCTTTTGTACAGTACACAATTCAAGTTACCGTCAGTCCTCTGTGATCAACTCAGTCCAACTGTTGTCAGCAAGACACAAAATGTCTTTACAGTCCTACCAGGATGGAGATATCCCAGGTAAAGTGGTTTTCCTTTCAGTTAGCTGATATATCAAAGAGTCTCTGTTCTCCTCACTGGTGTGTTGGGTGGCCCGCCATCTTGATGAAATCAACTTTCAAATGTCCCGAAGAAAAAGACCTGTCCTGTTTTATAAACAGTAACATGCACACACAAAGAGAGCAAAACACTATTAACACATTTTACAAAGATTAAGTATTTGCTTGAATCTTCCCTGTCTCAACCAACCATGAGATTTTCTCAAAATGGTGGCTGCACATTTGTTAACGCAGCACATGTGGATATACATTTCCATAAAATCCACATCTCATTCCCACATAAATTAACCAAAACATTTACTTCTCATTCATAACAGTTATAAATAAAAATACATTTTTGAAACAATACACATCTTAAACACTTTAGAGAACTCACCAAATCCGTTTTGTCTCGAATTCACAAACGTAAATATACTCCAGGTCAATCCCAGAGATGTAATTGGAAAATATTTCACTAATGTCGCTCCTCAGAACAAACTAAACTTATTTTTACAAGCATAAAATCGAAGTTATTTTTTCGTTACTCAACCGATCACTCTCAGCGTCACCTCTCGTCTCTTCATCTCGCACATTCTCTCTTCCCTAATCAGCGCGTGCGTTATCCTTAAAGGGGCCGTGTTCTTTATTTTAATTTTTTTCTCCTCACATTAAAACAGTATTTTAAACATTTAAATTGATTTGTTAAGTAACAGAACATACTTTTAAGATTCTATTTTGCTCTTATGAGGTTGTTTATTTATATTTTTAACCTGGGTTACACCTGCAATGACAAAAAACACTTTTGTTGTCTTATAATATGCATTTATTTTTACCTGATTTGCTCACCGACTCCCTAATGATTCGTTTGACGACTCATTTGTCCAAACCCCTCCTTTGCGTGACGCTAATCGGCGGTGATTGGTCAGATGATGCAGTCAGTTATATTTTGTGTTAGCCCAAAGCTTAAACATATTGATAAAGCACTGCAGTACTACAATACGCTTCACATAATTTCACATATTTCAAAAAACAAAAAAAAATTACATTGGAGACCAGAAGCTGCTGAGCGTAACTCTCACTCTCACACACACACGCACGCACGCACGCACACACACACACACACACACACACATACACACACACACACACACACACACACACACACACACACACACACACACACACACACACACACACACACACACACACACATATATATAAAAGCAACAATTATTAATAGTACTTACAGGTTGTGATTCAGAGGAGGAAGCTGATCTAAATAAACTTGGTATTGAACCTTCCTATATCAGCCAACTCGCGAATCCACACTTGAAAGCATTTATGTTTGGGAAGCGATCGTCATTAAAATAACGCGAACACAGCTCAAGGTGGCTATACTTGTGTGGTATAGTTGTAAATATAAACTCTAGCCACTGAGTCTTCACATGCTTGTCCCTGGGCAGTGAAAAAAAAAGTTTGCTTTTGATTCGCACTTCAGAACAGAGTCTCGTCGACATGATGTTGTCAGGTTTCTCTGTCTGCTCGGCGCGCGCACTAAGTGGGCGTGTCTTATTCAAATAACTTACGTACAAGTGACGTACGAAAGCTAGAGAGAAAGCATCGTTTGTCTATCGATTCATATCAGCGACTCAGAGTCGACTCTTACTTTTGAGAGACAATAACTTTGTATACGGTGAACTTTCATATTTAAAACTTTGCAGGATGTTTTTGTTCACTTAGATCTATGTTACACACTACATGAAAGGTAATTTTCAAAATTCCATGATAGGTACCCTTTAAAAAATACCGAGTAGGTACTGGTATCGGATAAAACCCAACCGATACCCAACCCTAGTCTTTGTCTTCTCAGGTGTGAACCAACTAGACAATATTCTCTCAAAAATACAAACATGTACATACATGTTGCTCACATATTATGGTAGCCTCGTTTGTGCTATATAGAGTGAATTTACACCTTTGCCATTAACATGTTTATAAATAACTGAAAAAGCACAAATGTCAGTGCATGTCAAAACATCCCAAGGGCCCCAAAAACACTTTAGTCCCCAGAGGGTTAACCTGCAGGTCTTAAAACCACATCCCCCTCTTGCCTTCACCCTAGATGTTAAAAGGTCAGAGAAACAGGCCTGTTAGTCCAACACCTGCTGAACCTTTCCACTTGTGCAGAGAGATCAGAGAAAACCACAAACAATTCAGTTGGCAAAGCAAGCGTGCATCATGCTTCTAATGTTGCAAGCTTCCTCTACAACGTTGACATTTCATTCTCAACATTTTTACACTGATATTCTAAAATAAACCCTTTTACAATACATAATAATTGCTTGTTACATTTCTCCATCCGTCGAAGGATTCTTATCATCTGTTTGCTTTGTCGAATCAGTTCGTTCTGCGGAAGATGTGGCATCCCCTGCCTTCGTCCTCTTCTCCTTTTTCTTGGCCTTTTGAAGTTCTCTGGCGTGGTCTTTCTGGCGTCGGTCAACTAAAAGATCGTCCATATAGATTTCAATCTTATCTTATCATGCAAGTCATTCATAATGGGTTCCAGAGTGAAGGATTTAACAGAAGATTTCAAATTCATAGGCAATGCAACATTACTTAAAAGTAATTAAATATGGTATTTAAGACGTTCAGGATTAGAATGAGAGCTTGTGCTCAGGTCAGGACAGGTACAAGAACTTGCTTTGGCTTTCCTGCCAGCAGGAGTATTTTACTGATACCACAATTAAATATCCTCTTATTATTATTTTTTTCCATTTTCTTCGTTTTCTTGTGTAGCCGTCGTTTTCTAAGAAAATAGATAGATTGCATTTTTATAAAAAAATATTTTTACCAAGATTGCTCCCTTTTGACTTACATCGCATTTCAATGTACACATTTACATTCTTATCAGTTTCCCTGGGAATCGAACCCTTGACCTGTAGCTCAAATAGTAGAATGTTGGCGCTTGCAACACTAAGGAAAACAAGTAGGATTTTATCTGTAAAACCATTGTACAGATGTGGTTCTTGATCAATGCAATCGTAATGAATATCTGTTAAACAACATAACCTTGCTTCACAGGGACCAAATTACAGAAACTTCCTATCTTAATCAGAATCAGAATCAACTTTATTGCCAAGTAGTGCTTTCACACACAAGGAATGTGCTTCATTAGCAAGATGCTACCATGGCTGCTATAATCAGCGCCAATCTTGAGAAAAATACAGCATGACATGAGGACAGGTGAGGTGAAAAAAAAGGCGACCCCCAGACTATGCTCCTGTAAGGAGTACAGTCTGGGAACAGGAAAAAACACCTCAGCAACATTAGCACATAAACAGTACAACAACATGAACAAGACATTGCAACACGTGTGGGGAGGGGGGGATGGAATTAGTCCAGCCCAGGCAAGCAGCATCCGGTCCTGCAGCCATTCTCGGCGCTGGTCACAGACCCGCCTGCCAGGCTGTGGGTACGAAGCGGCGAAGGCGTGGGATGGGGTGTGGAGGGATGCATATACAGTGGTGCTCAGAATTAATGGTACCCCTGGTAAAAAATGATAAAAAATGGCTATAAAAAATAAATCTGCATCGTTTATCCTTATGATCTTTCATTAAAAAAATTGGCAAAATCCTAACCTTTCATTGAAGTAAAAGATTTGAAAGTGGGGGTGAAATCACATTATAAAATAAATGTTTTTCTCCAAAACACGTTGGCCACAATTATTCATACCCTTTTATTAAATACCTTTTTGCAATCTCCTTTTGCCAAGATAACAGCTCTGAGTCTTCTTATATAATGCCTGATGAGTTTGGAGAACACCTGACAAGAAATCAGAGACTATTCCTCCATACAGAATCTCTCCAGATCCTTCAGATTCCCAGATTCATGTTTATGCTTCTTCTCTTCAGTTCACCCCACTCATTTTCTATATGGTTCAGGTCTGGGAACTGGGACGGTCATGGCAGAAGCTTCATTTTGTGCTCCCTAAACAATTTTTGTGTTGATTTTGATGTTTGTTTTGGATCGCTGTCCTGATCGAAGATTCAACCACGGCCCATTATAAGATTTCTAGCAGAAGGCCTCAGGTTTTGATTTTTTATCTGTTGATATTTGATAGAACCCACAATGCCATGTATCTGAATAAGAAGTCCAGGACCTCCAGCAGAAAAATAGGCCCACAACATTAAAGATCCAACGGTATATTAAATTGTACACATGGGGTACTTTTTATCCTTGTGTGCACCAAACCCATCTAGCGTGTTTGCTGGCAAAAAGCTCTTTTTTTAGTTTAATCTGACCACAGAACCCTGTGCTGTTTGAAGATCCAGTCGTGTCTGACAACTGAATATGCTAGAGTTTGTATTTGGAGGAGCGAGGAGCATTTTTCTTAAAACCCTCCCAAACAACATGTGGTGATGTATGGGTTTTTTGATTTTTTTTTAATAGGCTTTCTGACCCCCAAAACTCAACTAATCTCTGCAATTCTCTATCTGTGATCCTTGAAGAGTCTTTGGCCACTCAAACTTTCATCCTCACCGTCAATTAATAAAATATAGACATACGTCCTCTTCCTGGCAGAATCGTAACATCTTTAGTTGATTATAACTTCTTAATTATTGCCCTGATGGTCAAAATGGGATTTTTCAATTCTTTAGCTATTTTATTACATCCACTTTCTATTTTGTGATGCTCAACAATCTTTAGATGCACATCAGAACCATGTTCTGTGGTTTTATTCATTGTGATGAATGATTAAGGGAATTTGGCCTTTGTGCTTCCTCATATTTAAACTCCTGTGAAACAAGAAGTCATAGCTGGACAATTTCATGTTCTTAGTCACCCTGGTGTGCTAAAAAAGGTAAATATTAATGGGAATATACTTCATAGATATTTTATTCATAAAAAATTCTAGGGGTATGAATAATTGTGGCCAACGTGTTTTGGAAAAAAATATTATTTTATAATGTGATTTCCCCCCCACTTTCAATTATTTTACTTCAATGAAAGGTTAGAATTTTACCAATTTTTTTAATGAAAGATCAAAAGGATAAACGATGCAGATTTATTTTTTATAGCCATTTTTTACCATTTTTACCAGGGTACCATTAATTCTGAGCACCACTGTATGTGTATATGTAAGTTCATGTGTGTGAAAGGTTAGAATTTTACCAATTTTTTTAATGAAAGATCAAAAGGATAAACGATGCAGATTTATTTTTTATAGCCATTTTTTACCATTTTTACCAGGGGTACCATTAATTCTGAGCACCACTGTATGTGTATATGTAAGTTCATGTGTGTGTAGGCCTGGAGAGAGTTGCTAAGCCAACCCTAATCTAGGTGCCTCAGTCCGCAGGATTGTCATAGCAATACACAGCAAGTTGCCATGGAGACAACCTTGATCAGGTCCATGCAAAGTCAACAATCCCAGGTGTCTGGGGAGTCGGGGAAGGAACACAAGAGTGGCTCACTGCATTGCTTCTCCGGGAGAGTTGTTGTTCCAACAGCGGCCTTGGCCAAGGCCAGTGCTGGATGAGGGGAGCCGAAACAGATAAGTTGGGATTGTTTGATCTTCGGGGAGTAGCCGCATTCAATTTACACAGTCTATTCTCCTGGTCCATTTAGGTCTCTGAAACGATCCATTTGCCTTTGCTAAGCTGCGAGCTTCTCCAAGATGTTATCCATATTCTGGTTCATAGTCCCAGTCTGAGTGGTATAGAGGTATAGTTCACCCACAATTTTAAATTCTGTCTTCATTTACTCACCCTCATGTTGTTTCAAACATGCATGAGCCTCTTTCAATGTTTGGTTACTAATATTTGAAGAATATTGCTGGTCCCCATTGACTTCCATAGTATTTTTTTTTACATAGTATGGAAGTTCCACACTAGAAAGAAACTCATGGAAGTTTGGAAAAACATAAGGGTAAGTAAATGTGTGAACTATCTAAGTTATGACCTGACAAGTTCCAACGTGATCTCATGAGAATACGTGTGTATTTTTACGTAAAGTGTAGTTCTATCATACGTACAGTGGTGCTCAGAATTAATGGCACCCCTGGTAATTATGATCAAAAATGGCTATAAAAAATAAATCTGCATCGTTTATCCTTTTGATCTTTCATTCAAAAAATTGGCAAAATCCTTACCTTTCATTGAAGTAAACGATTTGAAAGTGGGGGGGAAATCACATTATAAAATAAATGTTTTTCTCCAAAACACGTTGGCCACAATTATTCATACCCTTTTATTAAATACCTTTTTGCAATCTCCTTTTGCCAAGATAACAGCTCTGAGTCTTCTCCTATAATGCCTGATGAGTTTGGAAAACGAACTGACAAGAGGTCAGAGACCATTCCTCCATACAGAATCTCTCCAGATCCTTCAGATTCCCAGATCCATATTGGTGCTTCTTCTCTTCAGTTCAGCCACTCATTTTCTATATGGTTCAGGTCAGGGAACTGGGACGGTCATGGCAGAAGCTTCATTTTGTGCTCCCTAACACATTTTTGTGTTGATTTTGATGTTTGTTTTGGATCGTTGTCCTGATGGAAGATCCAACCATGGCCCATTATAAGATTTCTAGCAGAAGGCGTCAGGTTTTGATTTTTTATCTGTTGATATTTGATAGAATACACAATGCCATGTGTCTGAATAAGAAGTCCAGGACCTCCAGCAGAAAAATATGCCCACAACATTAAAGATCCAATGGTATATTAAATTGTACACATGGGATACTTTTTATCATTGTGTGCACCAAACCCATCTAGTGTGTTTGCTGCCAAAAAGCTCTTTTTTTTTAGTTTAATCTGACCACAGAACCCTGTGCTGTTTGAAGATCCAGTCGTGTCTGACACCTGAATATGCTGGAGTTTGTATTTGGATGAGCGAGGAGCATTTTTCTTGAAACCCTCCCAAACAACATGTGGTGATGTAGGGGTTGTTTGATTATTTTTTTTATAGGCTTTCTGACCCCAAAACTCAACTAATCTCTGCAATTCTCCATCTGTGATCCTTAAAGAGTCTTTGGCCACTCAAACTTTCATCCTCACCGTCCATTAAGAAAATATAGACACACGTCCTCTTCCTGGCAGAATCGTAACATCTTTAGTTGATTATAACTTCTTAATTATTGCCCTGATGGTGGAAATGGGGATTTTTAATTCTTTAGATATTTTCTTACATCCACTTTCTATTTTGTGATGCTTAACAATCTTTTGCTGCACATCAGAACCATGTTCTGTGGTTTTACTCATTGTAATGGATGATTAAGGGAATTTGGCCTTTGTGCTTCCTCATATTTAAACTCCTGTGAAACAAGAAGTCATAGCTGGACAATGTCATGTTCCTAGTCACCCTGGTGTGCTAAAAAAGGTAAATATTAATGGGAATATACTTCATAGATAAATTATTCATTAAAAATTTTAGGGGTATGAATAATTGTGGCCAGGCCCGTCGCCAAGGGGGGGCATTGGGGGCCGTGCCCCCCCCCCATATGACACAACGTGCCCCCCTCATATGGTCATTGAGCAAACTTACTATTGAGAGCAACGTACGTATCCACGTATTCCATAACGAAATGTCGTCAGCAGGATTTAGCACACAGGTGCACTAATCTCTGTAACTTTAAATAACACATTGTCTTCAGAAATATGAAAATTAGTCGGAGCGCTTCCCCTGGCCAAGCGGGCGTGTCGAATTTTCTGATTCATTTGCCTGCTAAAAACAGCCTTGGCTACTGTTTCCACGTAAAAAAAGGCCACCTAATTTTTATCAGAATTGCGTGATATAAAATCAAAATGGCAAGTTATAAAGTCAGAGTTGAGTGATATACAGTCACATTTGCGTGTTATAAAGTCAGAATTGTGAAAACTGAGAGAAATCCATGTGAGAATTGTGAGATAAAAAGGCGCAATTATCTTTTAATTTGTTTTATTCCGTGGCGAAAACAAGCTTCCATATACTTCTGATTGCTTTTAGAGGGAAAAGCTGTCCATAAATGCTGGTCTAGGATCAGTTTTCTCCGTAATAAAAGAATTGCTAAACTCCTGTGTTTTGAGCGGATTAGTTCTACGCGCGTGCAAATCCTCTCGTTATAATAAGCAGTTAGGCTATGTAAATAAGGCATTATTGTGTATCAGCTTTACTGATAGCCTAGGAACTTTGTGAGATCGCGATGAAGTTGTATAACCGCTTTTTAAAGATAATAAAATAGGCGCTCTTTGCGAGCTTTCTGCCATGCCAAATCCTGCATACAGCTAGTAAATGTTTTTAAAGGGGAAGCGCATATCCTCATGATGTTGGTTCACCCTCCGCCTATGATCAGAAACTCAATATTTTGTGTTTTGGTGTTGTTTAAATATAGAATTTGGTCTATTTCAGTTATATTAGACTAAATAGGGGATGTTATTGTTTTTGTGACTGTCTGTTTTGTAGATCATAAAAAGTGTGCCCCCCCCATGAAAATGAAATGCCCCCCCATTCTATATGTTCTGGCGACGGCCCTGATTGTGGCCAACGTGTTTTGGAGAAAAATATTTTTTATAATGTGATTTTCCCCCCCATTTTCAATTCTTTTACTTCAATGAAAGGTTAGATTTTTGCCAATTTTTTGAATGAAAGATCAAAAGGATAAACGATAAAGATTTATTTTTTACAGCCATTTTTGATCATAATTTCCAGGGGTGCCATTAATTCTGAGCACCACTGTACATTTATTTACGTTTTATACACGCAGAAACGTATAATACTGACGTATTTACAGCACTAAAACGTAAAATATTTACGTATTGACAGCACAAAAACGTAATTTATTTACGTATGAACACATCTACCGACGTAGACATTTGTACGTATTGCTATTTATGTATAATCGTGGCATTAATGTTTTGACTATTGCATTCAACTGTCTTATCAATTACGTTTTCAGTCGCATTTATTAATATAATAGGCCGAAGAACGTTAGCCTACGCATAAATATTAACATTTCGCTCTGTTCGTGCCTTCCGCAGCAAACTCGTTTCGGCGGATTAGCCTGCGTGGTGTTTAAAAGGAATACACTTTTAACCTTAAAAATATCTTGTTTAACCATTTTGTAGTATTTAGTGTATTTACACAAAAAGCATTTTCTCCAATAAAACACAACATACTGATACATTCACAAAAGACATACATTTTATTAGCTTGATGTAATCCAAATCCTAGAATCCATACGTTGTTTGCAAGAAACAGATCCAAATTCAGCCTTTTATCCAGTGATCTTCATGATCCCGGCATCCCGCGCTGGTGATGAATTCAAATTCAAAAATTGCGCCTTCAAGAAGCGTTACAACATGTTTTACGGCCGTGATATCAAACGCTCATTGGCTCTCGCCTGCTTCGTCACAGATTGCGACATGCCGTGTTTCAGTCGGTGTACATTTGAAATGGAGAAGCCCTATGGGAGAAGCGCGCGTGGCTTCAGAGAACGAACCGAAATCGGATTAACATTTTCATGGATCTGTTGTTGTTGTTGGAGTTGTGTATTATCTATGAATCGTTCCGAATCCGCACATTCAGCTGACATAAACCACAATTGCAATAAACGAAAAAACCTTTCCAGTGATGAAATGTTTTCTATGTTGACACAAATCTTGTGCAGTGTCCGTTGGCTACACGTCCACTAATGACACGTTATCAGTTATACATTTGTTTTATTTACTGTGTGAGATCATTTGAGGTCGCGTGACAGCAGGTGAATGTCATGAGACCGTTTCTAACCAGACAAGAAATCTCATCACTTTTAATCTAGTCACACCCCTTGTAATAAACATTTGATTTGTTTGATTTGCGCCTATTCAAGTTTTGAAAGTTTAGAGTGTATAAGAGCTTGGCACATTATGATCATGAAATCGGGAGATTTCTGTAACTATAATGTACTCATTTTCTCTTTGTATGCAGGAAAATGACATTGAAGAACTGGAGCAGACAACCATGGCGATCTTTATCAGTGGGAAAGAGGATCCTCTCCATCCACCCAAAGACATTAAAATTGTCATCGAAGGAACAGACGTCCTGAACAAGTTCCTCTCGGTTGCAACCGCTTTTGCCATCACGGTCTTTGTGCTCATATACACACTTAACCTAAAATAAAATAGCTGTGATTACAGCTCTGTATCAGAAACGGTCAGTGTCTTAGGAGTTCCACTGTTCACTGTCTGAGGAGCAGTTCCAGGATTTGTCTCAGGTACATCTACATTTGAAACAGGTATACAATACTGTCATAACATTTTAATTGTATTATGTTTTATGGTGAAATGTATTATGTCAGGACAAACCTTCCTAATTTAATATTTATGTATGTTATCAAGTGATATGAAATTATGTAACAAGTATTTTTGTGTGAAGCAGACTGTTAATCTTCATAGATTTGAAACCAATGATCAATGTTGTCAGTTTATTGAACAATAAATATAAATGTGTTCTAAAGGAAAGTGTTCTGAGTAGTCATTGATTAATTGTATTAAAAGCATTTTTTATATATATTTGATTTATTATACATTTCAAATAATGACAACTGTTATTTTTTGATTTGAGATTCCTAAAATAATTAATTTACTCAGACCTATAAACATTTGTTTGTTTTAACTTAAAATAATTAATTTACTTTTAATTGTTTGTTCCAACCTAAATAATTAGTTGATCAACCTTCAAAAAGTGGTTGCATGGATTAACTTTAGGTTAAACTAAATTAAATTATTTACGTTTGAGTCAATGTCAAATATTCGTGTGATTGATTACTTCAATTTTTTAAGTTGATCCAAGTTTGCGTTTCCCAAAACATCGTGCTAACTAAGTTGGCGCAGTGGCTCAGTGGTTCTGTAGTTGTCTACAAACCGAAAGGTTGAGTTCGATCCCCGTTCACCTGACCAAGTGTCGAGTGTCCATGAGCAAGACACCTAACCCAGTGCTCCACGAGCTGGATGGCGCCTTGCATGCTGCCGTCCCCGTCGGTGTATAATGAGGAGTGAATGGGTGAATGTGAGCAAATTGTAAAGCGCTTTGGTGGCCTTGGTCTTGAAAGCGCTATATAATGCAGTCCATGCAGTCCAAGTTAGCAACTTTAATGGTTGCAATGCAATTTCCCATTGCCAACCATCCAAGTTGCTAACAGGTTAGCAACGATGGTTTTGGGAAACGCACCCCTGTGTAGTAGTACTGTTAAATAGTTATAAGTAATTATTGATGAATAAGTAATTATTTACAGAAATGGGATGCTTAAGTTATCCAAGTTTCACTCTACATAGGCTACATGCAAAATAGGTTATTTTACATAATTTTAAATCACATGATTTTTAAACCTAAATTTGATAGATTAATAGCATGTCCTCACTGCAAGTATTTGTTTTTAAATAATGCGTGTATATAGAGCATTTTAAAATAAAGCCATTTATTATTTTATTCAGGTCATATTTGCTGTTAAGTGGAAGCAAAAATTAGTCAAGTAGCCTAATTGTCTCTGTAATTTTAAATACAATAAGGTCTGTAAACATCTTAAAATACCAGTACATATTCAAGGGAAATGCAAAAAAATAATAACAGCATCAAGAAAATAAATCTTGTCAGATGTAAAAAAAAAAAAAGAAAAAAAAAAGTGCTTAATGATATTTTGCCTGGTAAGAGTTCCTTCTTTAATGGCTATACTCATTTTTCCACAGTGATCTGTAGCCTACATAAGGTTCCTCTTAATTTGCTGTTTAGTGTCTGCAAGACATGTTTATGGTATGGAAGCTTGTTTTCGCCACAGAGTGAGAAATAAAAAAGGTAATTGCGGCTTTTTATCTCACTATCTCACAATTGCAGGTTAAAAATTCAGAATAACATGATATAAAGTCACAATTATTATTAATATTAATTATTATTAAGTCAGATTTGCGTGATATATAGTCGCAATTGTGTGTTAAGTCAGAATTATGAGATATAAACTCGCAATTGGGAGGCTACTTGAAATTCTGACTTTTTTCTCTCTCAGAATTGCATTATATCTCGCAATTCGGGAGATATATAAAGTCGCAATTACGTGTTATAAAGTCAGAATTGTGAGATATTAAACTAAACTATGTACATACAGACAAGTCATTAGGTAATATCCAGGGGCGGACTGGCCATCTGTGTGATCTGGAGAATATCAGAACGGCCAGTGTCCAGGACGGCCCACCACCCGCAAAACTAAACGGAAAGGGATAGTTCGTTAACACTTTATTTCGATAGTCCACTTTAGACATTCAACTAACTATAAGTAAATTTGCAGCTACATGTAAATGAACTGTCATTAGAGTAACTACAAGTCAACTTGTTCTCCTAACCCGAACCCTAACACCTAACCATAACCTACCAGTCTACTACAGCATACTAATACTCTAATGACAGTTAGTTGACATGTAGTTGAAAAGTTACTTATAGTTAGTAGAATGTCTAAAGTGACTATTGAAATAAAGTGTAACCGATAGTTCACCCAAAAAATTGAAAATTAGCCCATGATTTACTCACCCTGAAGCCATCCTAGGTGTATATGACATTCTTCTTTCAGACAAATACAATCAGGGTTATATTAAATAATGTCCTGGCTCAATATTAAATATCAATATTTAAAAGTTTATCGACTAAAATAACTAGCTTAAAAAGAGTCACACTTGAACTTGACGCACAACGTAATGAGGGCCATTGACGCCTCTCGCGGTTCAAACACACAGAGCTTCAAACATACGGTGTGCGTGAATAGTCCCTGAACATCGAGGGCCTGTTACCGGCTCATACAGGACTGTGCAGGGCGGCTGGAGTTTGTCATGAATGTCTGCTGAGAAACTTTCTGGGATTGCAGAAACTGCTGCGCCAGAGTCCAGCTTGAACTCAGTATTTTGGCTATTCAATCTGATTAGTTCAATCCACTCACTTGTCTCTAGTAAACTCACCTCTCCCAGGAAAGCAAAGCCTTTCATGCTCTGCTCTTCTCGATCCTGAATGATGCCATTAACCGTTCCAGCTGACCAACAGCATTCCCCTTCACATGCAGGGCACTCTCTCCTATTGTGTCTCTTTATATCTCTGCATTTTCCACATTCAGACGATCTACTGTCTTTATCCACTTTACTAGGCCTCTTTTGTTTTGGCCAATTCACTCTTTTTTGGACTGATGTGGTTTTGAACTTAAGGCTGCTGTCTCTTCACCGCCTCACTTTAATCACGGCTTTTTCAGTGTGAGCTCAGGATCAAGTTGCAAACTTTCAGACAGTCTTGCTTCTTGTATACCAACGACAATTCTGTCTGTTATCAGTTCGTCTCTTAAAGCTCCAATCTTACGATGTTGTGCAGAGCATGTACAGCAGTGATGAAAGCCTCTGTACTCTCTCCTGTCTCTTGATACGTCTGTTAAAACTGTTAACCGGTTCCACTGCCTCGTATGGCTTTCTCCTTTTCAGACAGGGAAGAGCATTCAGGGTATCTTCGGCTTCGTCACCGATGGTATATACACTCACCTAAAGGATTATTAGGAACACCTGTTCAATTTCTCATTAATGCAATTATCTAATCAACCAATCACATGGCAGTTGCTTCAATGCATTTAGGGGTGTGGTCCTGGTCAAGATAATCTCCTGTAGTGTTGTCACGATACTAGAATTTCTAACTTTGATACGATACCTTGAAAAATATCGATATTCGATACCATTTTCGATACCACAGAGAAAAAAACTGCCACAGTATTAAGGGGGATTTTTTTTATTTAAAGCTTAATATAACAAGTCTAGAACATGACAGTGAGGTATATTTTACATATATTTGAGTTCTATTTGTTATTATTTTTTAATTGGACCAGAGCTAACATGATCTGTTGTATTTTTATTACCTACTGTTATCAAAGATTAGAATATACTGTAACATAAAATCACTTAACAGTATCAAAATGGAGGATAGAGTGTCAGTAATGTATAATAATAAGATTAAACATTCAATTTTCAGTTAAAGGCATTTCATTATTGAATTCAGAGATGCCATTTTCTGTTTAGTTTAATTAGTGTAATCAAATTGATGATAATCGCTAATGAAGGCAAATTGCAGAAGTAAATAATTTTTGAATAAAGTTAAATAGGCACAAGCTAATTTACATTTGACCACAGTTAAAATATTTACTTGTCTAAGATCCCTCAGTCAGATTATGTTAACTTTAAGAAAACGGTGAGAAAACTAGACAACACAGACTCATATCAACAATACTAGGCCATCTTGGTTAATGTTTCAGAAAAGTTAAAATGAGAAGAGTTACAGTGTTTCCTTAAGGATTTTATTTAGCAGTTTATTTAACAACAAACACCCCTGATGCTGAGCATATCTGCTGCTAAATGGTACCCCTGGAGCCTGTCCCTGGGACGACATAGGATTTAACATAGGATTTAAAATCATTAAGATAATAAGCATTGTTAAACTTGAGTGGAATACCAAAAACAAACTCGACCGACAGGAAACTGAAAGATGAGGCAGATGGGTGGTGATCAAGAAGGGGGAGAAGAACATTAACATATTCTCCTCAATGCATGTTAAAGCAATACTACCTAGATGGCACATAAGGATACTTTAATATCTCTATTAAGTTCACCACAGTTCAGTTCAGTTTATAATAGGGATGCACCGATACCACTTTTTTGGAAAACGAGTACGAGTACGAGTACTTGCATTTCAGTACTCGCCGGTACCGTTACCGAGTACTTAATAAAAAAAACATGATTTAAATGTACAGGTAACAGCTTTAGTCATACAATTTAACAAAAAAACAAGGGACTAGCTTGGAATTAAGAACATTTATTTAAAATGAAAAGCATGTTGTATGCAACATACAGAATAAATAATTATATAAAAAAAATGTAAACAGTGACAGTGCAACTCAAGTATTTTTTTCAGTTTGTTGTAAACTCTGCCGCTTTGGACAACACAAGGGGCATTAATAAACATCTTTGCTATTTAGTGCACAATATTTGAATAAACTAACAACATCCACCAACATAGAACTGTGGCAGTCAGTGCAACTGAGGTAGGTGTGTGTTCAGACCGAACGCGAATATAGCGTCAAATACGCGTCTATCGCGTCTAGTAGTTAGACGCTTGAACATTCGCTCGAGTTCAAAATTTTCAACTTGCGCGAAGACATTTGCGGCAAACGCGTCGCCCAATTCGCGTCATTCGCAAAGCCCCCGCGCGAATGATGCGTCTATTCGCGTCTTTGCATTGACTATGTATGTAATCTACTCGTGCAAATAATTAAATTCGCGTTCGGTGTGAACACACCATAAGACGACTCCCTTAATGGAGCCTATTTAAATGCGCTACCTTTTGAGCCTCCTCTGGACAATTTCGCTGAGCACAATTTGCAGTCTGCCTTTGTTTTGTCGTCTTTATTCACTTTGAAATAGTTCCACACGGCTGACGTGTCTCGCCTCGCCTTCTCCCCACTCTGAGCTGCAGCCGGGCCTGGGGGCGGGCACTCGGCGCCTGTGATTAACCCCTTACACGCCGCTCAAACATAGACATTTCTCAGAAAGTGGTATCGGTCCCCGGTATCGGGGGACTTTTAACGAGTACGAGTACTTTAGAAAATGTGGTATCGAGGCCGATACCAGATACCGGTATCAGTGCATCCCTAGTTTATAAGTGGTCAGATGAGATCAAACATGGCATAGGTACATGTTATGAACGCCTTGAGCGGTTGGAGGCTCCCATTGGCAGAGGAAACAGTTGGTTAACAATCAGGGTTAACAGTGCTTTTATTGCGGTGCATGGTGACAGTCACTCAGAATTGGTAGGAAGAAAAACAGAAAAAACAAAAAGAAACAAAAATTAGATGCAACCGAATATATAACTGCACAAACATAAGGTCAAAACAATCTATGTCAAAAACAACCTGACCTGTATGTGCAAATGCACTACATAAGTAGTACTTTCTCCAGTCCAGTCTCCAGTTGCAAACTCACAAACTGTCCATGGTCTGCCTAGACCTCTCCTTCACCTCCTATCTCTGAACTATCCTACTAACTTTCTGGAGTCATTTTATAGGCCTGGCTCCTCCTACTCTGGAACATACCACCTGGAAGGTAACATTTCACACACTCTACAGGAATACATAATAATAATAATAAAGAAAACAAAAACAATAACAAAAGTAATAAATACAAATAAACATGTATGTAATAATTCATATCCACAAGTGTGTGTGTGTATATATATATATATATATATATATATATATATATATATATATATATATATATATATAATATATATATATATGTATATATATATATATATATTCAAAGAAAACCCATAACTCAAGAAACTATGAAAATAAACTCTCCGGTGACGTCACTCACATGAACGCGCCACAAGTTGGCGCGGACACAAGAACTATAAATAGACCGGATGTCCAACCGAACAGATTTGGCCAACGACTCATCAAAACGTGGTAAGCATCATCTGTATCTCTTCCACTTTATTCAATAAAATATGTAAATCAAATACTCGTGTTGGTGATTTATTTAAGTATGAGAAAAGACACTTCTATTAGCATAATCATATGCACTCGTATTACGGTTGCTAGTGGTCATAACTCAGATAAAACTACATACAGACCACCATACAACAAGTTTACCACACAATGATATTGAATGTTACACGGGTCAATGCATACATAAATATATGTCGGCTAACAGACTGTAATACATGACGCCGGTGTATGCGCGTAACGTGCATGTGTATGTGTAGTCCATGCACAGTCGCAGGCTTACCTTTGACAGTACATATTAGAACACATTAGTAAATAAACAGTATGTAGTTGGAAGCATATGTCCTGTGAAGCAAATAGTACAGATGTGTCATTGAGGAGCAAACGACTCTCTCTCCTGACAGAAATATCCTGTGACTGGAGCGTTCCAACAGTCCTCAATCAGCATAGTGATGAAACCCTTGCACTAGATAGGTATTAGCATACTGTAATGATGAAGGCCATTGTGCCACGTTTAATTCACATGTATACCTTTAAAGGGATTTCTGAAGTAGTAAAGAGTTCTGCCCATTTTTACTCAGCCCTACCTTCATTCCTCATTGGACCTCAGGAATTATGCAAGACACATTTGTGACCTTAAAGTGTAGGGCTGAGTGCATTTAAGTAGTGTCTCCTACTCCCATCAGGTGTAGGCTTAGTCAGATGCACAACAATGTGGACACACTTGTCAGGAACTCTGTCCATATAGCAAGGTTTATGTCCATCGTTGGGTTTGTCAAGCGGAACAAGATCTCTAGTGTCTGTGGTGGTCTGTTCCTCCTCATGGCATCTTCAACTCTCTGCTGTTCATGTCGCACAGGAACAAGATCTCTAGTGTCTGTGGTGGTCTGTTCCTCCTCAAGGCAAGGCAAGGCAAGGCAAGTTTATTTATATAGCACATTTCATACACAATGGTAATTCAAAGTGCTTTACATAGGAGAAAATAAAATAATCAAAACAAATAAGAATAATTAAAACATTTTAGAATAAGAAATAAAATAAAGTCCTCATGGCATCTTCAACTCTCTGCTGTTCATGTCCCACAGGAACAAGATCTCTAGTGTCTGTGGTGGTCTGCTCCTCCTCATGGCATCTTCAACTCTCTGCTGTTCATGTCCCACAGGATCAAGATCCTAGTGTCTGTGGTGGTCTGTTCCTCCTCATGGCATCTTCAACTCTTTACTGTTCATGTCCCACAGGAACAAGATCTCTAGTGTCTGTGGTGGTCTGTTCCTCCTCATGGCATCTT
Organism: Chrosomus eos; assembly: GCA_036326025.1. Lineage (NCBI taxonomy): Eukaryota > Metazoa > Chordata > Actinopteri > Cypriniformes > Leuciscidae > Chrosomus > Chrosomus eos. Next base: position 76,004 of record JAZAVI010000005.1, read on the forward strand.
CAACTCTCTGCTGTTCATGTCCCACAGGATCAAGATCCTAGTGTCTGTGGTGGTCTGTTCCTCCTCATGGCATCTTCAACTCTCTGCTGTTCATGTCCCACAGGATCAAGATCCTAGTGTCTGTGGTGGTCTGTTCCTCCTCATGGCATCTTCAACTCTCTGCTGTTCATGTCCCACAGGGACAAGATCTCTAGTGTCTGTGGTGGTCTGTTCCTCCTCATGCATCTTCAACTCTCTGCTGTTCATGTCCCACAGGAACAAGATATCTAGTGTCTGTGGTGGTCTGTTCCTCCTCATGGCATATTCAACTCTTTGCTGTTCATGTCCCACAGGAACAAGATCTCTAGTGTCTGTGGTGGTCTGTTCCTTATAATCTGAAAACCAAGTATACAAAGGTTAAAGCTTTTAAGGGAGTATCAACATGTAGTAGTTAAGTTCTTAGGCATCGTAGTATTCCACATAATTCAATATCTGATTATAACAGAGATGGCATATTTTGATTGAATAATTAGATGATTGCTCAGGATATAATGAAGTAGCATGAAAAAAAGTGTGGTGGATATGAAGTGACCACATAAAATCAGTTGACTATCAGGAAACTGTAGTACATGATTTGAGATACAGAGTTCCCGTGTCTTTATTCATGTCCTACAGGAACAAGATCTCTAGTGTCTGTGGTGGTCTGTTGTTCCTCATGGCACCTCGATGAAACCCTTGCACTAGATAGGCATTAGCATACTGTGATGATGAAGGCCATTGTGCCACGTTTAATTCACATTTACACCTTTAAGGGATTTCTGAAGTACTAGGGCAGTAAAGAGTTCTGCCCATATTTGCTCAGCCCTACAAATCCCTCCACTGGTACATAGGACCTCAGGAATTATGTGAGGTACATTTGTGACCTTAAAATTTAGGGCTGAGTGCATTGAAGAAGTGTCTCCATTGGCATAGTAGGACAGAGTAATGATGATAATTGTCAAGGATGCTAAGAAGATACACACACATAACTAGGGCTGTGTTGAAAAAAATCGATTCACCAATTCTGAATCGATTTTCGTATTAATTTCTGAAGATCGATTCGTAACTCAGAGGATCGATTTAATAATAGGCCTACATTTCCCCCGTGAACATTAACTTGCCGCGTCATTAAACAACGAACGTCAGTAACGTTAAGCAAGCGGTTGCTTTTAAAACTCCAGAAACGCTCAAAGCTGCGATCTGGCACCATTTCGGGTTCAGAACAAGCAATGCAGAGAACAAAGCAATTTGCAACGCCTGCCAAATGGAGGTGAAGTATTGTGGAAATAGGCCTACTACTAACAGGGCTCAACATTAAGGCTTGTCCGGGACAAGTGGATTTTTTGCAGGACAAAGTGGAAGAGAAAATTAGTTGTCCTACTGACTGGACAAGTTAAATTTCAAACAAAATAAAATGCCATACTTCACATTATGTGCCACTCATTATGTCTATTTTACAGATTCAATTTTACCGATTTGAAATGAACACATTTTTCGCGCTGCCTGTGAAATGTCCTGAATGTGACTCACAGAAAGACGTGCGCCAGTATCGTGCGCATTCACAGACCGTGTGCCAGAATACTTTCGCGCTTGAACGAACAATATCACACACAATTATGCCAAAATGTCATTTGTCGAGTATCTTCATAACATAAGAGCCGTTATGATGGACATAAAGAGTTGTGACTCATGAGAGAGAATGAGGCGCGGGTGAGATCCGCGTCTCTGTCAGAAAGCGCCTGCTCTTAAAGGGCCAGCTGCCAATAAGTACTGTCAGTAAAGTTAAAGGGGTGGTTGATTGCGATTTCACTTTTTTCATTTTACATAGTGTGTAATGTTGCTGTTGGTGCATGAACATTATCTGCAAAGTTGCAGCGCTGAAAGTTCAATGTAAGCAGAGATATCGTCTTTTAAAAATCAGGAAGTGTAAATGCCTACAAAAACGACTCGATTGGGACTACAGCTGGGTTTTAGATGTCACTAACCCATACATTTGCATCAACCCTCCCTCCGGAATACGCAAAAAAGGGCATGATCATATTTCTGCGGCTTTGCTGAAGAGGAAGAGTTACAGGGGAGAGCTAAACATGCCGTCGAAAGTGTGTTATTTTCATCCAGCTGTCAGGTCTTCTGTGTTCGGGCTTCCTACAGACGCTTTAGTTCGTCAACAGTGGCTACAATTTATGTTTGATCATGTTTCTGACGATTACAATCGTAGTTTAGCTCTTTGTGCGGCACATTTCACTGAAGACAGCTTCCTGAATTCTCCAACAATTCAATGCCGGATTCCACAAGAAACTATTGCTAAAACCTGAAGCTGTTCCAACGTTAAAACCAGAGGAAGCAGTTGTTGGGCCACAACCTGTAAGTAAGACTTAATAATTTTAAACGTATTTGTATAATTTTAGACGTGGTTTCGTTTTATCAAGGACGTAAACAAATACCAGCGCTGGCTTTATAGTCACTTGTTATGCTATTTCGTGTTTCTATGGCAAACGCGTACAAACATTTTGGACCTGAATTTGTAATCATATAGATTTTGTAAATGTATTTGCCATGTATAGCTACTTTATGACGTAGTTTTTCGATTTGATCATGAATGTGATCAATATCAACAGTGTTTGTTTATAGTAGCCAGTTATATCGATTCTAAGAAAACGATACACAGAGTAAACTAAGTTTTGTTAATAGCTAAACGGTTGTTCATTATATCGATAAAACAATAACTTTAAAAAACTGTATTACTCATGTAATCATTTGTTTAAAATGTTTAATCAAGATAAAAACGTATCTCAAAAAGCTAACAAGCAGCAGTAGCATTTTCAAGTATAACAGGCTATCAAACTTCTTATGTAATAATATAAGAATAGAATAATAATAATTCAAAAACGTAACATTCAGAAACGTTTTGTAACAGCCCTGCTTGACTCTCTTCATCGCCGCTTTCTGGGTCTGATTCTGGCTCAAACTGATACGGCAGTATCGACTCCATTGTTTACATGGAGCACATGAGACTCATGCCCGTAAAGGCAAGGGGCGTGGCGGTTCCGGACAACGTGCGCTACGCAGTTTAGCCAATTACAACACACTGGCCCAAACTAACCAATCTGAGCCCACTGCCTGTTTCTGAGGGAGTGGTTTCATAGAATCAGGAAGTAAACCGGTCGTTCAAATGACAGAGGAGAAAGCGGCTTACAATAAAGGTGAAATTTATGAAAAATAAGACTTTTTAAAAAAGAAAAACCATGAATACATGTTATATTGCACCCCATAAACACAATCATGCACCCCATAAACACAATCATGCAAAGAAAAAAAACAGTAAACCACCCCTTTAATCAAAAAACAAAGGGAACAGAGAAAATTACTCACTGCTCTTGACTAAAGAACTTGTGTAGCTTTAATAAGGATTAGTCTATATATCATTTATAATTTTGTTTTGTTTGATCACTTTCTTCAATTTCTGTATGTCCTGTTAGACAGTTAATTTGTATCTAGACAATGGCTTATTGACCATTATAGGTGTTATCCAATCATTTAGTTGTTCTTGCTAATTTCAGAAATATCACTAATCTGTGTGTGCATTTGCTTAGAACCAAACAAGTTGACTCATGAAACCATTAGTTTATTATATCACAATTGCAATATTGACCTCAATGTCTATAATAATAGTATCAATATGTTGCATAACTACAGTCCTGTAATTCAGATAACAGCTGGAAAAAATGCTTTTTTCAAAAACACTATCTAAATCTCGAAGATCGGATCAGATCGAATCGAATCGAATAATGATAATCGATTCAAGATCTGGAGAATCGGAATCGAATCGATTCTTGAAATTTGAATCGAAACAGAGCCCTACACATAACACCTACTCCCATCAGGTGTAGGCTTAGTCAGATGCACAACAATGTGGACACACTTGTCAGGAACTCTGTCCATATAGCAAGGTTTATGTCCACCGTTGGCTTTGTCAAGCGGAACAAGATCTCTATGTCTGTGGTGGTCTGTTCCTCCTCATGGCATCTTCAACTCTCTGCTGTTCATGTCCCACAGGAACAAGATCTCTATGTCTGTGGTGGTCTGTTCCTCCTCATGGCATCTTCAACTCTCTGCTGTTCATGTCCCACAGGAACAAGATCTCTAGTGTCTGTGGTGGTCTGTTCCTCCTCATGGCATCTTCAACTCTCTGCTGTTCATGTCCCACAGGAACAAGATCTCTAGTGTCTGTGGTGGTCTGTTCCTCCTCATGGCATCTTCAACTCTCTGCTGTTCATGTCCCACAGGAACAAGATCTCTAGTGTCTGTGGTGGTCTGTTCCTCCTCATGGCATCTTCAACTCTCTGCTGTTCATGTCCAACAGGAACAAGATCTCTATTGTCTGTGGTGGTCTGTTCCTCCTCATGGCATATTCAACTCTCTGCTGTTCATGTCCCTCAGGAACAAGATCTCTATTGTCTGTGGTGGTCTGTTCCTCCTCATGGCATCTTCAACTCTGCTGTTCATGTCCCGCAGGAACAAGATCTCTATTGTCTGTGGTGGTCTGTTCCTCCTCATGGCATCTTCAACTCTCTGCTGTTCATGTCCCATAGGAACAAGATCTCTAGTGTCTGTGGTGGTCTGTTCCTCCTTATGGCATCTTCAACTCTCTGTTCATGTCCCGCAGGAACAAGATCTCTATTGTCTGTGGTGGTCTGTTCCTCCTCATGGCATCTTCAACTCTCTGCTGTTCATGTCCCACAGGAACAAGATCTCTAGTGTCTGTGGTGGTCTGTTCCTCCTCATGGCATCTTCAACTCTGCTGTTCATGTCCCGCAGGAACAAGATCTCTAGTGTCTGTGGTGGTCTGTTCCTCCTCATGGCATCTTCAACTCTGCTGTTCATGTCCCGCAGGAACAAGATCTCTATTGTCTGTGGTGGCCGGGTCCTCCTCATGGCATCTTCAACTCTCTGCTGTTCATGTCCCGCAGGAACAAGATCTCTATTGTCTGTGGTGGTCTGTTCCTCCTCATGGCATCTTCAACTCTCTGCTGTTCATGTCCCACAGGAACAAGATCTCTAGTGTCTGTGGTGGTCTGTTCCTCCTCATGGCATCTTCAACTCTCTGTTCATGTCCCGCAGGAACAAGATCTCTATTGTCTGTGGTGGTCTGTTCCTCCTCATGGCATCTTCAACTCTCTGCTGTTCATGTCCCACAGGAACAAGATCTCTAGTGTCTGTGGTGGTCTGTTCCTCCTCATGGCATCTTCAACTCTGCTGTTCATGTCCCGCAGGAACAAGATCTCTAGTGTCTGTGGTGGTCTGTTCCTCCTCATGGCATCTTCAACTCTGCTGTTCATGTCCCACAGGAACAAGATCTCTATTGTCTGTGTGGTCTGTTCCTCATCATGGCATCTTCAACTCTCTGCTGTTCATGTCCCACAGGAACAAGATCTCTAGTGTATGTGGTGGTCTGTTCCTCCTCATGGCATCTTCAACTCTCTGCTGTTCATGTCCCGCAGGAACAAGATCTCTAATGTCTGTGGTGGTCTGTTTCTCATCATGGCATCTTCAACTCTTTGCTGTTCATGTCCCACAGGAACAAGATCTCTAGTGTCTGTGGTGGTCTGTTCCTTATAATCTGCAAACCAAGTATACAAAGGTTAAAGCTTTTAAGGGAGTATCAACATGTAGTAGTTAAGTTCTTAGGCATCGTAGTATTCCACATAGTTCAATATCTGATTAAAACAGAGATGGCATATTTTGATTGAATAATTAGATGATTGCTCAGTATATAATTAAGTAGCATGAAAAATAGCATGAATGAAATATATGAAATATATATCCCTGTTCACATAATGACTGTGACAAGGTGTAGAAAAAAGAAACAAAATAAAAGAAACTAATAAAAAATTAATAAAGTTTTTTGTTAAAATAAAACAAAAAATAAGAAAAGAGTGTGGTGGATATGAAGAGACCAAATAAAATCAGTTGACTATCAGGAAACTGTAGTACATGATTTGAGATACAGAGTTCACGTGTCTTTATTCATGTCCTACAGGAACAAGATCTCTAGTGTCTGTGGTGGTCTGTTCCTCCTCATGGCACCTCCAGACTCGTAATCAAGCCAGGACTATATGGATCGACAGTGTAAAAACAAAGGGCTCTTAGGTGGCCATCTGAACATACGCAGTATGGCCCCTAAGAGGGAGCAATTGGAGCATCTTTTTATTAGCCGCGTTTCCGCTGCCGGGCCAGGGCCGAGCCGTGCTAGTGCGTGCCAGGGCCAGTAGCGTTTCCACCGTCACTTCCGGGGCTTTCTGGCCCGTCGAATACCTTGGGCCAAAGCGGGGCAGCTCGGGCTAGAGACGTGCTCAAGGTAAAAGGCGGAGTTTATTGGTGTTTTGGAACGTTATGATCTGAAGCAAGATGCACATTTCACTTTTTTATATCGCGCAAAATAAACGCTCCTCAAAATGGAGAATCGCCTGTACTAGTCTGTCGAAGATACCAAAGCTCTTCTGAGCAGTTGGGTAGAAGAAAGAGTACAACGTCAATTTTGACGGTGTGTGAAGAAACGAGGACGTTATAAAATACATCGATGCTGAACTTTCTAAGCTAAGCATTCAGCGAGCAATGCTTCAAGTTCAGGAAAAAAAAGGTTGCGGGCGCAGTATTGTACAAGATTAAAACGCACAATGGACAAAAGCACAATGGACAAAGCGGAGCTCAGAGAAGGAACTTTCCATGGTTCGACTTGATGGACGCTGTGCTGGGTCACCGTGTGCTGGGTCACCGTCCCTCTTTTAGTGGCGACTCGCAAGACAATCGGGACACTATTGCAGCATGACCGGTGAGTTAATATACGAGTTAATATGCTATCTTCCTAACTTAAAAAATAAATGAATTCATAATACCCGCTGAAATGGGTGGGGTTGGGTTGGGTTGTATGACGTTTGATCCAGAAAGGCGTGTTAGAGGCGAGGTTTAGGGCAGCGCTGCGGGGCTACTGGCCCGGCAGTGGAAACACGGCTATTAACTCAAATGTAGATTTCTTGGGACTTTCAGAAACCTGGCTTAAACCCTCTTCCACACAAGCAGTGGTATCATTACAAGGCTACAATGTCTTTATAAAGGATATAAGGTAAGGGGAAGGGGTGTTATTGTATATGAAGGACTCTTTAAAATGTACACAAATAATTTGGCCTAATGAAATCACAATTGAATGTGTTGGAGTTAAAGTGTCACTCTCAGCAGAAATGTCATTTACTGTTTTATGTCTTTATCGTCCGCCTTCAGCAAAAGTAGATTTTATGATCAATTTAAGGCACTTCTGAGTTGTTGTGACTTTAAAATTGAGGTTGTTCTAATGGGAGACTTAAATGTAAATTGGGACACTAAAAGTGACAAAGCATTTCTGCTTTACATGAGCGCCACCTACTGTCAGCATTTTGCATTGATCTGAATTGACAAATAATGTTAATACCTATTAGTTAATACCCGCAGATATCAATCAATCAACAAAGTGTCCTGTGCTCACCACACACCGGCTATAGGTGGAGAGGAGAGATTTGGCTATAGGGTGATGTGTGGCTAACTTACACAGAAGAGACTTTGTTGCTCAGAACATTAAAATAAACTACTTACCGTGATCTTAGACTGTGTTTAAGTGGTTTCTCCACTGTGTGGATCTTCATGTGTCGCTTCAGGTGACTTTTAATAGAGAAATTCGACCCGCACTGATCACACGTGTGCGGCTTCTCTCTGCTGTGGATCCTCTCGTGTGTTTTCAGAGATGATGAGTCACTGAATCTCTTGTCGCAGTGTGAACACTTGTAAGGTTTTTCTCCAGTGTGGATCCTCTCATGTGTTTTCAGATGTGCTGATCGACTGAATCTCTTGTCACAGTGTGAACACTTGTAAGGTTTTTCTCCAGTGTGGATCCTCTCATGTGTTTTCAGAGATGATGACTGACTGAATCTCTTGTCACAGTGTGAACACTTGTAAGGTTTCTCTCCAGTGTGGATCATCTCATGTTTTTTCAGATTTGTTGACAGACTGAATCTCTTGTCGCAGTGTGAACACTTGTAATGTTGTTCTCCAGTGTGGATCCTCTCGTGTGTTTTCAGAGATGATGAGTAACTGAATCTCTTGTCGCAGTGTGAACACTTGTAAGGTTTTTCTCCAGTGTGGATCCTCTCATGTGTTTTCAGATGTGCTGATCGACTGAATCTCTTGTCACAGTGTGAACACTTGTAAGGTTTTTCTCCAGTGTGGATCCTCTCATGTGTTTTCAGATGTGATGATTGACTGTATCTCTTGTGACAGTGTGAACATTTGAAAGGTTTTTCTCCAGTGTGGATCCTCTCATGTGTTTTCAGATGTGCTGATCGACTGAATCTCTTGTCACAGTGTAAACACATGTAAGGTTTCTCTCCAGTGTGGATCCTCTCGTGCATTTTCACAGATGATGACATACTGAATCTCTCATCACAGTGTGAACACTTGTAAGGTTTTTCTCCAGTGTGAATTCTCTGGTGCAGTTTTAAATTGCCCGCTGTAGTAAAAGTCTTTTCACACTCAAAGCACATGTACTCTCCCACACCAGTATGAGTTTTCTGATGTTTATGTAAATATGACAGCAGTGAAAAACTCTTTCCACACACAGAACATGAATGCGGCTTCTCCTTCGTATGAACTGGCAGGTGTGTCTTCAGCTCTGATGACCTAAGAAATGTTTTTCCACATTGATCACATGTGAATGGCTTCTCTCCGGTGTGGATCATCATGTGACTCTTCAGGTTTGCTGATTGACTGAATCTCTTCCCGCAATGATCACAAGAGAACGGCTTCTCTCCGGTGTGGATCCTCATGTGAACATTAAGGGATGTAATGCGACTGAAGCTCTTCCCGCAAAGATCACATGAGAACGGCTTCTCTCCGGTGTGGATCATCATGTGACGCTCAAGATTTTGTTTGCTAGTGAAACTGTTCCCACACTGAGTGCAGGTGAAAGATTTCTTGGCTCGTCTTTTCTTTAAAAATGTCTTTTCAGTCTTTGAGCGACTCAAAGGTTTTTCTCCAGGTTGGACATGATGTTTTTCCTCCACTTCACTCAGTTCTTCTCTCTCCTCCTTCACTTCCATCAGTTCTTCACTCCCTCCCACTTCACTCATTCTTCACTCTCCTCCTTCACTTCTCTCAGTTCTTCTCTCTCCTCCTTCACTTCACTCAGTTCTTCTCTCTCCTCCTCCACTTCACTCAGTTCTTCACTCTCCTCCACTTCACTCAGTTCTTCACTCTCCTCCTCCACTTCACTCAGTTCTTCACTCTCCTCCTTCACTTCACTCAGTTCTTCTCTCTCCTCCTCCACTTCTCTCAGTTCTTCTCTCTCTCCTTCACTTCTCTCAGTTCTTCTCTCTCCTTCACTTCACTCAGTTCTTCACTCTCCTCCTCCACTTCACTCAGTTCTTCTCTCTCCTCCTTCACTTCACTCAGTTCTTCTCTCTCCTCCTCCACTTCACTCAGTTCTTCTCTCTCCTCCTCCACTTCACTCAGTTCTTCACTCTCCTCCTCCACTTCACTCAGTTCTTCACTCTCCTCCTCCACTTCACTCAGTTCTTCACTCTCCTCCTCCACTTCACTCAGTTCTTCTCTCTCCTCCTCCACTTCACTCAGTTCTTCTCTCCCCTTCACTTCATTCAGTTCTTCTCTCTCCTCCTTCACTTCACTCAGTTCTTCACTCTCCTCCTTCACTTCACTCAGTTCTTCTCTCTCCTCCTCCACTTCTCTCAGTTCTTCTCTCTCCTCGCTCTCTTCCATCAGGTCTGAAAAAATAGTACATTTAATTTTCAGTACATTAAATTAATTCAAAGAAAGAAATATAAAGTGAAAGGACATGAAAGTGAGGCCTGATGTAATGTAGAAAGTAGACAACTGCTATAAAACATGATCATTTCATGGCTTTTTATAAATTGATTACGTGTCATTGAAACTTTCCATAAATAAAGAAAATGTATCTTCCAATTATTATTTTTTAAAACATTATAGGCACATGTTTCTTTAGCAAGAACTATTAAATATATTTGATTAATGACAATTATCTAACATGATATTAACATTAATTAACATATAGAATACTGCCATGTTTGACACCAACTTTGAGATTGATGTTTATTTGACTAAAAACATTTTAATTATTAATGGCCGTTAACACTAGACTTTTCCTTCCACTGACTTCCATTCATACTGTAAAGGGAGGCCCATCTGAGGATGGCACTTCCTTCACTTCATCTCGACGCCAAAAAATAAAAGGTCACAATAGGCGACCCACAGCTCACACCACTGTCAAAGTGGTTTAATAAAAGACATGATCATTCAAAACCCCCCTACTGAACAAGGGACTTTAGACATAAGCCACCAGCTCGCAGCTCATATATTGCAGTAAGCAAGGAAACCACACATTAGTCATAGTCAAGTGAAAGTTTATTTATAAAGCACTTTTTAAAAACACCAACCCCCGGTTTCACAGACTAGGCTTAAGCAAGTCTCAGACTAAAATGCATGTTTGAGCTGTTTTTAACTGAAAGCAACTTGCACGGGTATATCTTAAAATATGTCAGTGTCATTGTTTTGTCTCAAGACTCACACCAGTAATGTCTTTTTCTAAGGCACATTTATAAAAGCTACTTAAAGTCCTAATTGAACTTAAGCCTAATCCTGGCTTAATCTAAACCCTGAAACCAGGCCCAAGTGTTTACCAAAGTGCTGTACACGGATATCCTACATCAATGATACATACAATCAACAGCACAAGAATAAAAACAATAAAACAACTCTCACATATCGTCAAATGCCAGACTGTAGTAATAGGTTTTAAGATTAGATTTAAAAACAGCAAGGGTTTGAGCCTGTCTGATGGTCATTGTTGTGGCAAAAACTTCTGTTAAACATCATCACTGCGTAAGAGACACTCAGAGTCAAATTAATAAAAAGAGAAATATTTATTCTTGCAAGAAGGCCCAGTCGCCATCACAGCCGTTACATTCTGTGAAGTGAGTGGCGCGCACCAGGAAGACATGAGACAGCTTTTATACTCTTTTCAAGGTTCCTTCTCACCCGCTGTACTTTTCCACCCAGATAAGGCCCCCACTTCTGTTCAGTTTCTACTTAATAACACAAACTGGTACTGGAATAAACCAGCCAAATTTGACCATTCCTAAGGTCGAGATGTCCTGTCCCATATATTCCTGAAACGTCACGCACAAGCACGTACACACATATACTTTTACACATTGAATAGATTAGGAATAAATGACTATTAAAATCATCAACCTAGCTATTTAGATTATACTCAGTGAATTTAGATCACAACCATACATTCAGTGTACTGTTACTGTACATCTGTAGCCGTAGCCATCGGGCCTGTTTCAATGGTGGAGACTTAAGATAAGACAAAGAAGTTACTGGTCCTAAAATAAAATAATCAAAAATGTTATTTCTATCATTTAAGGTCTGCATTATTATTTTAAAGACTTCTTTAAAGTCATTCAGTTTTACATTTTAAAACATTCACAAATACAAATTGCCCTCTTAATGGCAATGATTTCTTTTACATCTCTGTGTCTGATTTTTTCAACTGAGACACTGTGCTTTTACTATAATAGCTTATTATTACTTATGACACAGGGTCAGATAACAGCCTGTTAGCTGAAATTGACTGAGAGAGACTCTGAGGCACTCAGGACCGGTAAACTGTTCTCTCAAATACTTCTAATCATCAAACTTTTATCTATAATCTTTTAAACTATCCCAGCTTAAGGCATCTTTGCCAGAAATGACATTTGTTTCCAAATAAACATAATTTTATAGTTGTCTTTATTTAGACATTACAAATTTCCACTCAGATTGAGTATCTGTCGTACTGGCCGTTTACAGCCACAGCACACATCAGATTCAGATAAGCGAGCTGTTTCATTACAGCCAATAACAAACTTATCTTTTGAAAGCAAAACATCAGCTTCTAGTTCTTTCATGGTCAACAGTTTTCAAGCTGTTTGTTTAATCAGATGCCTTTCTACACATTTTACATTTATCAACTGTTAATTCAGTAACCAACGCTTATTTGATCTTAAATGCTTATTCTAGTTCTCAATAACATTTCACATTTCATCTTAATTTTAATTGTCAAGTTCTCAATTACCATAGCTTAATATGTCTTCAAAGTTTTTTTTTTTTTTTTTTTTTTTTTTTCCTAGGAGTTTATCAATCTCCAATTAGGATTCACACTAACTTTGACGAGGCTAGTACTCTCTGCTTGTGATACATCTTTTGTAGTTATTATAAATCATCTGTGAGATTAGTCTCTCTATATTACCTGAATCCTTTTCCAAAATGTTGCATTAAAACACAATCATACTTTTAGTTACCTTTCTGCAACTCCCATTTGTTGGAGTCATTAATTTTGCATCAAACTGTATTCATCAATTCACTTATAATAATTACTATTATAGATATTTTCAAAGGATTCACTTTAAGACTTCAATCTTTTGACCTTGTTTTTTTTTTTTTCTCTTATTCTTTCTCAGACGAAATGTTAATATCGTCACTTAAACACTGATCTACTTTCAAACCTGCATTATTACCAGAAATGTGTCACTATCACATTTTCAAACCCCTTCTCAGTGAGCATTTACAGTTACATGTTAAATGGTCCTGCTGACCACAATTTAAACACTCTCCATCTGCTCTAACTTACTGCACACCCTTGAAGCAGGTGTTCCATTGAGGAATGCAAACAGAGCCACTGATAAGCAGTGCTCCATATTCTTTTACAGTCCACCAATGGCAGATACAACAATAGCCAAATCATCATTATTACTGGCACAACATACATTATTGATTTCCGGAATCTTTGGACATAGCTGTCTTTACATTTTACTAATTTGCTATTATCATCAACACTGATTACAGAACAAGTGCATATCTAACATCCAAAAAGCCGGGCTGAATAAGAAGACACTGGTCCTGTACTCTCGACCTTGATCGAACCCTCAGTCACTCCTCAGATATTAAATACAGACATTGTCTGCAATCATAAACACCAGGATATGCATTCGTTTTTTTATAAAACTATAATTTCCAATTCCTTTCATAATAAACGAAGATGGATGGTAAATCCATTCCTTTCACTACCCCCATTAGACCCTTTAGGTTCAAAACACAATGATTGTCAAACTAAACCTAATTTCAATCATTATTTTACCATTAAAAATATAGAATTGTTCCCCATGCTTAAAACATTCTTCATGTCATGTTAATTCCTGTCAATCATACAATGCCTTATTTTATTCTAAAACTGTATTTTCATACCAATTAAACAGTTAATTTGACTTCCATAAATTCTGTCAGACATTTTATTTTCATCACATATAGTTTTCTACTATATTTCTTCTCAATCTTCCCCTACATGCCATTTCTTTGTGTATCCTCTCCTTTCTTTTCTCAAACATGCCAGTTCCTTCATTATCTAACCAGTACATGATTGTTTGCACAATCCCCACATAAACATATCTCACACACCAACCTTCTTGTTTTTCACTTTTCCCTCTTCCATCAAGTTTCTCACTTACAGTTCTCTCTTTTTCTATCACTCTATCACTATCACTCTATCACTCAGACAGCCTTATTGCTGCTTGCTACTTCAATCCATATCATATAAATTTAAGTTCTTAAGACATCTAATGTCATGCATCCATTTACTGGATGAAGAAGTAAAAACCCTTATTTCTCCTGGCAGTTCGACTTTTTTATCTTCAAGTCAACAATCCATTATCTGTTCACATTTTTTACACACATTGAACGCAACACAACTTTTGTTTCTCACTGCTCTGTTCAACTGATTCCCGCACCATCTTTAATCTTGTGGCGCTCAATATCATAAATTTCTGCCCTTAATTTGATCTCATTTGACAAAAAAAAAAACCGGTGTACCAAATTTCGCAAGCTTGCTTTTGAGACATCCCCATACTGCTGCTTCTCTGTTCTCTGTGGATTTCTCTTCAACGCGCGTTTTCTTTAGTCTGTTAGGCGTCCCCAACAAACCCGATTCTTTTCTTTTAACCCAAATCGGTCGGGTTGCACTATTAGTGCCCTCCTAACTATGGTTTACCAAAAAATCTGTTACGATTGTTCTGGTTCCCCCTAATTAGCCTCAGCACCTAAAAACAAATTGCTCCGTGGTGGAACAACTCATTTTCAGGTTACCTATCTGTTTGAAATCTCTTGATCTGTCACAGTTCTCAATTAATCCCAGATTATTTATCTGCTTGAAATTTCTTGATCTGTCACAGACCTCAATTAATCTCAGATTATTTTCCCTCGTATCTGTTTGAAATTTCTTGATCTATATATAGATCTCAATTAATCTCAGATTACGTACCACAGAAACAGCCCTCAGCCAGTATGGTTCAGTTTCACTCTTTGAAAAATATTTTAGCCCAAAAGAAAAATATTTTAGCCGTCTCTTACCAGAGATGTCTTGAGTTGCCACGGGTTCGTTTTCATCTGATTCCAGTGGAGCTTCTCCTGGCCCTGATAGCGGTCGGCCCCTCTCTCTGAAACTTACGAGGTAGAGCTGGAACTGCTCAGTCCAGGTGGCCAAACACCGTCCGCTCTCAGGTCCAGGAGGCACTGCCAAGGAATCCCACTCTGACACCAAATGTTGTGGCAAAAACTTCTGTTAAACATCATCACTGCGTAAGAGACACTCAGAGTCAAATTAATAAAAAGAGAAATATTTATTCTTGCAAGAAGGCCCAGTCGCCATCACAGCCGTTACATTCTGTGAAGTGAGTGGCGCGCACCAGGAAGACATGAGACAGCTTTTATACTCTTTTCAAGGTTCCTTCTCACCCGCTGTACTTTTCCACCCAGATAAGGCCCCCACTTCTGTTCAGTTTCTACTTAATAACACAAACTGGTACTGGAATAAACCAGCCAAATTTGACCATTCCTAAGGTCGAGATGTCCTGTCCCATATATTCCTGAAACGTCACGCACAAGCACGTACACACATATACTTTTACACATTGAATAGATTAGGAATAAATGACTATTAAAATTTTCCACAACATCATACTTCCTGGTTCTGGTAAGAACTCTAGCGGCTGCGTTTTGGACCAGCTGTAGTTTGTTTATTAAGCGTGCAGGGCAACCACCCAGTAGAGCATTACAATAATCTAGCCTTGAGGTCATGAACGCATTAACTAATTGTTCCGCATTTGTCAATGAGACCATATGGCGTAATTTAGATATATTTTTCTGATCGTGTCGCTCACTAGAGCAGATGCACGTTTACTCTGATCGGCCTCGCTCACGACTCGATCCAGTGAGAAGCGCTTGAATTCAGCAAAGAACACAAATGTCCAATTTAAACCAGTTTAAAGACAGATGAAACAGCGCTGTCAAACAGGAGAAACACTGCGCAACGATCCAGTCAGAATCTGAACTGATACGGAGTCAATTTACCATGGATTTACAGTAACGTTACGTTTGCCTAGTAATATTAACTGCACCACGAAATGTGGGATATACATTAGGGCTGACTTCTAATAGTCGAGGATTCGACGATTCGATTCGGAGAGGTCTGATTCGACTATGAACCTCATAGTCGAATAGTAGGGAAGTGTTAGGGTCTGTTCACATATCGCGTCTTTTGCGCGCTAAAGTTTGTTATTTCAAATTAGGCGCGCGGTATGCAACCAATGAGCAGCAGCACACTACATGCCTGTAACGTCTGGACCACATTTGTTAGCATTTACGGATTTATTGGCTCACAATGGCTTCTAAAAAATCATCAAAAGTGTGGGAGTATTTCGAGAAGGTTAAAGATGACCCAAAGAAAGTTAAGTGCAAGTTGTGCCACCTTCTTTCATATCACACGACGACAACCAACATGGCGTATCATTTGAAACGGGTAAGACTTGTTAACTTTACAAACAAACAAACAAACAGTTCTACCACCACTCTTTTGTCAATACAGACATAAACCCATTATTATTATTATAACAATTTTTGGTGAGACGCGTGCATATTAATGAGTACTCTAGCACACACACGCAAGGTCTCTCCCGTGCGCGCATGTAATTAATGCGTAGCCTACTCTAGCACACACACGCAAGCTCTCTCTCTCTCTCTCTCTCTCTCTCTCTCTCTCTCTCTCTCCTCTCTCTCTCTCTCTCGTGTGCGTATTCAACGAAACCTATAATACATAAATATATATATTAATGATGAAATACGGGACAAAACATGATTTTTTCATAATAAGTCGGGACACTAAAATTAGAGTTGAAATACGGGACTGTCCCGGGAAAAACGGTGACCCTCTGGTGACCCTACCTATGTGTGATATGTTTTGTTCATCTGGCTTTAAATGAATAAAAGGTATTTGTTACACACCATATTTTTCTTTTATTTTTTTTAGCTCTTTTGTTTGAAATGGAAAAAAATCTGCTAGCTGCTATCTAAAAAAAAAAGAAAAAGGTTTGACTATCAGTCGACTACGGCAAAATCTAACGAATCAGATTCGACTATGAAAATCCTTAGTCGAAAACAGCCCTAATATACATATTGAGTTGTTTTATATTTTAATGTAGACAATGTATTAAATGACTAATGGAATATAATTACAGTATTTAATAATGTATTTAACTAGGCTACTGTTTTTCATTCTGAAGGATTACAAATTTCAGAACATGTTTAATTTAGGTTCTAATACAATAGTATATAAACTGAGAAATGTTCTGTACATTGAATTTAGCATTTAAGGTTAGGATGATGATTATATCCGGCCAATCCTGTTTTTTCTGTATTTGTAAGATTACTGAAACTCTTAATGGCTCTTTGAATTCCTATTCCTAAAAAAAAAATTTGTAAACTGTTCAAAATGACTAAAATTCTGGTAACGTCGTTACAAATTGGGAACCAGATATAAAATAACTGTAAAATAAAACAGTTAAAATAGTATTTTGTTTGATGTGAGGTTGACGATCAATATAAAAATGTCTCAAATCTCCCTTTACTGACCATTTGTTGAAGAAACCCAGAACATTCTGTGCCATTTCATAGTTGAACTGTTTATCTAAATGTGATGAAGTGCTTGAATGTTTCTAACATGAATGTTCTTCAGCATCATGAATGAATGAAAAATAACCACCAACCTCTTTGTTCTTCAGGATCTTCAGTGTGTTTCATTCTGCAGGTTCTGGATCACTCGTGTTCTCACTGTCCTCTTTAATAAACTCAGTCTTGGCAGATTTCAGCTCTTCCTGATGCTCTGATGTTCGTCTTCACTTGTAGCTGATGGGAATTTACAGCATTTATTGGAGAATTGCAGTGGGAGGAGCTTCACTGATGATGAATTCCAGCATGGGAGGAGCTTCACTGATGATGCGATTGCAGTGGGAGGAGCTTCACTGATGATGAATTCCAGCGTGGGAGGAGCTGATCTGCCAAAATCAAAAATATAAATTACTGAGTTTTGTTTTTATAAGAAATGACACTTCTAAGCATTTAGATCTGGGCTGAGTTTCCCGAAACCTTCTTAACGCTACGTCGTTCTTAAGTTACACCTTAAGCTGTACCTTATCGTTAATACGTGTTTCCCGAAACGCTCTTAGTTAAGTATACCTTCTGTAAGTCATACTTTCGGAAGGTTGGTCTGGACCACTCTTAGCTTTACCTTATCACTGTTAACGGTCTATATTAATATAATTCTGAAGTTTTAATACACACAGACAGTGTTCAAGTGCTTTCATGCAAATAATAAAATTGTCATTACACTGATTGTTGTTAGAATTTTATATTATTATATATAATAAAATGTTATACATTTATTTTAATTAAAGAGCGCTTTTAAAGGCCAGTGAAAGCATAGGCTACTGTCAGTTAAGTGCTATTCGGACGCTAATATTGTTTATCATGGGCTCGTACAGTATTTAAAAAATTTACAGGGGTAAGTCGATTATTTAAGTGCCGTCCGAATCCATAATATCAGTGTTTTTTCTCACCCAACCCGCGTAAAAATCTCTGTCCAAATTAGTACCTACTGATTTTTGACAAACAGGTCGTGTGGTAATTTGATTGCCGTCTGAATCCACATCTCTGAGTTTACAAGAAGAGATTCAAAATTCACTGTTTAAATCCTTTTTGATCACTGCCGAGCACCGTAGCTACGTGACGTACACTTTTATTACTGAAATGCTTGAAAGTATTTACAAGAACAATATTTCATCGCAGCTCACCTCAGCGAACAAAAATGGGAAAGAGAAGAAAGCACATAAAAATTTAAATGGTTATTATGGCAGCAATATATGATACAATTTTAAAATATGTAGGCAAGGCTATTATAGGCTGTTGTAGTTTGGATTATTTTTTATAATATCCCATGAGTCCTAGTAAATGCAAATTCAACTATTTCTGAAGTGCTTATTTTATAAAGAACAGCGCTTTCTCACATAAACAGCCCCTGCACGAGTGAATAATTGATTCTCGAGTCATCGATATCAGCAGATTCAGCACCATCGCCACGGACAGCACCCGGTAACGTCGCACGTTAGAAGGTATATCTTAAGCAGCTTTCTAAGGTATAGTTCGGGGAACACGCCTAGAAATGGTATACCTTCAGTTAAGTTATACCTTAAGAGTCTTCGTAGCGCGCTAAGAGACAACGTTATCGGGAAACTCAGCCCTGTCTATTAGGGCTGTGTATCACCAACAATGTCACGATACGATACGCATCACGATACTTAAGCCACGATACGATACGCATCACGATACTAAAGCCACGATACGATACGCATCACGATACTAAAGCCACGATACGCATCCCGATACTAAAGCCACGATACGATACGCATCAAGATACTAAACCCACGATACGATACGCATCACGATACTAAAGCCACGATACGCATCACGATACTAAAGCCACGATACGATACGCATCACGATATGGATCTATTTGGAATTTAAATTTCTTTTGAGCTGAGTTTAGTAACAGTGTTATAACAGTTGTGATAACTGAAAAACAATTTAGTTTTTGTCATAAAAAAAACAATGAGTTAAATAAATAAAAATGCTTAGAATGGCTCTTCCTTCTGCTTTTAAAGTCTGCCTCAATAACTGAAATGACAATTATAGTGACACTGAAGCATGTCTACACTGCTTTTATGGAATGTTTTAAGTTTTGTTTAGTCATTTAGCAAAAATGGTAACAACTTAAATCTAGAAACACACCTAGTATTTAACAATTTGGACTTAAGTGTTGAAATGTGCACCAAACAAAGTCATTCTTCTATGTTGAAATCATTTTAAATTATTACATTTTCAGATTTTTATGCAGAAACAACAATTGATTGACATGTTCAGGGTTAAGAGAGTGACAGCAGAATATCTCGTTTAACTTCATCATACAACCGCGAATTGCCTTTCTGTTAAAATATGCTTATTTAAGACATAACCAACTGTGTTTAGAGGATACTCGCGAGATGTGAGGCGGCTTTACTCTAGGCCTATGTGCACGCAGAGAAAACCAACTCTCAGAGAGCGCGCAAGTACTGAATAGTTTAAAATCGTTTGAATGTTTAAACTGTTAAGACTTAAAGACGCGCAAATGGTAAACTTTAGTCACGATGCAATGCAGGCCCGATTATGGAAGTGAATATTCCGTTATGTCCCGACTCTAAACGCGAGTGTGTAGTTTCACCGGCTGCAGCGCTTGACGCTTGCCTTGAGCAGCCCGTTTTGAGAGACGAGAGAGAGAAGACGCAGCGCCATTGAACTCAAGCTGTTTGTGAAATTGCGTCTTGCAGAACGTTTTAAAACTACTGATTTGATTTTATAATCTGTGTGGGTTCATTTACTGATACAACCTACATGCTAAAGTGAATCAATGTTTGCGGGAATTTCCTGCTTAAGTAAGAGAGCTGCGGGAATGATTAAAATTATGCACAATACACATGACGAAATTCGAGCCCTGAATTGGCTACATTCAAAAGCACAACAGTATCGATACGGCAGATGCTGTATCCATACGCGCATCGCCAGGAGTTCATGACGATGTATCGTTGTGCCGGCCCGAGCCTTTTGGGGGCCCTAAGCAGAATTTGATTTGGGGGCCCCCTTCCACTACGCGGAGTCACCTGTGCTTGACGATTATTGACACAAATGGCACGCAATTATGATACATTATAAATTAAAGGGTACCTATTATGGATTTTTGAAAATTGCTCTTCATGTAGTGTGTAACATAGATCTAAGTGAACGAAAACATCCTGCAAAGTTTTAAACATGAAAGTTCACCGTATACAAAGTTATTGTCTCTCAAAAGTAAGAGTCGACTCTGAGTCGCTGATATGAATCGTTCGACGAACGATGCTTTTCCTTTGTCTAGTTGACGTCAACTTGACAAGTTATTTGAATAAGATACGCCCAATTATTGCGTTCGGAGACCAGTGTTGCCAGGTCCGTAATGCCTGCACTGTTTCCGCGGGTTGTTTGTGTAGTGCACGGGTTGACGCGATTGTTTTACCCACTGGAACATGATTGTTATTGAGGAAACACCCGGGAACGCTATTTGACTATTTTTGGCCATGATTGGGTTAGTTTTGATGAGCAATTGGACTGGTTTTGTTGTGCTGACCTGGCAACCCTGCCGGAGAAGCAGGGGAAACTAACATCATGTCGAGACGCTGTGTTCTTAAGTGCGACGCAAAAGCAAACTTTTTTCATCTGCCCAGTGAGGAGCATTAAGACTAAGTGGCTACAGTTCATATATACAACTATACCACAGAAGTATAGCCCGGACCTTGTTGTGTTCGCGTCATTTTGAAGATGATTGCTTCACAAACCTAAATGCTATAAGTATGGATTTTCTAGCAGGCTGATACTGAAGGTTCAGTACCGAGTTTATTTGGATCAGCTTCCTTCTCCGAATCACAAACTGTAAGTATTATTAAAGGGTACCTATCATGGAATTTTGAAAATTACCTTTCATGTAGTGTGTAACATAGATCTAAGTGAACAAAAACATCCTGCAAAGTTTTAAATATGAAAGTTCACCGTATACAAAGTTATTGTCTCTCAAAAGTAAGAGTCAACTCTGAGTCGCTGATATGAATCAATAGACAAACGATGCATTCTCTAACTTTCGTACGTCACTTGTACGTAAGTTATTTGAATAAGACACACCCACTCAGTGCGCGCGCCCAGCAGACAGAGAAACCTGACAACAACATGTCGACGAGACTCTGTTCTGAAGTGCGAATCAAAAGCAAACTTTTTTTTTTCACTGCCCAGGGACGAGCATGTGAAGACTCAGTGGCTAGAGTTTATATTTACAACTATACCACACAAGTATAGCCACCTTGAGCTGTGTTCGCGTTATTTTAATGACGATCGCTTCACAAACACAAATGCTTTTAAGTGTGGATTCGCGAGTCGGCTGATATAGGAAGGTTCAATACCAAGTTTATTTGGATCAGCTTCCTCCTCCGAATCACAACCTGTAAGTACTATTAATAATTGTTGCTTTTATGTGTGTGTGTGTGTGTGGTGTGTGTGTGCGCGTGCGTGCGTGCGTGCGTGCGTGCGTGCGTGTGCTGTGTGTGTGTGTGTGTGTGTGTGTGTGTGTGAGAGAGTGAGATACGCTCAGCAGCTTCTAGGTCTCCAATGTCATTTTTTTTGTTTTTTGAAATATGTGAAATTATGTGAAGCGTATTGTAGTACTGCAGTGCTTTATCAATATGTTTAAGCTTTGGGCTAACGCAAAATATAACTGACTGCGTCATCTGACCAATCACCGCCGATTAGCGTCACGCAAAGGAGGGGTTTGGACAAATGAGTCGTCAAACGAATCATTAGGGAGTCGGTGAGCAAATCAGGTAAAAATAAATGCATTTTATAAGACAACAAAAGTGTTTTTTGTCATTGCATGCATGTAAAACTGTTGTTGGGGACTCCCAGAACATTATTAGGAACATTTTAAATGGCATAATAGGTACCCTTTAATATTAATCGTTGCTTTTATGTTTTATGTATCATGCTCAATACGCACAGCGCATAGGTCGTCAGTTGTATTGAAATATGTGAAGTGTTTGTCGTTGTTAAAGGGTACCTATTATGGCATTTAAAATGTTCCTAATAATGTTCTGGGAGTCCCCAACAACAGTTTTGACATGGATAAAACATCAATAACACAAAAATCAATAATGACACTGATCTTCATAAACCATACAGATAAATTTACAGCAGCATAATATGACCAAATTAATCTAAATATAATATAGCAAGTCTGATCTTATGATAGCTACATTAATCACTATAAAGTAATTAGATCATTAATATAATAACAGAAACTGTTAATTATCATAAAACTTTTAAAAATAAAGAGCACCACAAAGCACTATTGTTCCAAGAGTAAAACGCTTTTCATATTAGTATTGATTAATGTCTCACGTGGCTCCTCAGCATAGCTCAATGTAAAGCATTTAGCATTATCTGTTACAGTATGACACTTGAGATCGATTCACATTAATTCCCCTCACAGATCTCAAACTTTGACTTTTGACTTGACGAAACAATCACACAAAAGCACACACACTCGCTCAGGTCTGAAC
Organism: Chrosomus eos; assembly: GCA_036326025.1. Classification (NCBI taxonomy): domain Eukaryota; kingdom Metazoa; phylum Chordata; class Actinopteri; order Cypriniformes; family Leuciscidae; genus Chrosomus; species Chrosomus eos. Next base: position 98,677 of record JAZAVI010000005.1, read on the forward strand.
TCCACATATTCTCCTCATGCTCGCTGCTGCTGCACTAAATGTGTATTTCAGGAGGAAGACGCCAGAAAACACGCACAAGTATCGCTGTGATTAGTGATGTTACGTCTGACACCGACGCTCCGAAGCTTGCTTCAAACTCGAACAGTCCTTGCAATGAACCACTGCTTCGGAGCTTGTATCAATACGTCACTAGTCACGTGAAAATGACGTCTGAAGCAAACACACTGCTTCACTCCTGTAGTGAACCACCCGATTGCTTTGACAGGCCAATCCAGTGTCGACAGGTTTGAAACCTGACGGCTGTATTTCTTATAAAAGTGAAGCTGTTTTGTGTAATCCTGCATCATCTGTTCCATGCGAGAGGATATTCTCTAAAGCTGGTGAAATTGTTTAAAAAAAAAAAAAATCGCCTTTCACCAAAGACTGTGGAGAAAATAATATGTCTGAATAAAAACCATACAATTTAATGAACACTTTGTATAAGCCTTCTGTATGATGTAGCCTACCTAAAGCACACCCTCTGACACATTTTATTATTATTATTAATTTGAGAACATATGAACATTGTTACATAAAAATATGCATCAAAGACAGAAACTACAAAAACTCTCTGATACATTATACAACTACAACCAGTTACACAACACATCCTTTTCAACATACAAAAATATCAGTCCCACCAGTTAACAAGTTATAGAGGTATGCTTCCCACAGCTAAAAAAGATAAAGCTTTCACACATGATACCGCCCTGCTAAAAAAAATAAATAAAAAAAACTATAGACACCATTACAGAAATTCTATTGTATTTGGTTTTCATGGGAATTGTATTGGTTATAATGGAAATTATAGTGGTGTCTGTGGGTCTCTACTGATCATGTGTTGGGTTCTATTGGTGGGGGCATTACATCCTTATGGAATATGTGCCAAACACACTACAAAAATAATTCTGTAGTGGTTTAAATGGTAAAAGCCAGTTTAATAGAAACCATTAGAATTTCTGTGATGGTTTCCAACTTTTTTTTAAGCTGGTCTGATCTTCTGTCCTTGTCTTAAAAGAAATAATTACACACACGCACACACACGAAACACACACACACACACACACACACACACACACACACATCATGCTTAATGTTTTATTATCAAGGTGAACACATGAAATTCACCTACATAAATGAGTTTCACAGCACTAACACTGTTTCAGCTTTGATCGCCTCGGTAAACACGTCATAAACGGGGCGTTAACATAAGCCTACTTGCATTTTATGGTTGTCAGCTTTGTTGCATTACATTTACTTCACCAGGAGATGGTGCTGCATTTCTATCTGAATGAAGCTTCGAGTAATGAACCATTTTCGTCACAATTGTATCGGAAAGCAATAATTACGGTGGCCGATAGAGCTCAACGTGCTGCAAACTAAAGAAGACGCGTGCAAATAGAAAAAAACGCATGCAAATAGAAAAACGCATGGAAATAGAAAAAAACGAATGCAAAAAGAAAAAAACATCTGCAAATTAAGAAAAACATCTTCATCAGTTCCACAACACACATGTGCTCCAAGTACTCACAACACAACCAAATACAGAAACGCGCTGCAAACGTTCACAACACAACAAAATACAGAAAAGCGCTGCAAGTAACACAGACCACAACGGAAATGTTTCCGGGGAACCAAATAAGTGACGGACCCGGCGGGACGTGCTTATTGCTCGTGACTATCCCTATATGCCCTACTCCCTTCAAAGGGCAGATGGCAGAGCTCTTCAAGTGGGACTTTGGAGTGAGCAGGGCACTAGTGTCATTTATGTAGCCGTTTGGAACGCACTTGATGAAGGGAGCAACGAAAGACAATGCAATTTCCAATGTAATTATTTTTTACCTAGGATGTTCCCTATGACAACGCAACACGTAGTCCATCAGCTGAAGCTTTCTGACGACAGAAATATAATGCTGTTAACATGACGGTTGCCAATTAAAATATGCGTTTTATATATCCGTTATATCTGTGTCAGTGTCTCAACTTTAAAACTCTGGACCAAACATTACCTAACATTTCTTATAAAACTTTTCTTTATGAAACTTTAAACATAACATGAAACAATTTGTATAGTGTAACTGATGTATAGATTCATATCTTGCCTTCATGTTCTTCTTCTCTATCTTTTTTATTTTTCAGATCATTGTTCTTTTCTCATTTGTATTCTGATGACATTGAACATATTGTTAACACATGTTGTATATTGTATACAAGTTGTATGTCATAATAAATTGAATCTCTGTTTTGTGGGGAAAAAGTTAAAAGAAATAAAATAAAGAATTTTGAGCTGTAAGCAAGGAGTATAGAAGAACTATAAACAATTATAATATTATAATATTATTTATATACAATATTATTTTAATATTATAGTTTATAAGCAAGCACGCATAGACATAATATAATACATAGACGCCCTATTGGCCGCTGGAGCGCACGTCAACGGCGCCGCCATATTGGGTATGGCAACTTTCCCATACCTCTCATACTGGGAATTGAGAAAAATGCCTGTTTTGTGCGCTGCTTGGGGCTGTACAAGTCAACACACAATTGAAAACAGCTTTCGAGGAATTATCTTTCACAGGCAAGACTGAACGTTTGTTTTTGGTTGTATTTGGTCATTATTTAATTAGTAATAGTAACGTTCAGAGGATAAATTAAAAAATACTACTGTTATTGTGTCACGAAATGTAGTTTTAATAGTTTTTCAGTCAACAATGTAGTTGTTTAAAGCTCAAATATGTGGTTTGTTTATAAAGATAGCGCCTATTTAAAAATTTGACCTGACTGTTTCGGAGTTGTAAGATGCGATCACCGGGCGCTCAGCGCTCATTAAGCCCGCAGAGGACAGCCTTACCTCGGCCAGTGCTTCTGAAGTGTGCCGCCGGCTCGGATGTCTCTAGTCTAGTGGTTAAAAATGAGATATAATTCGTCTTGTGTATATCTAACGGGCGATCTTTGGTCTCATTAATCTATAAATGGTTCCCTGGTAAATCGTTTTGGCTGAGGGCAAAGTGAAGTTTCATAACTTTATATTTAGGCTTTTTTAACGTTGTATCCTGCTGTATGTTTGACTGAAGCTACTTCTGTTATAATGGCCATTACTGATCAATAAAACTGAAATTTAAAAAAAAGAGTTAAATATTAAATATAAGTCACTATTTAACTTATTTTTTATTGTGTATATTCTGTAATTGATATTTCTTATTCTATTGCTATTATTATAGTAGGCCTATTATTAATAAACCATATGCTATTATCAATATTTTTATGATTGTATTATTGTATGATATTATATAATTATACTATTCATTAATATTTTATTTGCTGTATACTATGTTTATTTTATTGACTAAACTATTTACTATTACTTCTCACAAATGTTATATTTACTGCATTGCACAGTAGTTGTACCATAACATATGTATTAGCATAAAGGATCCATCAGTTATCTTTGTTAGTAAGCAAATAAGTAAGTAAGTTTTATTTATATAGCACCTTTCACAGGTATAAGGCCACAAAGTGCTTCACAACAAAACATTTATATCATAAAATACACACTAAAAGCATAGACAGCACATGATCATAACAACCCACAAGCAGCTATTTAAAAGCCTGAACAAATAGATGAGTCTTTAGTCTGCATTTGAAGGCATCAACAGATTCAATAGAGCGCATAGACGGAGGGAGGTCATTCCACAACCTAGGAGCAACAGCCTGAAAAGATCGGTCACCTCTAGTACGATAGCGAGTACGTGGAACTGCCAGCAGATTCTGATCCACAGACCTCAGAGCCCGCATAGGGGTATAACGCTGAATCAGGTCACTAATATAGGATGGTGCCTGACCATGCAAAGCTCTGAAAACTAAAACCAAAATTTTAAAATTTATCCTATGAGACACTGGTAGCCAGTGAAGTTCTTTTAGGATAGGGGATATGTGCGACCTCCTATTTGTACGTGTCAGAATTCTGGCTGCAGAGTTTTGTACTAATTGCAGTCGAGAGAGCTCCTTCTGGTTTAGGCATGAGAATAAACTATTACAATAGTCTAAACGCGAAGACACAAAGGCATGAATGATAAGCTCCAAATCATTTCGTGAAACCATATTTCTGAGTTTTGAGATTTTCCTTAATTGAAAGAAGCAGTTTCTCGTCAGCTGCTTGCAGTGCTGCACTAATGACATGTCTTTGTCCAGGATAACTCCCAAATTTCTAAGACTAGACTTAGCAGACTGGCCTAAATCACCCAAGTGTTGTTTAATCCCAGGGATTGCATCCTCAGGGGCAATAACCAGTGTTTCTGTTTTGTCTGCATTTAGCTGTAAAGAGTTATCACTTAGCCATTTTTTTATTTCCACAAGACAAAGGAGCAAGGAGTTTAACTTACAGATCTCTGACGGCTTAAAGCAGCAGTAAAGTTGGATATCATCAGCGAATAGGTGAAAAGAAACATCACTGAACCTTTGTATGATCTTTCCCAAAGGGATCAAATACAACAAAAATAAAACAGGGCCCAGAACGGAGCCTTGAGGCACTCCACAAAGCAAATCCGCAGACTCAGACCTTATTTGATTAGCTGTAACACTGAAACTACGCCCAGATAAATATGAAGTGAACCACTGCAGAACTGACCCTGACAGCCCTACTTGATCCCTCAATCTTTTCAGCAAAACCTGATGGTCGACGGTGTCAAAGGCTGAGGACAGATCCAAAAGAACTAGAACAGTGTGTTTTCCAGAATCAGCAGACATCATAATGTCATTTGACACTTTAAGTAAAGCCGTTTCGGTAGAGTGATGTTTACGAAAACCGGACTGGAATGGCTCATGGATGTTACTTTTGTCCAGGAAAAATGTCAACTGTTCGCAGACAACCTTCTCAATGATCTTGGACAAAAGCGGGAGCTTAGAAATAGGCATAAAACTATTAAAATCAGACGGGTCCAACCCTGCCTTTTTTGTAACGGCTCCACTATAGCATGCTTGAAAGCATCTGGAAAAACACCAGTAGACAGCGAGAGGTTAACCATTTTGGTTACACAGGGGCCAATTTCTTCAAACACTTTTTGGAATAGCCTAAACGGAATGACGTCCGATGAACAGGAAGATGGCTTCATCCTGGTCACCAATTCAGAAATATCAGCAATCGTCACAGTCCTAAAAGTGGACCACATGCTGGAGACTGGTTCAAAGACAGCAGCGGTACCCCACGAATGAGACGGGATTTTATCTTTAATCATTTTGATTTTGTTGGTGAAAAATCCCAAGAAGGCGTTGCTGTCAGCTTCACAAAAAACAGGGATAACTGGGGCAGCAGGGCAAACAAGCGTATTGATCGTGTCAAACAGCACTTTAGGATTTTTTTTATTTAATGTTACTAATTGACGGATATAGTCAGATCTGGCTTTTTCAACCGTCACATTATAGGACAACACAAGATCCCTGAGATAAAGCCTGTGCACCTCAAGGCTAGTGGATTTCCACAGGCGTTCAGTCTTTCGACACAGTCTCTTAAAATTTAAAATCTCTTCATTCATCCAAGGCCACATTTTTTCCCGAGTAGACGAGTTGTTATTGCTCAAATCTGGTCAATCACAGAAAATGCTTTTTCCACAATAAGAAAACTTAAATTATATCTCAGTATGGGGGTCTTCATCATTCTTATCCAAGAATAAAAAGCCAGATACAAGCCTGAGCTTTGACCATTCTTTATTAAAACAAATATTTTACAAGTGTAACTATTGAGATTTTAAATAACTAGAGATGGAACTTTTTGTACACCACATACAAACCACTGAAATCGGTTGATAAATATAAAAACATTTTTTGTTTTTATCCAGAAAAAAACGCAGCTCACCCTTGATTACAGTGCAGTCTTGCCCTCCGCAAAATGGCGGACCCGTTGACGTATCGCAGCAACGTTCCAAAGCGGCCAATAGGGCGTCTATAGGCTATATTATTATGTCTATGGCAAGCACGTCCCAGCCGGGGCCGTCACTTATTGGTTCCCCGGAAACATTTCCGTTGTGGTCTGTGTTACTTGCAGCGCGTTTCTGTTTTTGGTTGTGTTGTGAACGTTTGCAGCGCGTTTCTGTATTTGGTTGTGTTGTGAGTATTTGGAGCACGTATGTTGTGAAACTGATGAAGATGTTTTCTTAATTTGCGGGTGTTTTTTCTATTTGCATGCATTTTTTTTCTATTTGCATGCGTTTTTTTCTATTTGCACGCGTCTTCTTTAGGTTGCAACACGTTGAGCTCTCACGGCCACCGTAAATAATGCTTTGAAACGCTTCATTTGGCCATCATTAGCTGTGATCGATGAAAACAATACAGAAATGAGTCTGTCGCTTAATTAAACTGTATAAAGTGTGTGTGATGGTTGTGTAAAGATGAGAAATACCGTGAACTGCTCTCCTCGCCTCAGAAGACTCGACTCTGTCTGAAACTCTTCTTCTTCTTCTTCTTTTCTATATCATGGCGGATTGCAAGCAACTTTAAGGTGCATACCGCCACCTACTGTTCATGAGTGTGTAGCAACATTGTTTTACATCTATTAAATTCTATTTTTTAATTTTGTATTCTGAAGATAATTAAATAATGCTTTCCTTAATCTATAAATATCTTTTATATTTCCTTTATTTCCCAATAATCCTTTAAGACTCCATTCTTGGCCTGTCCTTTCAACTACTCTTCTCAATTTATTTCTCCCTTTCATGCTCATATGTTTTACAGTTCATCAATACATGTTCTATATTTTCTATCTCACTACATCTTTCACATTTATCGTTATTTTTTCTCCCTATTAAATATAAATTGTCATTTAAATAAGTATGACCTACTCTTAATCTGATCATTATTATTTCTTCCCTTCGGTTTCTCTCATTAATATTTCTCTTTACTGATTTTTGTACTTTATATAATCTTCTTCCTTTTTTATCTTCATTCCACCTTTTTTGCCAATTTTCAATTTCTTTCCTCTTAATAAATGATTTTCTTTCCCCTTTCCCTAAAGGAATTGTAATGGTTATTGCCTTCTTCTTCTTCTGTGATTTTTATTGGCAGTTTGCAAGCTATGTGCATTACCGCCATCTACTGGAATAGGTGTGATCACATTGGGAGAAAAAAAAACAAAAAAAAAAAACAGAGTTAGAGCCCAAGCTTCAGCTCGCGCTACGTGTTTAGCTCCTCCAGCTTCAACCTCAACTCAACCTCCATAGAAAATAAAATAAAACTAAAATAAATAAACAATAAGACTAAATTCTTCTTGCTAACTGTGTTTTTTTAAGAAATTCTATCACTGCTTTTATTGTAAAATGTGTTCCTGGTAATTTCAACAGGTTGCTTAAAGTGTAAATTTCAGGTAAAAATCGTCACGAAGATAATGCAATGTGCTTACTAAATATAAAGATAAGAACCGCCCACCATTGTTTTTTTTTATATTTTTTTATACCAAATGCTGAATATAATGAAAAGTTGGTTCGTTTTACAGTGCTTTTAAGCACGCCCCCTCCTTCCACTAGGCTGGGCGTGATGTCATAACAGGGACTCCAAGCTTCTACGGTCTATGCTCCAAGCCTAGAGTTACGTTATATTGGAGGAGACCTAGCTAGCGAAAATGGTTAACTATTGTGCTTGTGCGGGATGTACGAATACACCAAAAACGGGGGAGAGGCTCCACAAGTTTCCCAAGGACAAACGGCTGATTCGTGCCTGTAAGTGTTAGCATAACTTACCCGAGGTAGAGCTTAGATCGGCCCAAAACATCAAGCAAGACCCTAACGTTACCCGAGCCCGCTGTGTCCGAGTCCGGCCCGACACATAAACTGTAATTATGAGCCCAAGCCCGGTTTAAACCCGGCTATTTTTGAATACGTGTGTCGTTATAACTGACGTGCTCAATTACTTTCTCCCGACCGCAACATTCATGTTTTGTCCCGCTCCCGCCCGCAAAAATACTTTTTTTCTGTACCTCCACATACTTTCAAGTTAGCCTACGTGTCGCTGTTATAACATAAAAGCAAGCGGGCTACTGCGTGCATGGCATGAAGCTGACATCAGTTCATCGCGATCTCACACATCTCTGTTATTATCAATGAAGCTTTCATAATATATAACGTTACACTATGTTTGTTATAATTAGAGGATTTGCCAGCATACAGAATTCAGTACTGAACAAAAAGTCTGTTTTGAGCGGTGAGGGGAGTCCATCGTAAATGCTTCTGATTGGCTATTGTTGCGTTCAAGAAATCAACACATATGGCTGTGATTGGCTACATCGCTCCTCGCTGCTGACATGTTAGAAATAGAAACTCTGCCTGTAAACCGTTTCTATTTTGTTTTAGATGTTCTTATTGATTTTCTGCAACAGATGAATAAAAATGTATTAGTTTTTACGTTTTATTCAGATATTTCTAGTTTGCGGGAGTCCCGCAAATCGTTTTATTCTCCCTCAAACAGCACACACGGAGTGAGTGCATAGCTGTCCGCAGCTCCCTGTTATGACATCATCACCCAGTTACGGTAAAAAACACGCTACCTTTGAAGAAACCCCAATAAATGTTATTTTAAGGCATTTTAAGACAGAAATTTTTAAATATATACATATTGGGCACTTTAATGTACACATTAATCAGTTGTGGTGGTTAACCTGCAATTTACACTTTAAATTAACAGACTTTGTTACCCTCTTAATCTTTTCTCTCTCTTCAAGGTACTTCCTACATGTCAAAAGTACATGCTTCACAGTTTCTGTTTCCGAACAATATGGGCACATTCCAGTCTCATGTTTTCCTATTATATGTAGGTTGCTGTTCAGTCCTGTGTGTCCTATCCTCAGCCTAGTGAACCATGTTTCCTCCTGTCGTGATAATGTACTCATTTTCATAGGCCTAACTATTACATTTTGTTGTATACTATATAAATGCCTACCTTTTCCCCCCTTATCCCATTTATCTTGCCAGAGTTTATGAATACCATCTTTAATTATTGTTTTAATTTCTGATTTGCTAAGTGGAACCTGTATTTCTACTTGTTCTGCTTTAAGTGCTTCTTTTGCCAACTCGTCTGCCTTCTCATTCCCCTCAATACCTGTGTGCGCTGGAACCCAAGTGAACTGTATTATTATCTTCTGTTGCGTTATTCTGAATATCATCTGATGAACTTCATCTAAAAGATCCTGTCTGCATTCAGATTTCCCAGTCTGGATGCTAGTTAAGGAGGACATAGAGTCTGAACAAACAACCGATTTATATATGGCTTTACTTCTTCTACCCACTGTAGTGCCATTATGATGGCCGTCATTTCTGCAGAGGTGGTTTGAGGTTCTTTTTTGTATTGTGACTTTATATTTAGGAATATATACAGCCACCCCTGTTTTACCTGCCGGTTCTTTGGATGCATCTGTAAATATTTGTACTGTATCATTATATCTTACTTCTATAAACTGTTGTACACTTTGATACAATCCGGTCTTATGTTTTTAGTTTCTATATTAACTACAGGATAGCAGAAAAACCAAGGTGGAGTTATGCTCAAGTTAACAGTTTTGCTGCAGGATATAATACTGATTCCCATTTCATCTGCCTCTTTTTACTTGTATATTCTCATGCCCTTGTAGGTTTACCCAATATGCAAGAGAGAGCTGTAACCTCCTCAGGTCTAAAGGCATCTCCCCTACTTCCACCTGCAGCGCTGGGATAGGTGATGTTCGGAAAGCTCCACTACACAGCCGGAGAGCTTTGGCTTGTATCCGGTCCAATTCAGCCAATGTAGTTTTAGCTGCTGTTTTATATACTATACATCCATAATCAAACACTGATCAGATTATTGCTGTATAAATTCTTTTCAAAAAAGAGCCTGATGCCCCCCAATTATAACTTGATAAACACTTTAAAAGATTAATTGCTTTCTTACATTTTTCCACCATTTTCTGTACATGATTTGTAAAAGTGAGTTTACTATCAAACCACACACCAAGATATCTTAATTCATTAACCTGTTTGAGAGATTGCCCATATATCTTAAGATCTATTGTTGGTTTTACCCTTTTCTTAGAAAAACAGATAAATTGTGTTTTTTCCACTGAGAGGTGGAACCCCCATTCAAGTGACCATTTTCCAACCTGACTAATTGCTGTTTGCATCTTTTGCTGTAAATGATCTATATTACGACCCCTCACCCACAAAGCTTCATCATCTGCATATAATGCCCTGTTTATCCTTTGATTCACTCCATCAAACACATCATTAATCATTATATTAAAAAGAATTGGACTGCATACACTACCTTGTGGGGTGCCATTATCTATTGTGTATGTACTCTGATCCTATCCTTAAAGGAGCATTTCACCCCTGGGAACCTTGATCTTCATTGAAAGTGGGTCATATATGTATTCGAAATCGGTCAAAATTTTCAAATTTGGTGCCTTTTTGACCGAGTTATGACAGAAAGTAACTTTATAGCGCATTAGTTTGGTAAACCACATTTCCCACAATGCAACGCGTTTGAACAGCTCCAGAAGCCACTCCCACTAATCCAGAACGCGGCATTACTGCACAAACAGTTCACTGTTGACGTTACGTTTTAAACGGGAATCATAACGTGACAATGCTTTAAGATATTGATTATATTTGACAAGATTAATCATATATACATGTAAAAGACTTACTTTACAGTCAGGCGTCCATTTCTCCCTGCTGGCTTCGGCTGTCGTTTCCGGTTAATTTTCGGGATGCGGAAATATAGCTATATCTAGGACGCCTCTGTCCATATGCGGTGCGAAACTCGGATGGTTCACAACACAACACTCCATGTCCGTGTCTGCCTCAGACAGACTCTAGCTCGGTGTCCATAGGCGCACAGTTTTACAGCACGAGCACCACCAATTCGCTACAGCGCGAGCAAGCCCGGGATTCTCGTCTGCGCCGGGCTGCTCTCCTGCGGCGGCCGCCGCCGACGCCTCTTGTTCCTCCATCAGCCTCAGCTGCTCTTCGCTATATTGTGGCTCGTATACATAGCCACGAACATCAGTTTCGAGCAAAAGATTTTCAAAATCCTCGTCTTCCATATCGTGTGTCGTAAATTCAGCTATTATGGTAAATCTAACTCCTTGAGCGCTTGTTAGCTTAGCTTGCTGTCTTCCAAGCAAGATGGCGGATTAATAGTTTAGTTTCTTCAGGTTTAGTCCCACCCACTGATCTGTAATAGGCCGGTGGGGTCAGTGGGTCCCACGCCCTTGAATAATAATGAGCTAAAGGCTGTAGTTTTCTTAATATGCAAGGAAATTTATCTTCCGTCCTATCGTGACGCAAAATGACGATATTTACGTCACGATAGGACGGAAGTAAAACACTTAAATCCTTTTTTCTCCCATCTCAGAAAAAAAACAAGCAAAATTCCACCATCATTATAATATATGACTGGGTTTCTAACAATACAAACCTTAATGCAAATGGGTGAAGTGACCCTTTAACTCTATGGTTCTATCCTTAGTAAATGTAAAATCTTTAATCCAGTTAAACATTTTACCACCTATTTCCATTTTATTCAACTTAATTAAAAGTCCTTCTTTCCACAGCATGTCATAGGCCTTCTCTAGGGATGTAGTGTCAAAGAAAAAGACATTCCAGTATGTAGTTCCAAAACTGTTGGTGGGGACAGTGTTGAGGGGGGTTCATGATGATGCTGGTCATCAGGGCCAACAAAGGACATTGTATCTGGTGAGACAACGTTTCTATTGGCATAAACTTGAGAAGGATGTGAGAGATTATGTAAAATGTTGTAATAGATGCGTCTATGGCAAATCCCCTGAGCCAGAGGCTAGAGCTCCTCTTGAAAACATTGTCACATCTGATCCCTTGGAGCTTGTGTGTGTTGACTTTTGGTCAGCTGAGGACAGCAGAAATAAGTCAGTGGATGTTCTTGTTGTCACTGATCATTTTACAAAGTTGGCACATGCTTTTCATTGCCCAAATCAGTCAGCCAAAGCTGTTGCCAAACAGTTATGGAACAACTTTTTTTGTATATATGGTTTCCCCAAACGAATTCACTCCGATCAAGGAGCAAATTTCGAAAGCGCTTTAATTTCCGAGCTATTGTGTGTTGCAGGTGTGGAAAAGTCACACACCACTCCATATCACCCAATGGGCAATGGAGGGGTGGAAAGATTTAATAGGACTCTCGGAAACATGATTCGTGCGCTGCCCCCTGCAGCTAAGCAAATGTGGCCTCGAAAGCTCAAATCACTGACATTTGCCTACAATTGTACGATTCATGAAACTACTGGATATGCGCCTTTTCAACTGATGTTTGGTAGGACTCCAAGGCTCCCTGTTGATGTGGTGTTTGGGTCAGTTTTGCGAGACAGTGATGTTGTTGACTATGATGAGTATGTTAGGGATTTGCTAAAAGACCTCAAACAAGCGGTGACAATTGCAAGGAAGACTGCTGGAAAACAGCTGAAAAGACACACTGCTCTTTATAACCGAAAGGTTAAGGGTGCTCCGGTTGATGTTGGGGATAGGGTCCTGTTGGCGAACAAGGGTGAGCGTGGGAAACGTAAATTGTCCGACCGCTGGGAGAACAGTCTGTACATTGTAGTTGGCAGGAATGCTGAGACCAATACTTTCAAAATTGAGAATTCTTCCACAGGCCAAGTGAAGATTGTTCACCGCAACTTGATCATGCCTGTAAATTTTCTGCCTCTTTCCGATGATGTTGCAGAGGGAGCTTTGAGTGTGGAAGCCTGTGTTGGGAGTGAAGAAACCCAAACTTTAGAGCACTTACCTAAGCCGGCAGCTGGTGAGAGAACTGTGCTATGGGTTTCAGAGCTTGAATCTTCAAGATGTTCTGAAAAGTGGCCAGAGATGTTGGAAGATGAGGTTGACAGACAAGGAATGATTGGTAGTCATGATGGTTCCAGTGACTCAGTGGTATTGGCTGGGTTGGAGGACTCTGTTAGGCTTCCATATTTAGTTGATGATGAAATTGATCTGGACATGAATTCAAATTTGACTACATTGGATCGGCCATCTTCAGAAGTTGACTGTCAAAGTGATGTAGGTACTTAGTGCCAGTTCAATCAGTTAAACAAAATGATGTTGGTAGTTTGATGTCTTCAGTTAGATCAAGAGCTGGAAGGATTATCAGACCAGTTGTTAGATTTATTGAAACAATGCAAGTACAAAGAGTTGATAACCAGGTCTAATTTTTTTGTTTTCTCTCTTTTCTTTTGGTTGTTTTCTTTCTATTTTGTGCTTTGGAGTTGAGAGTGTATCTGTTCAGTATACCAAGATGTGATTGAAAGGAATGCTTATATGTTGAGTGAGTGTACTAAACATGTAACAGGCATGTTTGGAGAGGCGTAGCTAACCTCTCCTTCCTCTAATTCTTCGTAAGAATAGTCTATGAACTGGAGTACTCATCGACATTTGTTTTTTTCTAAGAGAAGTATTTGCATGGGATTCAATGCTATTTTTTTGTGTGTGTTTTTATTTTATTAATTTTTTATTTTAGGAATGTATGAGTGTATATATAGATCTGTTATGATTACTGATGTTCTTTGTACCTGAGTGTTACCTAATAGTTGTGGGTGATGTATTATGCCATGATACTTTATTTTTGTTTATTTGCAAGTGAAGTTCAGAAGGGGAGAATGTAACAGAGTTGTATATAAAGTGTGTGTCTCCACTTGCTAATAATGATCTGTTAAATAATCACACTGAAAGATGATTGGATAGAATAAGGGGTAACAGGGTTTCCTATTGGCTGGCTGGTTTTCGGTGCTGTGCGCCCTGTGTCGCAGTTATCAGTTCAAGAGTGTAAGGCCAGTGGTAAGTTGTGCGATTGAGAGCTCTGTAATTCTGTCTGTAATTATCTGTTCATGAAATGAGTGATATATCATGAGCAACAGCATATATATTAGAAACCAGGATAAGCGTTTTATATTGGTGAAGAGTGTGAAAAATGTGTTTTTATTATAGCGCCAGCACGAGGAGTGTCGTATGCTGAAATATATCAACTCACTCTGTTACACAATGTTTTCTCAGGTACATGTTACTGTATGTTTTGATTTTGTGAGAATGCATTACTGTGAACCATAGTTTATATGTTTTAATTTGTTTAACCTATGTCACGGTTATCAGTTCAAGAGTGTAAGGCCAGTGCGCCAGCACGAGGAGTGTCGTATGCTGAAATATATCAACTCACTCTTTTACACGATGTTTTCTCAGTGAATAAATTGATGGGAGAAGATTTCTTGAAGTACGATCTTTATTGAGTCATAACACAACGCAGAGAGGGGACAACAGATCAGTTACACATGGCATAGCTATTTAGCTCAACTAAAATATCTTTAATAATTTACAAATAATTACTGCAACTGCATTACACAAATAAGTTTTTTGAAACATATATGCTTTTCCACAGTTCCCAAATGTCCTTGAAAGTTTGTATATTGTTTATTTATTCCTTATTATTTGTGCATTTTGTTTATAGATATTTTATTTATATTTCATAACAGCACTGCTGAAAGTTTGAAATAGACATTGGTCATTGAAATTCCTTTAATTTATATTTAAAAATGTTGCACTGTTAATAAATGTAGTCAATCACATTTCCTTTGTCTGAGCATATGCAAGGCGTTTTGTGGTTTTAGCTCTATCTCAAATTGGGTTTAGTATCTGTGCCTGATTTAAAAATAAATAAAGGTGGCTTTTGATAGATTACCCATTAGTCTGTGTTAATATGTGGTATAAAGGTTTGCACATATATTGCAGCTTGAATATTTATTAAGTATTCATATATTTTAGATGTTACTTGTACTTATACTAAATACTTTATCACCGTATATGTACATACCATAGACATATACACTAGACGTCACCTTGGCTACAGCAGTTCATTGGAACGAATGCGTCAATAGAGCCGCCATCTTGGAACAGGGGAGCCCCTTCTCTTTATGCATCAGCGTCAATGTATAGGTGTAACGGTGATCAGGCGGTGAAGGGACTGAGACCAAAACTGGCTTTTCTCACATTTATTCCTTTGGAAAATCAAAACACAAAACATGCCTTCAGGCACTGGCGTACATAAAACAGCATCCGATGTAAAGCAGATCACTTCTGATCTTCTGTTGTAAATTATTACAAAAAGAAACATTCATACAGAAGGATACACCTTTAGCATACTAGACAGGGATAAAATAAGAAAAAAACACAGGAAAATATTTCCTCATTATGTAACTAATTCACATTTAACATATGGAGCAACATACCTTTGGAAAATCAAAACACAAAACATGCCTTCAGGCACTGGCGTACATAAAACAGCATCTGCACATACAAAATAAAAGAAGTACACTGAATACATGAAAAATTGCTAGCGGAATTTACAGCTAGTCACGTAAGACTCAGTGTGTATGAACTCGTGGTCATAATGAAAGCATTAATAAACTGTCTCTAAGTTGCTAGAATTGCACCCAAATCTTAACAATACATGTAAAGTAATAAAACACATGTGATATGTCGAAGTTTTCAACTTAAACAACATTTTACAGTTACATCATTAAAACAAAGTGGGAAGTGCTTTATACAGTCAACCTACCCAATGTAAAGGAGATCACTTCTGATCGGGTACGGCTGAACGGCAACAACACAAGGACAAAACGCAGCAGAGCTGCAGTACACCATTTCTCCAAAGGGGGGCTCCAAAACACCAAACTCAGTACAGCTGCTTAATTACGGTGAAAATCACATACAAACACTAACTTACATTTCTAACTCTGTTACACAGGCAAAGGTCTAACGGAAGTAAAATCACCATAAATCATCATGAATGCGATTTTCTAGTTTTTTGGTTCGTTCCAACAGTCAGACATGTATGTATCATTGAGTCCAGAGAAATTTATATATAAAAAAATTTGGTAACACTTTATTTCGATAATCCACTTTAGACATTCAACTAACTATAAGTAACTTTGCAGCTACATGTCAACTAACTGTCATTAGAGTATTAGTAGACTGTCTGCTTAATATCTGCTAACACTTTATTTTGTTGGTCCCCCAACAGATATTCTACTGACTATAAGTAACATAGCAACTACAAGTCAACTTGTTCTCCTAACCCGAACCCTAACACCTAACCATAACCTACCAGTCTACTGACAGTCTACTACAGCCTACTAATACTCTAATGACAGTTAGTTGACATGTAGTTGAAAAGTTACTTATAGTTAGTAGAATGTCTAAAGTGACTATCGAAATAAAGTGTAACCAAAAATTTTTTTTTAAAAACATTCTTTCTAGTTCAGATTTCGTTCGTAAACATCCATACGCAGCACAAAAGTCCGGCATCATCCATGAATTTGAAGTACAGGCGGAGATAGGAACGTTACCTAGATACTTCCTATGACAAGACCCCTGTTCCAAGATGGCGGCGGTTTTGACGCATGCTTAGAAACCCAAGGTGACGTATCACGTGCCGTTTCTCAATATGCGTTCTTGTCTGTACTTGTGTTCTTGTGGACTTGTGAAACGTCATCAGTCGCTGCCCAAGTACTGTCCCAATTCAAAGTTCACATCTAGCCAAGAACAGTTCAAATCCCCAGATGTGTTCTTGATCCGCCCCGTTCACCGAGGATGCAGTGGCGTAGGAACACGGGGGGGACGTGTCCCCCCCAATATTGGAGACAGTCGCATTTGTCCCACCCAAAAATGATACCGGGGAGGACAAAACTATTTGCCAACTCTCACGCATTGGCCGTGAGACACGCGTATTTGATTGGTTTCCCTATCAAATGTCGAGAGCGCATTATTGTAGCGCGAAAGTACATTAATATAATGCGCGAGCGTGAATCTCTCTGCTCGCGCGCGGAATATGATGTGCCGTGCACGAATCTCTCTGCTCGCGCGCGGAATATGATATACCGAGCGCGATTCTCCCGCGCGCGCTCTCAGATACACTTCTCTTGTAAGAATTCTCTCTCTGGGCTCGCTCAGAGAATATGCCTGCACTTAAAACGTGTTCAGTGCAATCGCGAATCTCTCCTCACCCCCAGCTAACAATTTTAAGTTATAAGAACTTTTTCATAACGTTCCCATTAAGTTATAAAAACGTTATTTCTGAATGTTTTAGGGAATTTCAAAACGTCCAGTTTTTAGACGTTGTATTAATGTTATTTCTTGGTTATAAGAACGTTCAATTCTCCCATTATATAAACGTTGTATTAACGTTATTTCCTGGTTATAATAACGTTAGAACGTTTAATTCTCCCTTTATATAAACGTTGTATTAACGTTCTTGCTTGGTTATAAGAACGTTATTCAAACGTTCAATTCTCCCATTAGGCTATATAAATGTTCTCTTAATGTTTTTCTAAGATAATGAAAAACGTTAATCACTTATTAAAACCTTTCTTAATGTTTTTTTATATATAACAATGTATCCTATATAATAGGCATATGAAGAACCTAAAACAAGAACTTTCAGATTTTAAAATTAAGACAAAAAAATATATAAAAGATAATTTTAAAAAATACCCATGAATCATGTCTACAATATGTGTAATGTAGTCCACTGAAGTCGAGTTGAATTAAACCCAAGTAGTTTATTCCAATAAACCGATTTGGGTTGAAGTGACAATAGGATGTAGAAAAAATTAGATGCAGATATCTAAATCAGAGAATTCATAGGTTTGTCGATTGGCGGGTGGATTATTTATTTTCAACAGTGGATTTGGATGACTCAAAGTGCACCAGATTAATGAATTTATATTAAAATGTACTGTCTTTAAAATGTACAAAATTTTCTTCTGGGGGTGCATGCCCCCGGACCCCCCTAGAGGTACTGGGCTACATCCACAAAAATACTGTGGGAATAACAGCCTATATTGTCTGTGAAAAATAAAATACTAATTATCTTATAAATACGTACATGATCAGGATTTAATGTCTTCCTCCTCGTTTTGAGCCAAGAAAAACCCCTCCGTATTCTCATTGGGGGCGGAGCCTCCCTAAAATTAAAATCCTAAAATCACCCCTGTCCCCCCAATGTTAAACTCATTCCTACGCCCCTGCGAGGATGCATCGAGGTTGACTTGTGCGGACTTGAGACAGCCATGTATCCCAGAATGCATCTCGCACCAACCAGCAAGCGTCAATACCAGAGGAGAAAACCCGCGTAATATCAAAATACTACTGCTATTGTGTCATGAAATGTAATTTTAAGAGTGTTTCAGTCGAGAATGTAGTTGTTTAAAGCTCAAATCTGTGGTTTGTTTATAAAGATAGCGCCTATTTGAAAAATATATCTGACGCTTTCGGAGTTGTGAGATCCAGGCGAGCAGCGGGTGTCCAGCGCTCATTAACCCGACTAGAACAGCTTTCCGGCTAGTGCTCTGACTGTGCCGCTGCCTGGTGTCTCTATCTAGTGGATAAACATGACGTATATTCGTCTTGTGTCGATCTTGGTCTCACTCATTAATCTATATTTGTTCCATGGCAAATCGTTGGCTGAGGCAAAGTGAAGTTTTTATAACTTTATATATTTAGGCTATTTAACTTTAACTTTGTAGCCGAATTGTTTGCTTAATTTCTCATTGTAAGTTAGCTTCTTATACCTTTATACTGGATATTATTGATCAGTAAAAATTACATTTAACAAAACGAGACAGGGTTGGTTTTTTTATTTTATATAGGCCTAACGTTACTTTAAAATAGATATATTTTTTATAATTATTTTAACATTCTCTTCACTATATGTAAAATAAAATGACACAACACTGTCTCTCTTTGACAAATGGCAATAAAAATCAAGAATGTTTTATATTTTTAAAATAAAATAAAAAAAGAAGCAGGGTTGAGTTTTAATATATCATGTTGTTATGAATATACAATATAATTAATGTACACGTTGCCTGAACCACAATTGTGTGGCTATTTAGGCTAATATGTTTAAGTTTTTTTTAATGAAAAGAGGCAGATTGGTGTTTTCTAAAATATTTCGTTTTATTATTGACGAAAAGAGGCAGAGTTGTAGCATATTTTGTTTGATTGTTGCCTAAAATATACAATTTCGTATGCTATTTCATCACTCAATTCACTTCTGAGAACATTTGATGCGAGAAATCAACTGTGAAGATTTGAAATATTGGCATTTTTACGAAAATGTATGGCGAGTCGTAAATGTTTGAGTTCTGTATGAGGGTATTGAGCAATACCCGCAACTCGCACAGTTCGCTTCGCTTTTGTCCAGTCCGGCGTCTCATACAAGAACACATCGTCTCAAACTGTCAGCAGCGTTCTGTGTGCTCGTCACCTTGCAAGTTCATTCTTCCGAGAACAACTAGCAAGAGCATTCTCCCCAAGAACACAAGTCCGTTCTTTGCATTCTTGGTTTTGAGAAACACCCACGGTGTGGGTTTTGTCTTGTTCCTTGTTCTTGTCTGTCATGTGATCCTGCCATGTGTCTTGTCCCATGTTCAGCTGTTCCCCATTATGTTGATTGGTCTTCCCAAGTGTTTATGTTTAAACACACCCCCTTGTTATCTTGTTTAGCTTGTGTTCCCTTGTGTTTAAGCCCTGTGTTTTAGTTCAGTCCTTGTGAGTTCTTGATGTTGTAATGTTTGTTGTTGTCTCCTTGTTCCCGTCCTGAGTTCCCTGTTCCTGTTCTAAGTGTTCTGTCGCGTACCCTGGTTTACCTGTTTGTTTGTTTATTAAAGTGCTTGCGATTGGATTCAATCTCCACTTCATTCCTGCCTGCATCGTTAGAGAATGTGCATGTTCTCAATATATATTGATATATGTACAATATATGTACATATATTTTGATATAATTTTACATTATATCGTATGTATATATTTCCAATTAATTGTACATATATTTAAAATATATTCCACAATATATTGAACACATATCTATACTTTATTAATATATTTCCATATAATTTCATATATATATATTGAAATATATTCTACCATATATTGAACATACATGGGACCCTATATCTTTACATATATTACTAATACATTATTTATTCCATATACATATACATATACTTTTCCAGCACTTTAGACACAGTTTCTCCTTTGCGCTTAAAGATTTTCAAAGCCTTTAAAGCAGGAACAGTTATTTATTAGGTTATATGTTTAAATATACAGGCAGTAGAATGGAACAACATACTGTATAGAAAACTTAGTTGTAATAATGGACTGTTGTGCAGACGAGGCCATAAAAGCCTTTCTCCTAGTATGGGGTTACGCACCACTGTGTGGGAGTGGTGGGGTTAAAGCCTTTCTCCAAGATCAACAGTTACCTTTCCCTCTTATACCCTGAGCAAAACATTGTTAAACATGAGTGGAATACCAAAAACAAACCCGGCCGACAGGAAACCGAAAGATGAGGCAGATGGGGGGTGATCAAGAGAGGGAGAAGAACATTAACATTCTCCTCAATGCATGTGTAAGCAATACTACCTAGATTGCACAATATGATACTTTAATATCT
Source organism: Chrosomus eos (assembly GCA_036326025.1). Lineage (NCBI taxonomy): Eukaryota > Metazoa > Chordata > Actinopteri > Cypriniformes > Leuciscidae > Chrosomus > Chrosomus eos. Next base: position 119,212 of record JAZAVI010000005.1, read on the forward strand.
CTATTAAGTTCACCACCGTTCAGTTCAAATCAGTTTATAAGCTATCAGATGAGATCAAACATGACATAGTTACATATTAGAACACGCTCGTAAATAAACAGTATGTAGTTGGAAGCATATGTCCTGGGAAGCAAATAGTACAGATGTGTTATTGAGGTGCAAACGACTCTTTCTCTACCGACAGAACTATCCTGTGACTGGAGTGTCCCAACAGTCCTCAATCAGCATACTGATGAAACCCTTGCACTAGATAGGCAAATTTGCATACTGTGATGATGAAGGCCATTGTGCCACGTTTAATTCACATGTATACCTTTAAAGGGATTTCTGAAGTACTAGGGCAGTAAAGAGTTCTGCCCATATTTGCTCAGCCCTACAAATCCCTCCTCTGGTACATTGGACCTCAGGAATTACGTGAGGTACATTTGTGACCTTAAAATTTAGGACTGGGTGCATTGAAGTGTCTCCATTGGCATAGTAGCACAGAGTAATGATGATAAGGATGCTAAGAAGATACACACACAGAACACCTACTCCCATCAGGTGTAGGCTTAGTCAGATGCACACTTGTCAGGAACTGTCCATATAGCAAGGTTTATGTCCATCGTTGGCTTTGGCAAGCCCAACAAGATCTCTAGTGTCTGTGGTGGTCTGTTCCTCCTTATGGCATCTTCAACCTCTGCTGTTCATGTCCCACAGGAACAAGATCTCTAGTGTCTGTGGTGGTCTGTTCCTCCTCATGGCATCTTCAACCTCTGCTGTTCATGTCCCACAGGAACAAGATCTCTAGTGTCTGTGGTGGTCTGTTCCTCCTCATGGCATCTTCAACTCTCTGCTGTTCATGTCCCACAGGAACAAGATCTCTAGTGTCTGTGGTGGTCTGTTCCTCCTCATGGCATCTTCAACTCTTTACTGTTCATGTCCCACAGGAACAAGATCTCTAGTGTCTGTGGTGGTCTGTTCCTCCTCATGGCATCTTCAACTCTCTGCTGTTCATGTCCCACAGGAACAAGATCTCTAGTGTCTGTGGTGGTCTGTCCTCCTCATGGCATCTTCAACTCTGCTGTTCATGTCCCACAGGAACAAGATCTCTAGTGTCTGTGGTGGTCTGTTCCTCCTCATGGCATCTTCAACTCTCTGCTGTTCATGTCCCACAGGATCAAGATCTCTAGTGTCTGTGGTGGTCTGTTCCTCCTCATGGCATCTTCAACTCTCTGCTGTTCATGTCCCACAGGAACAAGATCTCTAGTGTCTGTGGTGGTCTGTTCCTCCTCATGGCATCTTCAACTCTTTACTGTTCATGTCCCACAGGAACAAGATCTCTAGTGTCTGTGGTGGTCTGTTCCTCCTCATGGCATCTTCAACTCTCTGCTGTTCATGTCCCACAGGAACAAGATCTCTAGTGTCTGTGGTGGTCTGTTCCTCCTCATGGCATCTTCAACTCTTACTGTTCATGTCCCACAGGAACAAGATCTCTAGTGTCTGTGGTGGTCTGTTCCTCCTCATGGCATCTTCAACTCTCTGCTGTTCATGTCCCACAGAAACAAGATCTCTAGTGTCTGTGGTGGTCTGTTCCTCCTCATGGCATCTTCAACTCTCTGCTGTTCATGTCCCACAGGAACAAGATCTCTAGTGTCTGTGGTGGTCTGTTCCTCCTCATGGCATCTTCAACTCTCTGCTGTTCATGTCCCACAGGAACAAGATCTCTAGTGTCTGTGGTGGTCTGTTCCTCCTCATGGCATCTTCAACTCTGCTGTTCATGTCCCACAGGAACAAGATCTCTAGTGTCTGTGGTGGTCTGTTCCTCCTCATGGCATCTTCAACTCTCTCTGTTCATGTCCCACAGGAACAAGATCTCTAGTGTCTGTGGTGGTCTGTTCCTCCTCATGGCATCTTCAACTCTTTACTGTTCATGTCCCACAGAAAAGATCTCTAGTGTCTGTGGTGGTCTGTTTCCTCCTCATGGCATCTTCAACTCTCTGCTGTTCATGTCCCACAGGAACAAGATCTCTAGTGTCTGTGGTGGTCTGTTCCTCTCATGGCATCTTCAACTCTCTGCTGTTCATGTCCACAGGAACAAGATCTCTAGTGTCTGTGGTGGTCTGTTCCTCCTCATGGCATCCTTCTACTCTTTATGTTCATGTCCCACAGAACAAGATCTCTAGTGTCTGTGGTGTCTGTTCCTCCTCATGGCATCTTCAACTCTTGCTGTTCATGTCCACAGGAACAGATCTCTAGTGTCTGTGGTGGTTGTCCTCCTCATGGCATCTTCAACTCTCTGCTGTTCATGTCCCACAGGAACAAGATCTCTAGTGTCTGGGTGGTCTGTTCCTCCTCATGGCATCTTCAACTCTCTGCTGTCTGTCCCACAGGAACAAGATCTCTAGTGTCTGTGGTGGTCTGTTCCTCCTCATGGCATCTTCAACTCTTTACTGTTCATGTCCCACAGGAACAAGATCTCTAGTGTCTGTGGTGGTCTGTTCTCCTCATGGCATCTTCAACTCTCGCTGTTCATGTCCCACAGTAAGAAGATCTCTAGTGTCTGTGGTGGTTTTCTCCTCATGGCATCTTCAACTCTCTGCGTTCATGTCCCACAGGAACAAGATCTCTAGTGTCTGTGGTGTCTGTTCCTTATAATCTGCAAACCAAGTATACAAAGGTTACAGCTTTTAAGGAGTATCAACATGTAGTAGTTAAGTTCTTAGGCACCGTTTTATTCCACATATTTGTATCAGATTACAAAAGAATGGCATATTGAATAATTAGATGATTGCTCAGGAATAATGAAGTAGCATGAAAAATGGCATGAAAATTTTTTTTTTATATTGCGCAAAATAATCGCTGCTCGAAATGGAGAATCGCCTGTATTTTATTTTCTACAGAACTTTGATGCTGAACTTTCTAAGCTAAGCATTCAGCGAGCAACGCTTCAAGTTCAGGAAAAAAAAGGTTGCGGGCGCAATATTGTAGAAGATTAAAACGCACAATGGACAAAGCGGAGCTCAGAGAAGGAAGTTTCCATGGTTCGACTTGATGGACGGTGTGCTGGGTCACCATCCCTCTGTTAGTGGCGACTCGCGAGACAATCGGGACACTATTGCAGCCATGGCCGGTGAGTTAATATATACGAGTTAATATGCTATCTTCCCAACTTAAAAAATAAATAAATTCATAATACCCGCTGAAATGGGTTGGGTTGTATGACGTTTGATCCAGAAAGGCGTGTTAGAGGCGAGGTTTAGGGCAGCGCTGCGGGGCTACTGGCCCGGCAGTGGAAACACGGCTATTAACTCAAATGTAGATTACTTGGGACTTTCAGAAACCTGGCTTAAACCCTCTTCCACACAAGCAGTGGTATCATTACAAGGCTACAATGTCTTTAGAAAGGATATGCATCAAGGTAAGGGGGAGGGGTGTTATTGTATATGAAGGACTCTTTAAAATGTACACGAATAATTTGGCCTAATGAAATCACAATTGAATGTGTTGGAGTTAAAGTGTCACTCTCAGCAGAAATGTAATTTACTGTTTTATGTCTTTATCGTCCGCCTTCAGCAAAAGTAGATTTTTATGATCAATACTTAGATATCAATCATCAACAAATGTCCTGTGCTCACCACACACCGTCTATAGGTGGAGAGGAGATATTTGGCTATAGGGTGATGTGTGGCTAACTTACACAAAGAGACTTTGTTGCTCTGGACATGAAAATAAACTACTTACCGTGATCTCAGACTGTGTTTACGTGGTTTCTCCACTGTATGGATCTTCATGTGTCGCTTTAGGTGACTTTTAATAGAGAAACTCGACCCGCACTGATCACACGTGTGCGGCTTCTCTCCAGCGTGGATAATCTCATGTGTTTTCAGAGTTGATGACACACTGAATCTCTTGTCACAGTGTAAACACTTGTAAGGTTTTTCTCCAGTGTGAATCCTCTCGTGTGTTTTCACAGATGATGACATACTGAATCTCTTGTCACAGTGTGAACACTTGAAAGGTTTCTCTCCAGTGTGGATCCTCTCATGTGTTTTCAGAGATGATGAATCACTGAATCTCTTGTCACAGTGTGAACACTTGAAAGGTTTTTCTCCAGTGTGGATCCTCTCATGTGCTTTCAGAGATGATGACTGACTGAATCTCTTGTCACAGTGTGAACACTTGTAAGGTTTTTCTCCAGTGTGGATCCTCTCATGTGTTTTCAGAGATAATGATCGACTGAATCTCTTGTCACAGTGTGTACACTTATAAGGTTGTTCTCCAGTGTGGATCCTCTCATGTGTTTTCAGATGTGATGATTGACTGAATCTCTTGTCACAGTGTGAACACTTGAAAGGTTTTTCTCCAGTGTGGATCTTCTCATGTATTTTCAGAGATGATGACTGACTGAATCTCTTGTCACAGTGTGAACACTTGTAAGGTTTTTCTCCAGTGTGGATCCTCTCGTGTATTTTCACAGATGATGATATACTGAATCTCTCATCACAGTGTGAACACTTGTAAGGTTTTTCTCCAGTGTGAATTCTCTGGTGCTGCTTTAAACTGGCCGCTGTAGTAAAAGTCTTCTCACACTCAAAGCACATGTACTCTCTCACACCAGTGTGAGTTTTCTGATGTCTATGTAAATATTGCAGCAGTGAAAAACTCTTTCCACACACAGAACATGAATGCGGCTTCTCCTTCGTATGAACTGTCAGGTGTGTCTTCAGCTCTGATGACCTAATAAATGTTTTTCCGCATTGATCACATGTGAACAGCTTTTCTCCGGTGTGGATCCTCATGTGACTCTTAAGATTTGCTGATTGACTGAAGCTCTTCCCACACTGATCACATGAGAACGGCTTCTCTCTAGTGTGGATCCTCATGTGAACATTAAGGTATGCTGATTGACTGTAACTCTTCCCGCACTGATCACATGAGAACGGCTTCTCTCCGGTGTGGATCCTCATGTGAACATTAAGGTATGCTGATTGACTGAAACTCTTCCCACACTGATCACATGAGAACGGCTTCTCTCCGGTGTGGATCATCATGTGAATCTCAAGACTTTGTTTGCTTGTGAAACTGTTTCCACACTGAGTGCAGGTGAAAGATTTCTTGGCTCGTCTTTTCTTTAAAAATGTCTTTTTAGTCTTTGAGCGAGTCAAAGGATTTTCTCCAGGTTGGACATGATGTTCCTCCTCCACTTCACTCAGTTCTTCACTCTCCTCCTCCACTTCACTCAGTTCTTCTCTCTCCTCCTTCACTTCACTCAGTTCTTCTCTCTCCTCCTTCACTTCACTCAGTTCTTCACTCTCCTCCTCCACTTCACTCAGTTCTTCTCTCTCCTCCTTCACTTCACTCAGTTCTTCTCTCTCCTCCTTCACTTCACTCAGTTCTTCTCTCTCCTCCACTTCACTCAGTTCTTCTCTCTCCTCCTTCACTTCACTCAGTTCTTCTCTCTCCTCGTCCACTTCACTCAGTTCTTCTCTCTCCTCGCTCTCTTCCATCATGTCTGAAAAAAGAATACATTTAATTTTCAGTACATCAAAATAATTCAAAGAAAGAAATATAAAGTGAAAGGACATGAAAGTGAGGCCTGATGTAATGTAGAAAGTAGACAACTGCCATAAAATATTATGATAATTTCATGGCTTTTTATAAATTGATTACGTGTCATTGAAACTTTCCATAAACAAGGAAAATGTATCTTCCAAATATTATTTTTTAAAACATTATAGGCACATGTTTCTTTAGCAAGAAGAAGGGGTGACTAGGGGTGGTGATGGCGCAGTGGATAAGACACATGCCTTTGGTGTGAGAGACCCGGGTTCGAATCCACTGTGAGACACCACTGTGTCCCTGAGCAAGACGTGACGTTCGTCGCGACGAGGACATCTTACCACAGACACTGATTAGCTACTTGCTATAAGTTTATTTAAAATTAACAGCAAGACAAGTAGAAGTGAATGTGCTTTCCATTAAATGAATCACACACAGTAAACAAATCCTTAACAAAAAAACAACAACTTTGCAATGAACGTGCTTTGTTTTAAATAAATCACACACAGAAAAAAAAAACCTTAAAAAAAAACCTTTGCAATTTAGACACGCAAACTGGGTGCCGGTGCGGTGAGACAATGGGTGTGAGACCTATGGGTGAGACGCACATGCTCGGGCAGAGTCGGCTTGAAGTAGTTCATCCTCAGATGCGGCGCGGCGCGCGCTGTGCACTCAGCCAAGCGAATGTGGTCTTGCGCACCCAACGCGTCATTTTTGCTGCGCGCACCTTCGCGCTCGTGCGGACGCGTCCAGTATAAACAACAAGGCTTTAACAAGGCGCGCGCTTTGATCGATCTCCCGAATCATCTCCAGCAGTGCAGCCAACGAAGCACCACTAACTCCCCCTCCGTTTCCCTCGTAAGCTGATATTAGTATTTAAACATTCTCTATGATAAAAAATGTTTGTAAAAAATATTTTAATAACACGGTTTTGGCGGTTATAGAGTTCTAATGACGGTGTTCAACTATAACCGTCGGTCTCACGGTTATATAATAACCGTCACACCCCTAATATTAACATTAATTAACATATAGAATACTGCCATGTTTTGACACCAACTTTGAGATTGATATTTATTTGGCTAAAAACATTTTAATTATTAATGGCCGTTCACACTAGACCAGAGGTCTTCACTCCTGCTCCTGGAGAGCCACTGTCCTGCAAAGTTTAGTTCCAACCCTAATCAAACACACCTGAATCAGCTCATCAAGCACTTCAGAATCGCTTGAGTATTCAAAGGCAGGTGTGGTGAAGCAGATTGGAACTAAACTCTGCAGGACAGTGGCTCTCCAGGAGCAGGAGTGAAGACCTCTGCACTAGACCATGGGTCACCAACCTCGGTCCTGGAGGGCCGGTGTCCTGCAGAGTTTAGCTCCAACCCCAATTAAACACACCTGAACCAGCTAATCAAGGTCTCACTAGGCATAATAGAAACTGTCAGGCAGGTGTGTTGGACCTGGTTGGAGCTAAACTCTGCAGGACATCGGCCCTCCAGGACCGAGGTTGGTGACCACTGCACTAGACCATTGGTTCTCAACTCCAGTCCTCAGGACCCGCTGCTCTGCACATTTTGTATGTCTGCTTATTTAACACACCTGATTCAGATCATAAGCTCGTTAGGAGAGACTCCATGAAATGAACTGAGTGTGTCAGATAAGAGAGACATACAAAATGTGCAGAGCAGCGGGTCCCGAGAACTGGAGTTAAGAACCACTGCACAAGACTTTTCCTTCCACTGACTTCCATTCATACTGTAAAGGGAGGCCCATCTGAGGATGGGACTTCCTTCACTTCATCTCGAAGCCAAAAAATAAAAGGTCACAATAGGCGACCCACGGCTCACACCACTGTCAAAGTGGTTTAATAAAAGACATGATTGTAAAAACTAGTTGGACATTTAGGCTGATTCAGCTGTTGCTACTGGAACGGTGGGTCCATTAAAACTCATTCAGTCATCAGTTATTGCTCTCAGTTTATTGTACTCAACATATAGGAGTAGACATTTCTTAGATGGTAATTGTTGGTTTCTAAACATAAACATAGAAACAATTAATAGATTACAAACACATCTGCAGATCTTAAACCATACATCTGATATCAACTTTAACAATTCAAATGAATATAACACCATGTAAAACTATACATAACTAGAATTCAATATATCATATCAAACACAATCCTTTAAACAAACAATCAGAAAGAAACTTACATTGTCAACAACGCAACAATTCCACACAGACCATGTATGAATGGAGGAGACGGCTTCTTATATACAAGCAAACTGAGACTGAAGCATGATTAGTTAGTGGCAACAGGTGATCTTATCAGGACTCAATCAGCCAATCGGATTTCAGCAGGATTTTCTACAGCCGCCCCCAAATATGTTAACATATTTGTATTTACAGGAAATTCATACGATTGGATGATCCGTATCAGTCAATTCAGAAAGAACAATTAGACGGCTGACAGGAAGAATTAAAGATTTCCCTTTGCTGAAGATCTCAGCAACTCTCACTCTTCCATCAGGACTTGGCAAAATCTTACTAACAGTCCCGATAGGCCAGTGTCCACGCGAAGCTGAGGTCCACAATCATGACAATGGCAGAAGGAGCAATAGGATTACCATCAAGTTCCCACTTTTGACGAGTCTGAAGACTTGGAAGATAATCTCGGACAAAACTGACCCAGAATCGATCCGCAAGGACTTGACTGTGTCTCCACTTTCTACGGGTAAGTAGTTCTGAATCTGCATACATCACCTGGGGGAGAGAGGCATCTCGCCGCCTCATCAGTAGGATATTTGGGGTGATTGGATCAGGGTCTGAAAGATTTGAAGACACATAGCCAAGAGGTTTTGAGTTTAGCAACTCCTCAATTTCAACGAGCACTGTATACAGAACTTCCTCTGAAACTACTTGTATTCCCAAGACTGCTCGTAATGCCGTCTTAACAGACCGTACCTCTCTCTCCCAAGTACCTCCAAAATGGGGGGAATATGGCGGATTAAATGAGAATTTAATTTGCTGTTGGGCAAGTATCTCCTGAAAGGAGGGACTAAGCTGCGAAAATGCCTCCCGGAGCTCTCTTTCTCCTCCCTTGAAATTAGTCCCTTGATCAGATAATATTTCATGGGGCCTACCTCTACGGGCTACAAATCTTCGAAGGGCCATAAGGAAACTGTCAGTATCCATACTAGAAAGTAGTTCCAAATGAAGACATCGGGTCGTCTGGCATTTAAATATAATGCCCCACCTCTTCTCATGTCGGCGACCTACTTTGATGGTTAAAGGCCCGAAACAATCCATACCCGTCGACCAAAAGGGAGGCTTATACAAGCGAAGTCTTGAAACTGGTAAATCAGCCATTCTGGGAACTGAAGGCACACCTTTCCACTTCCTACACTCAAAGCATGATCTCTGGATTTTCTTGATTAACTGTCGCCCTCTCAGAACCCAGTATTTCCGGCGAAGCTGGGCGAATACTCTTTGTGGTCCGGGATGATACAGAGTTGTATCATAGTTAGCAACTAAAAGTTTGGTTACATGATTCTTAGGATCTAAGACAATTGGGTAAATCACTTCAAGATCCAAATCCTCGCTTTGACGGAGACGTCCACCCACTCTTATTAGCTCTGTAACGGGATCATACTCTGGTGCCAGACCAACTAAACGGCTGTGCGAAGGAACTCCATGACCATCTTTAAGCAGCTTATATTCCTCAGGGACATCTTCCATCTGGGCTTGACGCAGGATATATACTTCTGCTTCAGTTTGAGAAGGTTTGATCTCAGCTCCTAAGTCCAACGAGAGGTTTTCAACAGTTGCTGCAATCAGCTCTGACCAGGTATTAAATTGAGACTCACTAGACTTTGGAGAGTTAACTGGTGCTTGATTAAGCCCACAAAACAAAGGTTTTCTCAGCTCTGTCCCAACCTCCTCTGTCATTAAGGCTGGAGATTTTGGCCATTGCTGATGGGGCAAATAGAGAAAGGTAGGTCCTTGAAACCAAGAACTATTGGCAGACAATTCAGCAAGTCTCTTGCCTCGAGTGATGTCATCTGCTGGATTACTGGCAGTGTCAACATATCTCCACTGATCCGGTCTAGTATAATCAAGAATCTCCGTAATGCGGTTTGCCACGAAGATCTTGTACCGACAGGATTCGGACTGGATCCAGGTCAACACAGTTGTAGAATCAGACCAAAGTGTCACTTTTTGAACAGCCAAGGTAAGTTCCTTTTGCAACAGGTTCGCTAGCTGTGCCCCAGTCAGAGCAGCACACAGTTCCAAACGAGGAATAGAAATGGTCTTCTTCGGTGCTACCCTTGAACGAGCCATGACCAGAGATATAGAAATCTCACCAATTCCATTTCTCATATGCAAGTAGGCAACTGAACCATATGCCCTTTCGGATGCGTCGCAGAATATGTGAAGCTCTCGGATGACTGGATCTTCCCTGTGGGTTTTTTGACCATACCATCGAGGTACTTGGATCTTGACCAAATCTGGCAACTCTCCTTCCCATGCCATCCAGGCTGTTTTAATCCCCTCTGGGATATCTGGATTATCCCATCCTCTATTAGGTTTCATCCACAATTGTTGCAGAAGAACTTTAGCACGTGTCGTAAATGGAATAATGAAACCCAGGGGGTCGTACTGACGAGCAAGTACCCGATATACAACCCGCAATGTTAGGACAGGATACTCCACTAGACGGTGCTTGTAGCTCAAAGTATCCTGCAAGCAATGCCAACTGAGTCCAAGAGTACCCTCGCACGGATCGGTGCAATTATGACTTAACCACAAGTCAGTGCTTACTGAACGAGCTTCTGTTGGTAAGTGGTCAATCACAGAAATATGGTTACTGGCCCACTGCCGAATCTCAAAACCTCCTTCAGCCAAGGAAGAACGTAATTTCATCAGCATCTCCTTAGCCTCTTTAGTAGTTGGAAAACTTTGTAGGCAATTATCCACATAAAAGGAATGCATGACAGAAGATTGCACATCTTGAAACTCAACAGGAAGGCTCTGAACACATTTCTGGAGCACATAGGTCGCACAACACGGACTACATGTAGCACCAAAAGGCAAAACCTGCCACTCGTAGACATCGGCTGAATCATTTCTTCTCATATTTCGCCACAAGAAGCGTAGCAAAGGAGAATCAGAAGACAAGAGGCGGACTTGATGAAACATGGATCTGATGTCTCCACTTATAGCAACTTGATGTTCTCTAAACCGAAGTAAAACTCCAATCAAGGAAGGGCCCAGTACCGGTCCAGGTAACAAATAGGCATTCAAACTCTCACCTCGATACTGATGGGAACAATTAAATACCACACGATGTTTGCCATTATGTTCCACAAGATGGTGAGGAATGTACCAAGATTCATCACTGAGGTCAATCTCATTTGGTTTCAGTTTCTTAACACATCCAGCTTCAATGAGTTTCTGAATCTCATGCTCATAGATAGCTGCATGATCAGGATTCTTGGCTAGTTGTCTCTCCATTCTACGCAAAGCTGGCATCACTGCCTCCGGAGATGCTTTAAGGAGAGGTGCATTCTTGACACGAAGTAAAGGAGTCACATATCTTTTGATACCATTAATTTCTTCACGCTTTGTTTTCTGGTCTAGACACTCGATAGCATCCTTATCTTGCTTAGAACGCAGAGCATGCTTTGGATTCGGAGAAAAAGGAAGTACGTCAACTTGCCATAACTTCTCCACATCGTTATGCAACTGGTCCATTGAGCGAGAAGCTTGGAAGAAACACTGAGTCGGGGGATTTGTCCTTTCACCCAAAGAAGTAGGTCCTTGTAATGCCCATCCCAGTCGAGTATGCAAAGCTGCTGGACTTCCAGGTGGTCCAAAACGTACTCGCTCTTTGGGGCTAAGAAGGTGAGGATGATCAGCTCCCACTAGTAACAAAGGTTTAACTTTCTGAAACTCCTCCAGAGGGAGGCCTCTTAGATGTTGGTAGCGTCGCTGTAAGATTTGCACAGGATAAGTCTGTTCGGGTAAATCAATCATTTGAGCAGTAAAGGCACCTTGTATCTGGTATTTACTTTGCTTATGAGAAGCTGGAGATATGGAAAAGGAAACCGTTGCACCTTCAATTTTCTCTGTGTCTTGCCGAATGGTTCGAAGAACCAATGATTCTGCCGCCCCATGAAGACCTAAACTCTCTGCTGCAGAAGACATTAGCATGGATCTTTCTGAACCATCATCTAGGATGGCATATGTCTCCAGAGTATTTCCTTTGTGGCTCAGAACTACCTTCACAATTTTCAGAAGAACAGAGTTAAGGCCACTTGCTCGGCTCAAATAGAATATCCTAGAGTCTGGTTTGCGAGCATTTACTTCATGCAATACTCCTAAGTGACGATCCTGACACAAAGGACATTTTCCTCTTAAGTCACACTTGGATGATCTATGGGCCCAACCACATCTCCAACAACGATTGTTATCAACAATCCATTTCCGTTTAGCTACCATATCAAAGCTCTGAAATTCAGGACAATGACTGAGATGATGATCCTTACTGCCACAGTATGCACATGATGGTTTAAGGCCCTCCTTCTTGCCCTGTCGCTGAATAATTTCATGGTTTGCAGTTTCAGTGTTCCTTTGAGTGGGATAAACTTCTTGACTCACACCATGAAGGAAAGTAGCTGTGTGGTATTGGCTCTTGGTAGGCCTTCCTTCTCTTACCTGGAACTTCTTCATACCTTGGTGTTGTTCAAACACTTGGGTTGCTAGATTCTGACAATCTGATTCCTCTTCTAACCAAACTGAGAAATTCACTAAGTCATAGGACTGGTCTGGTCGGGTTGTTTTGGCATATCTTGCAAAACTAGCAACCTGATGTGCTGGAAGTTTACTGAGTAACTGATGGACATGGGATGCACATGATAACTCCTTTGCTCCTTCTTCATGATCCCAGGATTGAAGCATTCCCACAAGAGCTTGAACTCGTACAGCAAATGCGCCAAATCCAGCAGAATCACCTGAACGTACAGCGGGCAAGTTCTTAATAGTAGCAATCTCTCGGAGCACCAGCTGGGTTGTTGACCATATCTCTTCTGTAGAGCCTTTAAGGCCATGGTATAAGGCTGCGAATGATGGGCATAAGCTAAGGCAAGAAGTCGAGCTGCATCCAACTTCAAATGATCCAGAAGAATATGGTACTTATATTGCTCAGTTTCCTCTAAGGGTAACAAATTCTTCAAAGCCATATTCAGCATGGCAAACTCTTGGGGGTCATCACTCTTCAAATTTGGAAATGAAAGTCGCTCAATACGGGCTGACCTGGAAGGAAGTAGAGCTGACATAGCTGGATGGGGCACATTCACTGCTGAATGAATAGACGTATGCTGATCAGGTACCATCATCTGAATTCCATTTGGGGAGAATGCAGTTATTTGATTCACATCTCTTTGCTGGCCTGAGGTGCTGATGCCGTAGTAATAACTCTTGGTGTCAAATGATTCTGTGGCGACATAATGGAAGGGTTATCTTGCTGACGTACAGCTGTTCTAGTTGTCTGCTGTTCTAAGGAAGTTTGATGTAAATGTCCAAGAGAAGTATAAGGAAATCCAACTGATAAATCTCTAGGAGGCAACGTGGCAACTCTAGGAGGAACCCAACTAAGTGGAGCATTTTGGCTATGAGATGGATATAATACTGGATAAGGGATATCAGGTAGGTACGGAGGGTTTAACAAGCCTCCACTTGGGAAGTAGGTTGGCCAACTTGGAGGCATCCATGGATGACCGGGCATACAAAATGCATTTCCCTGCATTTGACCAGATGGCAATAAGCTTTGATCCCTTCCTACTTGTTGATCACTTGGATAGAAACTGGGATTCATTTGATGACTGACTGAAGATAGCCATGGAGGACCATTACGTTGTGGCTGGATTAAGCTGTCACCCCTTACAATGGGATCCATTAAAGGTTGTGACCTGAGGTTTTCTGGTAAAGGAATTGATGGCCTATTAGGTAGACGTGGATCAGAAAGCTGCTGGTGTTGTCTCTCTGATGGCTCTCTAGTGGTCGCTAATGGGAAAGTAGGCTGCGCATACTGTGCGGGGGGCAAAGTATTTTGTCCCTGAATCTTTGGTGGTGTAGAAAGCACATTGTCCGGCCTGGTTTGATGTTGTCGCATACATTCACTCAACTCATCCACAATACAATCTCTAGCATTCATCTCTTCTTGCTGCTTTGCTTGCATTGGGATATGAACTGGGGATGCTTGAATAGAACTGCATTCAGAGCTAGTAGAAAATGAAGAATTTCTTTTCCTTTGCAGATCTTTCATCATTTGTCCCACATCCAACAACATTCCTTTCATTTGTTTAATCTCCTCAGATAAAGACTTCACTTCATTTTGAGTTGCGGTAATAGAAGCTCCTTGTGAGGCAACGAAATGGCTCAAATCCTCTGGCTGGTTTGACAATTGTCCAATTGGATGAATTGAAGGATTTGACTGAGCCATCATATAATCTTGGTGCCATCTTGGAGGTTTTACGATCCTAGATGAACGTTTAGGTCTCACACAGTCATCCTCAGTCTCCATTCCAGCAGCCTTTCGGCTCGAAGGACCATGTAAAAACTAGTTGGACATTTAGGCTGATTCAGCTGTTGCTACTGGAACGGTGGGTCCATTAAAACTCATTCAGTCATCAGTTATTGCTCTCAGTTTATTGTACTCAACATATAGGAGTAGACATTTCTTAGATGGTAATTGTTGGTTTCTAAACATAAACATAGAAACAATTAATAGATTACAAACACATCTGCAGATCTTAAACCATACATCTGATATCAACTTTAACAATTCAAATGAATATAACACCATGTAAAACTATACATAACTAGAATTCAATATATCATATCAAACACAATCCTTTAAACAAACAATCAGAAAGAAACTTACATTGTCAACAACGCAACAATTCCACACAGACCATGTATGAATGGAGGAGACGGCTTCTTATATACAAGCAAACTGAGACTGAAGCATGATTAGTTAGTGGCAACAGGTGATCTTATCAGGACTCAATCAGCCAATCGGATTTCAGCAGGATTTTCTACATGATCATTCAAAACCCGCTGCTGAAAGAGGGACTTTGTAACCACGGGGCTTTCTGCTTGCTCGGGCACACATTAGTCACAGGGAGCCAGAGGCTCAAAGTTTGCATTAGACATAAGAAGCCACCAGCTCGCAGCTCACGTATTGCAGTAAGCAAGGAAACCACATGCTTACATATTAACTTTTCATAGGAAGCAGCACGCTTGCTTTTCCATTTCAGTTGGCTTGCTAGACACATTTGTCAAAGTCAAGTGAAAGTTTATTTATAAAGCACTTTTTAAAAACACCAACCCCCGGTTTCACAGACTAGGCTTAAGCTAGTCTCAGACTAAAATGCATGTTTGAGCTGTTTTTAACTGAAAGCAACTTGCACGGGTATATCTTAAAATATGTCAGTGTCATTGTTTTGTCTCAAGACTCACACCAGTAATGTCTTTTTCTAAGGCACATTTATAAAAGCTACTTTAAGGGATAGTTCACCCAAAAATGAAAATTAAGTCATTAATTACTCACCCCCATGCTGTACCAACCCCGTAAGACCTTCGTTCATCTTCAGAACACAAATTAAGATATTTGTGATTAAATCTGAGAGCTGGATCACTCCTCCATAGGCTTCCTAAGGGAATGAAACTTGACGGCCCAGAAAGTCATTGAAGAAATGTTTAAATATTCCATGTGACTACAGTGGCTCAACTATAAGTTTATCAAGAGACGAGAATACTTTTTGTGCGGAAAAACAAACAAAAATAACGACTTTATTCGACTATTCCTTTTCTTCCTTGTGGGCCTGAGACGTGAGTTCAAGAGATTTCCATGACACATGCGCGAGCATAGACATAATATATACATAGACGCCCTATAGGCCGCTGGAGCGCACGTCAATGGCGCCCACCATATTGGGGAGAGCAACTTTTCTATACCTCTCATACCGGGAATTGAGAGAAATGCCTGTTTTGTGCGCTGCTTGGGGCTGTACAAGTCGCCACACAATTGAAAACAGCTTTCGAGGAATTACCTTTCACATATAAGACTGAACGTTTGTTTTTGGTTGTATTTGGTCATGATTTAATTAGTAATAGTAACGTTCAGAGGATACATTTTAAAATACTACTGTTACTGTGTCACGAAATGTAGTTTTAATAGTTTTTCAGTCGACAATGTAGTTTTTTAAAGCTCAAATATGTGGTTTGTTTTGTTACGACCCTGCGTTCCGCTTGCTCGCCTGCTGGTGGCGGTGTTGCTCTGAGAGAGCGTGGGAGATCGCACACACCTGCTTCCTGATTATCTTTTAATTATGAAGAGGATAAAACCTTGGATTGAACATCTCCTCTTCACTTCGTACAGCCTCTGGTGAAGTCATTTGAACCTTTGATTTACAGCCCATACCAACCTTCTTTTACTCCCCAACCGGATTATGATTTTTACCCTTTTGATTTGAAACCCCTAGACTTTGTTATATTCAGTTAATTGTGATTTTTGAGGACGAATAAAATCTTGCAAGTCATTTTGGTATACTTGTAGTGTTGTCACGGTACCAAAATTTCAGTATTCGGTACCAATACCAGTAAAAATCCACGGTTCTCGGTACCAATTTCGGTACCAAAGCTTAATTTAGATTAAATTTACATATATTAAAGTGTATATCACGGTTACAAAGATGGAAACTGTATTAAAAACACTTTACAATAAGATTCTATTTGTTAAATAACATTAGATAAAATGACCTAACAATAAACCATAGTTATATACTGTAGCAATTATTCTCATTGGGTTAATTTAAAAATGTACTAATACATTTTTAAAATCAAAAGTTTTATCTGTTAACATGATTTAATGCACAATGAATGAAGTGAACAAACATTAACAATCAAGTGTTTGTATTAAATAACATCCACAAACATGAATTAATGTTGTAAAAATATATTGTTCACTCAGTGTTGATGTTAGACAACGCATTAAGTAATGTTAATGAATTGTATATTTTTGTAGTGTTACTAAACTATACAGGAGATAAAACATGTTTTATTTGACTTAACTGTACTTTTATTTAATCCAAAACTGCCAAAAATGTCACTCTTGCCTGATGTCTTCAAAACTTGAGAACCCTGTAGCTGATTTCTAATGCAAGGGTTAGAAATCAATTAATTCTTTGCTGATACTTCCTCGTCATCACGGAGAGCGCAGTTTGCACCGCTTTCTCCTTCTTTCCACAAGCGCTTGTTCTCCCGTGTCTCCGCTATGCAACCATGAACAGCGGCGCGTCTGGAAAAACAAGCTCGCACGTCGCTTCTATTATAAGCGCGCTTCCCGCGCGCCTACATTTGAAATTTGCACGCGCAAAAATACGTGCTATGTGAACGGCCCTTTATGGCAACGTGACATTAGCCTAATTCAAAATATTTCCATATGTGGCTCTTCTTTCCTCCTTTCTTGTCAACAAGTGGATTCAGAGCCACCGCACGCAGCGCCGGTCGCCATGTCTCAGTGTTTTTATGAAGAGGACGCAGTCACGCAACTGTGCACCTTTCAGACAGCGCGTCAAGGACCGGACGCACCCGGTATTCGGTACCTAGAAAAGCTGGTACCGTAACCGTTAATTTTTTTTAGTACCGACTTGGTACCGAAGTACCGAGTTTTTTGACAACACTATATACTTGTTTACTTTATGTACGACCAAAACGAGCTGGCCGTAACAGTTTATAAAGATAGCCCCTAGGGCTGCACGATTTGGGTCAAAATCACGATTATTTTGATCAATATTGAGATCACGATTAATTATCACGATTATTTGTTGATTTTAACCAAAACAAATTTTATTGCCACATAGGCTAATTATAACTGCTTTCACATCCATATTGTGCTACATTTCTGCTAATGTATGTGTATCTAAATAAAATAGGTCCTCTTATTCACCAAAATTCAGTGCATCTCCTTAAAGAATAAAGAAAACAATAAAGAAAATGTAGCAAAACTTCAACAGGGCACTATTTTACATTTTACATTGTGTAAATCTATTTTAGGAAGCAAAATATAAACTTGCATTGTACCTGCATAATGGATGTGAATAAAACACGCAAAATATACAATCAATAAAAAAACAAATATTCCATAACAGAATGTAACCAAATGAGATCATTTCAAGGCAGAACTGCACTATGGAAGTTCGATTAATGGATGAAATTCAGAGTCATTGTTATTTGACGCTAGGGCTGTGCGATATGACGATATATATCGGATGGACGATATAAAAAGCCTATCGTTTCATATTATGCCATATCGTTAATATCGTGGTGTCGCAAAAAAACATTGTTTACGGCAAAAATTCTCATCATTTGGATGACTGCAATCTTTCACGCCACCATGGGGATGCAGGCAGAAACGTGAATAACAACATGAATGAAGGGGTGACAGAACCGGGTGTTTCCGAGCAGGAGAAGAACCAGCCAGAACAAACCGAGGAGCTCGTTCCTAAACGAGGGGCTAGATGGTTTGGTTAACTTTCTATTTGTTGTATTGACCATTTTAGGGTGGTTTGGATAAATAAACGCCAGTCTCAAATAGAGGCCTGGTCTGTTTTTTAGTTTCCGTTTGTATTTAATCTTCTAAAACCCGTCAGATCGTCTGTTTAAACCAGTTCTGTGGTGCAGATTGCGCGCATCTGGGCGGAGTTGTTAGCGCAAGCAGAGTTAGCGGAGGCCGGAGAGAGGAGGAGATCGTTTTAGGGTATGGCCTTCATTCTTTCTTGTTGATGTGTTTCGGGCAACAAGTTCAAAGGCTCGATGGATATTACCAGTAATGTATTGTTCAGCCCATGGCTGTCACATCGTTTCGTTTTTTTTTTAATTCTGCCAATAATCTAAAAGCCAAGGTTATATTAAAATGTACAATTATCGTTATGTATATACTGACTTCACCCTGTGCTGCAACATACATTTAGTTTTACATTCATTTACAGAAATCAGCTGGTTGAATTCAAATTGATGATGTTATCGGATTTTCAGGTGAGATTCATTCAGTTAACGGACGCTCTGAGGTAAAGTGTTCAGACTGCAGACTAAGCAACGATTGTATTTAATTGTACAGTACTATCATAACATAGTACAGACATGATCTTAATTCCATAATGTCCTTAAACATAACAATTTGCTGGCCATAAACTGACAGCGCGCGTCCGGTGTGCGATAGCTGCTACCTCGAGTTGCCATAGACACAGCGCGCGCGCCTCTCGTCCGGTGAGCGACCCCCTTTAGACATAATATAGTAGCCTAGGCTAATTCTTATATTAACGGATTTGTATAACACATTTATAAATAAAACATAATCTTCGTTATCTCTAGGCCTACACTAAATGAACAACATCTCAACACTAAATGAAAGGCCTGTCTCATATAGACATCTGCCTCAAATACAAGCCGGTGCAGTTCGGCGATTTGGGAAAATAAAAGCCCGGGCTATTATTTGAAGTTTTACAGTATATCGTGATATATATCGTTATCGGGATATGAGATGACTTATATCGTGATATGAGATTTTGGTCATATCGCCCAGCCCTATTTGACGCTTAAGAAATGTAAAATGTTGTGGTAGGCCTACAGTGTCAGTGATTAGTTGTGAAGTCTTACTGCATAAATTTAATCTATTTAATTCTCCATGTGAAAGTTTATGTGCTCAAATTATTTCTATTTGTTAAACAATAGGTCAAAACAAGACGTTTGTAGGACTGATTATTGGAGTCCATTAATCGAACTTCCATGCCTCTTATATAGTAAATATATATATCTAGTATGTACCAATTTACTAATGCAATTTACTAATGCTCACACTCGGTCTCTCACGCGCACTGTCACTCAGTCTCTCTCGCGCGCGACACAATCGGTAGGCGCGCGCTGTTGCTCGCACGCAGACACACTCGGTATCTCTCGCACACTTTTGAGCACGCTCTGAGGACACTCGGTCTCTCTCGTGCACTGTCGCTCGCACGCAGACCGTAGGTCTCTCTCGCGCACCTGGGCTCATGGAGGCACGTGATCAGACACTGGTTTACGGTGCGCTAGATTGGCAAAAAAAAGCTTTCTGTGAACTGAATGACGCATTTAAAATATCGCTCGATCACGCGAATTTGATCGTGGGAAGCCAAAATCGTGATCGATTAATCGTGCAGCCCTAATAGCCCCTATTTAAAAATTTGATCTGACGTTTTCGGAGTTGTAAGATGCGATCAGCGGGCGCTCCACGCTCGTCTACCCCGCCGAGAACAGCCGTACCTTGGCCAGTGCTTCTGACGCTCAGCGTTCGTCTACCCCGCCTGGGACAGCCTTACCACGGCCAGTGCTTCTGAAGTTTGCCGCTGGCTCGGATGTCTCTAGTCTAGTGGTTAAACATGAGATATAATTCGTCTTGTGTATATCTAACGGGCGATCTTTGGTCTCAATCTATAAATGGTTCCCTGGTAAATCGTTTTGGCTGAGGGCAAAGTGAAGTTTTATAACTTTATATTTAGGCTATTTTAACGTTGTATCCTGCTGTATGTTTGACTGAAGCTACTTCTGTTTTAACCCTCTGAGCCCGACGGCATCGTCGATGACACCACACATCACCTCCGAGAAATTTTGCACATCATTTCACACATCATCTTCGAGAAATATTACTCGATGAAAGATTTATCGATTTTCTTACCGTTTTCCAGCAGAAAGCTAACGAGCTAGCCATCACGGGGTGTCTTTGGTGTCTTTCTAGCCTTTACAGAAGGTTTTCTATCCAGCCTGGAACTTGTTTATCCTTTCGGAGTTTTTCAGCAATAAATCCAAACGTTTATA
Organism: Chrosomus eos; assembly: GCA_036326025.1. Taxonomy (NCBI): domain Eukaryota; kingdom Metazoa; phylum Chordata; class Actinopteri; order Cypriniformes; family Leuciscidae; genus Chrosomus; species Chrosomus eos. The sequence goes on from JAZAVI010000005.1 coordinate 139,666, forward strand.
TCCAACTTTGATACACTTGAAGTCCATAATTTATAAATATTCTGTCATTTTTGCCGCTAGCTCGATGCCATTTTGGATCACGTGATGGTTTTTGACCAATTACAGGCTGATCCGTCGTAAACATTGGTGTGCTTCATTGGGTCATTACACATGAACAGTCTATGGCATGAACCAAGGGAGAGAGAGAGATGCACGGAGACGCAGGTTTCACAGAGAAACACAGAGAAATGGATGTAAATCGAGCGCAGGATGATGGATTTTCAGGAGAACAGAGCTTTTTGACAGATGAGGAACTAGATTACCAGGATAGACCCAGCTGAAGTGCCATTTATTTATTTACTGTAAAAAAGTATTATAGTAGTATAAATGTAGCATAAAAGTATAAAAAAATAGAATAAATAAAATAATAAAAAAAAATAGAAATGCAAAGCCTGTGATGTGGCCCTCTGTGTGATTGCTGATATGAACTGTTTTGAGGCTTGGCACCAGTGAATTTCATGAGGCCCAAAACGCCTGGACTTCTTTTGGAAAAATGTAAATAGTTTTGGTTCTGTACAAATTATAATGTTTATTCCTGTGCTCCAGGACTCGAAAGACATGAACAAACTGTTTTCCAGAGGAAATTTGCTTAGCTTTTATTTATTTGTGTGTGATTTCAATAAATATTTGAGTGATTCAATTTCCGATTTTTTTTTTTCATTTGTCTTTATGGTCCCATAACTTATTTTGCAACACAATGCAACACAAATATGCTGAAAGTTCAATTTGTCCTGAAAAAAAAGAGGTGTGTCAATTGTCTGTGCACAAAAGGGTTGATGTTTTACAAGCTTTTTTAGTGAATAACACCAGACGGAAAATTTATTGTAAAAATACCCTTAGGTCTCAGAGGGTTAATGGCTATTACTGATCAATAAAACTGAAATTTAACAAAAAGAGTTAAATATTAAATATAAGTCACTATTTAACTTATTTTTCATTGTGTATATTCTGTAATTGATATTTCTTATTCTATTGCTATTATTATATCATTATTAATAAACTATACGCTATTATCAATATTTTTATTATTGTACTTATGATATTATTATACTATCCATTCCTATTTTATTTGCTGTATATGTTTATTTTATTGACTAAACTATTTACTATTACTTCTCACTTTATGTTATATTTACTATTTGCATTATGCACTGTAGTTGTACCATAACATAGGCCTATGTATAATCATAAAGGATCCATCAGTTATCATTGTTATTGCTAAAATCTGGTCAATCAAAGAAAATGCTTTTTCCACAATAAGAAAACTTAAATTATATCTTCACCATTCTTATCCAAGAATAAATAGCCAGATACAGACAAGCCCGAACTTTGACCATTCTTTATAAAAAAAAAACATTTTACAACTCTATCGAGATTTTAAATAACTAGAGATGGAACTTTTTGTACACCACATACAAACCACTAGCCTGACTTCGTCATACTAATATTCTAGAAAGAATGTGAGTCTGAAACTGCTCCATTGGGCTGTGATTATGAGGCATGTATCAACCGAACCAGGAAAAAAAAACTCTGCACTCAATTGGATAGACCTACAACCAATCAGAGCAACGGAGTAAGTGACGTATGTTGAGAGATAGATTAAAGTTGATAGATTAAACGTTTTCCGAATCCCGTAGGAAGGACGGCATAAACATCTTTTCCATTCACAAATGCTTTGATCGCGGTTCTCTGTTCCTCTTCTAAAATGAATGCGCTGTCTATATCTTCTATAACACACGCGATAGCGGAATATACACAACTCAATTCTCCAGCGGCAGCCATGAATTCAACCCAAGCGCTCTGATGACGTGGATGGTTACGTTACCGTTGCTCATATGATGTCTATGGTTGCTCATCTGTCCATCATCGTATAAAGCCCGCCCTGACAATTTGATTGGTCCGAACTATTTTTGATCGGGCATAACAGCTCCTCAACGGATCGAGTCCAGACCGAACTTCCCGACCAAAAAATGTTTGTTGGGGGGGGGGTTAGGTTCGGGCTGGCAGCCAGGCTAACAAACCACTGAAATCGGTTGATAAATGTAAAAACAGTTTTTGTTTTTATGCAGAAAAAACGCAGCTCACCCGTTTACTTGCATTTGTTCACAGTGCAGTCTTGCCCTCTGCAAAATGGCGGACCCGTTGACGTATCGCAGCAATGTTCCAAAGCGGCCAATAGGGTGTCTATGTATATATTATGTCTATGTGCGCGAGAACTGAGAAGAGGACGTTCTTCTTCTACTACTTCTGTTACTAGCTGCTCACTGCTTAGGAGTTTTATCGCCACCTACTGTATAAGATGACGTGGTGACATAGCCGGATCCTCTCTCAATGTCTCACTAAAAACATGTCAAGTCACTGTATGAGATTTTTAATAACATATGTATCTAATGTGATATATATTTATATATATATATATATATATATATATATATATAGCCACATATAACAAAATTAATATAACTATAATAAAGGGACTATTTGTAGGGCCCTATAATTTCCGCGATCACGGAATCGCGGACGGAATCACGGAATTGGCCAATTAACGCGGAATCTAGTGTTAACGCGGAATTTCACATATTTGGAATGAAATTCGGTTTTTGTGTGGGAGAAGAACGTATGTCTGGGGAAAATGCAGACGGGGAAGCAAATCTGGGCGACACAACCGTCATTTCAGCTCATGACGGCATCAAAACAATAGGCGCGTTTCCACTGAAAGCATGGCGAAGCGGCTCTACGGCTCTGCTTTCGTCGGCGAAAAAGTTAAGAAACTCGCACACACACACACACAAAATCCCAAGTGCATACTATGCCCGAAATAGTATTGACAATTACTAATGTCACATACTATTTAGGATGGATAGTATGCACATTAGGACGCAGCTAGAGTGTGACTTTTATTTTAACTTATATAAACTAATATAATTTATTTTACAGGACAGTTTAAAGCTCATAACTATATTTTGTTGTTAGTTGAAGTTCTTAGAGTGCAGTGTTATGTTGCATCATTTGTCATTTTAAGAGTAAATGCCTATTTTATTTGTGTACATTTTAATCATTAACATTAACACACTCTTTTTACAACTAAAATAACAGTAAACGGTAAAAAAAAATTGAATTCCCAAAAATTAAAACGGAAAAAACGGAATTTGGGAAAAAATAAAACGGAATTTGGGAAAAAATAAAACGGATTTTATAGGGCCCTATATATGCAACTTTTCCCCCAAAATAAACGTAACAATAGCCTTTTTATTTTACCATTTATGACTCAAACATCTCCTGTTGAGCATACTGACACCTTGTCCGCTCACAGTGGGTGCACCTGTAAGCCCGTATCCTATTTTTCCTATTTTCTGTCGGGTCGGATTTTTCCCGCGCTGTCTGCGGATGTGACGTCAAGCGCGTTCATGTTAAACGTTTCAGATCACACTGCCACCACCGCTAGTCAGCAAGTAGCCTACACTCGCAAACTTATCTCAAACAATATTATGTATTTGACTGTTCTTACCTCTGTAAACATAATGTTGACCTCCTTGCAGCAGATGACTTGAAGTGTGCACGTACGAGCGCGCGCTGCCTGCGAGAGCGAGCAGAAAGGAAGAGCAGTTCTATTTTTTGGCCACAGGTGTCAGTCGCGAGTTTAAATTTCAGAAAAATGCATATAGGCCCTTTAAGTTATCCTTACTTTAACAACCACCACATGCCGCTTACACTTACCTTGTTGTTCTGTATAAACAAGTTTGGCACAGCTGTTGATTTCAGTAATCGTCGATTGTTTTTTTTTTAACTGGCTTGACGTCGTCTGGTGAAAAATGTTCACTGCACAACTTCATTTGTTTGACGAATTTAAGTGGTAAATGAACATCCCGCTGAACAGCCAGCAGCCATAGCTTCAGTCACTCGAGATCATTTAACAGGTATTTAAGTGAAAAAAATTCTTCTGATGGAAATTGTTTTTCAGGCCAAGTCATTCCTTTAACTTTATTTAAATAGTCGAGAGACCAATAGCATTTTAAGTGGAGCTGTTTTAAGCCGCTTTAATATTGCCAGTTTGCGTATTTTGAAAGCTATTTTAATTGGGCTGTAACGATACACGATATAAAACAGAAGTCACGATACTCAGAACCACGAACCTCAGGATAACGAAGTTATCCTTCCCGTCCAGATCCAGTGCTACCACATCTTTAAATTACTATTAGTATTATCTGAAGTTAACATTATAAAAATACGTAGACCTACACCACAAAACTAGTTGAGAACGATAAATTAAAATTGGTCAATTTCAGCGTTATGGACGTGACATTTGCAGTCAAAACTTGAAATATAAATTCTCAGAAAATGCATTTAATACCAATATATTGAAACTTCTACACCCTTAATAAAGGAGTCCAGACATTAGAAAAATATAAGTCTACACATGCATTTCATATTTAATATGAGGGAAATACAGATGCGTTACGGACGTGACACAAAACATCTTTAACTTTTAGGTGGCAAAATATTGTTAATTCTTTGAATTACACTGCACAAAGAAACCAAAAGTAATATTACCAAATGAAGAAGGGTTGGTTCTCCCCAGAACATAAAATATTCATTTTATTGTATTTTTCGTGTTCACATTTATGAGGAAATAACAATGTTACGGACGTGACAGTTCTGGAAGCGGCACTAAAACTTTCACAGAGACCTCAAACAGAAAGCACAAAGCCTTTCTTTAAAGTGAATTTCGTTTTGTATTAATTTTATCTTAATTTTAATCAATGTTTCATCAACCAATTACCTGGATTTAATAAGAAGTAAACAGGCCTATAAAAACATTAGCCTACTACACGAAGCCGCTGGCGCGTGAACTGGAGCGCGTCTCATAACCGAAACTCAGCGTATAAGGTAACCTACTTCACAGATCTGAGAAATATATCTATATTGAAATGTCTACTTTTAAACAGAACAATTCAAAACGAAAGAAAACAGACTCTCTGCTTATGTAATGCAACTTCATCTTTCCAACCAAGTGAGCCGACACTGACAGAAAACGCTTGTTTATTAATAAACAATTAAAATGTCTCCTTGCTATATTTGACATAGGCTATTCATAATCACTTTTGCTGGTTCTTTTTGACAGCTTTTAGGTTATTGGCAGCGCCAACCCTTAGCCTAGTTATGAACGCGTCTTTTTACATGTTAGTTTTCTGTGAGCGGGAATTGAAAACCCGGAGTGGATCATTCCTGGAAATGCACACTTTTTAACCATTGTAAACACTATATCGAGACCTAAAGCACAATCAGTGTCGAATTCAAAAGCTTATATACAGCGCGCGTCTTCCTCTGCTTGTAAACAGAAAGTTTTGCGCTTCCGGCTATGTCAGCACGTCATCTTATACAGTAGGAGGCGGTAATACTCCTAAGCAGTGAGCAGCTAGTAACAAGTAGTAGTAGAAGAAGAACGTCCTCTTCTCAGTTCTCGCGCATGCGTCGTGGAAATCTCTTGAACTCACGTCTCAGGCCCACAAGGAAGAAAAGGAATAGTTGAATAAAGTTGTTGAATTTTTGTTTTGTTTTTCGCACAAAAAGTATTCTCGTTGCTTGATAAACTTATAGTGGAGCCACTGTAGTCGCATGGAATATTTAAACATTTTCTTCAATGACTTTCTGGGCCGTCAAGTTTCAATCCTTAGGAAGCCTATGGAGGAGTGATCCAGCTCTCAGATTTAATAAAAAAATTTGTGTTCCGAAGATGAACGAAGGTCTCACGGGGTTGGTACAGCATGGGGGTGAGTAATTAATGACTTAATTTTCCTTTTTGGGTGAACTATCCCTTTAAAGTCCTAATTGAACTTAAGCCTAATCCTGGCTTAATCTAAACCCTGAAACCAGGCCCAAGTGTTTAACAAAGTGCTGTACATGCATATCCTACATCAATGATACATACAATCAACAGCACAAGAATAAAAACAATAAAACAACTCACATAGCGTCAAATTCCAGACTGTAGTAATAGGTTTTAAGATTAGATTTAAAAACAGCAAGGGTTTGAGCCTGTCTGATGTACAGGGGCAAACTATTCAAGAGCTTCAGTCCTGCTACTGCAAATGCTCTTTCACCCCTGCTCTTCAGCTTTACCCGTGGGCAGGGGCGTAGCAAGCTTTTCTAAAGTGTGGGGGATGGATGTGGTCAGGGCTGTAAAACTATGTTGTGTGGACCTCTGTCCTTCTAGGGGGGTTGGGGGGCATGCTCCCCCAAAAGAAAATTATATAAATTTTAAGGTTAAATCCAATCTGGTGCACTTTGAGAGCTCAAATTTAAGAGCTTCAACCGGCTTTAACCCATGAACTGTGCACAATGAACAAAGGAAAAAGCATTGACTTGTACCTAAAGAGGACTCAAACATCTTTTTAGTTATGATATAGAGTCTCAGTCTACATTACATTACTGGTGTTTTAGAATGCCAAACATATATATACTTTATATATAGTAGTATATATACACTACTATATTACCTTATAATAATCATATAATTATACCTATGATGGAAAATCCATATAGCCTATAAAAAAATTACTAAATGTATGCTACTGTATAAATGAAAATGAATATTTCAAAAGTATATTTTATATTACGCTATAGAATAGGAAAATTACAATACTTTTGTCCTAATTTCTTCACTTGCAAGAAATTAACCCATGAGCTTTTATTTTGGAGAAAACACCAGATCCATGCTGATCGTGTGCGCAAACAGCCTACTTAAAGTCTTGTGCTGTTTAGTCTAAAAAACAAAATATAATACTGAAAACACTCGACATGTCAACAAAACCTCAAAAGCATAAACACTCATTCAAAGTACCTGGAAAAGGGAGATGTAAATAACCATAACCATAAGTTCCCGCCTCCTCAGCACGAGCTAAAAGATAAATCTAACACACCAAGAGAGGCGGGACTTAAGGCAGAACAGCCAATCATCAGCCGGTCACACTCAAAGCCGGTGTCATGTTCGAGAGGGAGGGGGAGAGGAGGAGCCATAGCGAGCGCACACACAGAGCGGCCAGAGAAACGGAGGAGCGACTGTAGTAAAGCGTTTGTGCAAAACTGCGGAAAAACTGCAGAAAAAGTGCGGGTGTTGAACCCTCTCACCAGGAAAAGTGTGGGTGTTAAAACACCCACATCCCCCACGGGTGCGACGCCCCTGCCCGTGGGACAACTAAAAGCAAATGGTCAGCAGACCTAAGCGCTCTTGACGGAGCATACAGCTTAATCGGCAGCCAATGCAGTGTTGACAGAGCCGGGCTAATATGGTCATACTACCAGGGGGCTGTTCCATAAACCAAGATTAGAGTATAAGCCAGGCTTATTTCGGTTAGTCAGGCTTATTTTTGGTGGATTCGGTTTCATAAATCAAACTTAAAAAAGTTCAAACTCAGTTTCCCTGGCAACTTATGCTGGGAAACTAGCCTGGTCCAGGGCAGGCTAACTGTCAGGCTAAGCCTCAGTTGTTACACAGATCCTCAACACTGACCGACAAGAACACAATGATATTACCACTGACACTCTCTAATACCATTATTGGACTTTATTAACCACTATTAGTCCAAAAATAAATACACAGTATACAGAAACTAAACTTAAATAAGGCTACAATATAGACAATATAGACACATATATAAGGCGTTTTAAATTTGTCGTTTAGGACATGTCATTTTTATAATAAAGCCCTTTTAATTAAGGAGTGCCTCGGTTATCAGAGAATTCTTTCTCTACACTGTCACTCTACACTATATATATGTACTGTATTTATAGATATAGATATATAGATAGATAAATACAATATACATACTACAGGTTTTGTTTTTTTACTGGCTGAATGTTTTGTGCCCAAGAATTAATTAGATTTGTTTTAAAGATTTATGAATACATTTCTCTCTTGTTTTATTTGGCAGTTTGTCTGGTTTTTTATTTAGTACATGTTTATGATTATTAGAAGAACATTAGAACACAATCTAAAAAAATCTTTTTAAAGCAGAAGTTAAAATCACAAAATAAATAATTACAAAAGCACAGTATAAATTTTAACTGGTAAGATTAATCTGAGTTTAGTAATTGACAGTATATTAGCCTACATTATTTGATTTACCCCATGTACACTTGTAGGTTTAAAATTCTAAATAAGGGACTATATAGGGAATATTCTAAATATATATATAATGTACTTTATTATGTCTTTCAATTCAAACACATTTAACACAATTATACAAATGGACAGTTCCTTTAAAGATATCATATTTCCCCCCAATAAATATTCCTTATTTTTCCTTCTACTTTTTTTTTCTTTTGTGATAATACCCACCAACACATACATTTAAATAAAACAATAAATAAATAAAAATAGAACATTCACATATATCAAACTCTTATAATGACACATAATTCCTAATAGTTATTCAAGTAATATTATTCAAATATCAAATATTCAATATTAAATAAGTAAATAAATAAAATAACAAATACCTAGAAATAAAAGGGAAGGTTACATAAAAATGTAGTTAATGTAGGCTAATATATATTCCTTTATTTTATGGAATATTCTTTGATTTTAGAGTTGCACATATCTTTTCAAAATGTATACAAATGTATACTTTTCAAAATGTATACATGTATACTTAATTTAATGTTATCCTCTCCATAATGTTTTTTAGAAACTAAATCTAACCACTCATTTAAAACTGGGGATTCTTGCTTTCTCAAAAAAAATTATTGCATTAAAAGCTGTAATTCTCAGCATTCTAAATAAGTACATCATATTTATAAAGTAGCATAGATCCTATACCCAAAACAATATTTTGTATCTTTATATTTTAGTTTGTTAGAAAAAATCTTCCCTGAATTAGGCTACTTCTGTTCAATTTCTTTTTTTATTAGAAGTATAAAATATATAAGCAAGTGTAATGAGCTAGAAGTTCACTGCAACTTATCCAACATCCTAAAGATAAATTATTATAATTAGAAGATAATCCTCGTGTTATAAAATATTGCATATTAATTTTCCAAGCAAAATGTATATTTTAGTGAGAATTATTGCAGACCTATTTGGCGCGCATGCGCGCAGCAGCGCTCATTCAATATGAAGATTAGCAGCAAAATGGACTTTCTAACATTTACAGATGGAGAATATAACTGTATAATGTAAGTTTTGCACTGAGGGGGAAAAAAACATGTCACAAACGCATAAAACAGCACAAAATATACGCTGTTTGATGGTGGATCGATTTGATCCACGATCGACCTCTAGGGCTGCTTCAGAAACGCGTGCACACGCAATTATCTAGACTAGATAAACCTGGTTCAAATTAGCGAGATTGCGTGAACTTCAATTACCCTTTATGGAACCACTTTAGCCCCAACTTATTTGTTAGGCTCATTCAAGTCCGGTTTTGGAGTTTAATCCCCGCTTTTCTAAGCGTCTTTTATGGAACAGCCCCCTGGTTCTGGTAAGAACTCTAGCGGCTGCGTTTTGGACCAGCTGTAGTTTGTTTATTAAGCGTGCAGGGCAACCACCCAGTAGAGCATTACAATAATCTAGCCTTGAGGTCATGAACGCATGAACTAATTGTTCCGCATTTGTCAATGAGACCATATGGCGTAATTTAGATATATTTTTCTGATCGTGTCGCTCACTAGAGCAGAATAATCTGATCGGCCTCACTCATGACTCGATCCAGTGAGAAGCACTTGAATTCAGCAAAGAACACAAATGTCCAATTTAAACCAGTTTAAAGACAAATGAAACAGCGCTGCCAAACAGGAGAAACACTGTGTGCAAAGATCCAGTCAGAATCTGAATTGATACTGAATCAATTTACCATGGATTTACTGTAATGTTACGTTAGCCTAGTAATATTAACTGCACCACAAAATGTGGGATATACATATTGAGTTGTATTATATTATTAATGTAGACAATGTATTAAATGACTAATGGAATATAATTAGGGGTGTAAGAAAAAAAATCGATACACTTGAGTATCGCGATATTTTGTTTTGCAATACTGAATCGATTTTCAAAACGCAATATCGATTTTTTTTGATTTTTTTTAAATAAGAGCAAAAATATTCATGGTAAGACCGCGGTTCCCGTTTATGTTGTGTTTAAATCCCTACCACTAGATGGCTATGTTGAGAAGCACCACTAGTGTCCTCCTCACCTTATGCGCGAGGGAGAGAGAGCAAGACTGTTGTTTGAAGACGTGCGAGTTGCGCGCGCGCGGCTGGGGCTCTCTCTCCCTCTCTCTGCTCGTTTGCGCAGCAGTCATTCTACATCACTCACCGATCAAAAAAGGCTTTGGCGGGACACAAATTTGCTTTGGCGGTGCCAAAAAGCGGACGATCTGATGGGTTTTAGAAGATTAAATACAACCCGATACTACAAAACAGACCCGGCCTCTATTTGAAACCGGCCTTTATTTACCCAAACCTGTCGCCGCACCAGGCGTGTAAAAGAGACATGCGGTCTATAATGGGACTCGGCTATTATTTGAAGTTTTACGGTATGTTGTGTTGGATGTCGGCTACCCTGTGTATGAATAATAGTGCAAGCATTTTTTTAATGACATATTGCACCTCAGATTGCACCTTATGTGTTATGCATTAGCCTAGATGTCACAGACAGTCAGGGGCTATGTATTTTCTTTAACTGACTATTTACATTTGTTCCTCAATGTTTCCTTTAGGAATCGTGTTCGTGTTTTTGCAACACAAAACGTGTTGAATGTACCCTGTGTACTAGGAAAAGTGCAAGCATTTTTTTTTTTTTTTATTGACATAGACAAATGAGATTGCACACATTATGTGTTGTGTATTGTGACAGGGGCTATGTATTTTCTTTTATCATGGCCTACTTGAGCATACAAAATTGCTCACTAAGAACCTGTGAATCACAACCCCAAACTGGCAGTTTGATTTTCTGTGTACTGGATTGTTTACCTAAAGTTAACTTTTTTGACTTTTATGCACATTATGTCTTTTTTTAAATAATACTTTTTCTAAAATTATAGTCCTACTTTAAAAAAAAAAAAAAAAAAAAAAACGCAATATATCGCCTTATGCACAGTATCGAAATATATTGCAATATATTGAATCGTGACCCATGTATCGTGATACGTATCGTATCGCCAGATTCTTGCCAATACACAGCCCTAAATATAATTACAGTATTTAATAATTTATTTAACTAGGCTACTGTTTTTCATACAAATACCATAGAAACCATAAAGTTACATTTTGCCAATGATAGTGAGGTACTAAGTTATAACGTTAGGCCATGACTGGATTTATCTGTGGTTATCATGATCTAAATGCATGATACTGGATGACCAATGGTTAATTTTAATAAAACTCAAACAGTCAGAATATTACATTTTACCAAATAAAAATGTGGTCGTTACATTTTTTTTAAAACAGATGTTACTGTTTTTATTAATGAACAAAGTTAACATAGTAAATCTGCATCCTAACTCAAGCTAATACTAGGGCTGCACAATGTATCATTTTAGCATCGATATCGCGATGTGCGCATCCACGATATTCACAACGCAGATATGTGCGATGTGGGATCGTAGTTGATCCGTGATTCATGATCAGTAAACGTGCCAAGCAGCTCCCCGGCCCGTAACGCTTGTCATTCGCGGATTAATTGCAAAGTTTAACCATCATAGTGTGAGAGTTTATCAATTTGAAAGTCCTGTCAGTTTAAACATCAAGCGCAAGAAGACTGGAACTTGCGCGCTAATTTCTGTGCTTGCTTAATTGAGAGAGCGAGCAGACAGAGAGAGTGAAAGCCCCGGTCGTGCGTTTGCACTCTCGCCGTCTTCAAACTGTTTTGCTCTCTCCCTCTCTCGCGCATATTAATGAATTGAGTTGACTGAATATCTTTGAGAATAAACTATGGTAAAAGGTCGGAAGACCAAAGTTTTTTTTTCCTGAACTACCACTGGTTGTGTATTGTGCTAAAATAACGTTGCTTTATCTTCTCTGAAAAGCGTTTTTACACATTCAGATTACAAACCACACTTTCAATAAAAATAAAAATCTATCCAGTGATGAAATGTTTTCTGTTAAAGGAGTCATAATGTGGTATTAACTTTGATACCCACGCTCTACTATAGTCATTTCATGCCCTTCTAAAAAAGAAAAATTGGGAAAAAATAAACACAGAGCTCGTTTGACCCTTATTTCTGAATGCATTATTGTCTCGCGAGATCTGATGCGAGGTTTTGGCTGTCGTGGACGGTCATTTTAATAATGCAAATGAGGGGCGCGTTGATTGGTGGCAGGAAGGAGGGGGCTTGACACCGCAGGTAACTTCAGCATATCATTCCAAAAAGAGATCATGGCGCAAGTTGTGAATGAACCCGACCTGGCCGCGACCTACGGGATTCAACCGTATATGTTTGAGCCAGACTCTGAAGCAGAGCTGGAAACGGAAGATGAACAACAGTCAATGGAAGGACGTCTACATCAACATGTCTCTGAATGGTAAAGACATTTTTTTTGACTGAGACATACATTAACATCAGTAACGAGCTAAAACGTTTGTTGCTATTTTCTCCCACATAAGTTTAGCTTTAATTTAATGTAGATTACATTAACGGAGATGTAGTCTACTTTATTTTCAGTTTACAGTGGTTATAGAGATTAACGTTTGCTATGTGTAGTGTAAAACAAAGTGGAAAGATGTGGCTAGCATTCGTAGAGTCCATTCCCCGTGTTTACATCACATACATTAACCGCATTAGTAGTTAGCTGCGGTTTGTTACACAAAATATAGTAATAAAAACACAGTCTTACCGTTTCAAATTCAGGCAAGTCCCTGATTGTTGGAATGGCACCTTTTTCCAAACGTAGCTTCGATGCCAACTTCGCCTGATATTGCCCCAAATTTGTAAAAGATTCTTTTGTGAAATGTTTAGCGCAGACACTTAACGTTGAGCAAGTTGAGATGATTGTTGGAACAGCGTCATTAAAAATAAATTTCATCCACTGGTCCCTTGTAGTTTGGTCAGTTTTGGGTAAAGAAAAAACATTAGAATGTGGATTATGACCAACATGATATCATGACTTTTGCGTAAACATACACGCCACTTTCAAGTCAAGTGGCGTGTTATTTATACGCATTTTGAGCTATCCGCGTGTACGCGTGTATATCTACGCCGTTATGTCCGAGTGATTCCGCGTGTATGTACACGCCGTTAAAAATCCGAGCGAAATAAAGCCAAAATTTTGATATACATCTGGGGAGCGATAGTTTTCTTACTAGGATGGCAGGGAAAGACTTATAAATGGTATTAACCAGTGACGGGTAGGTTTAGGGACGGGGTTGGAGTAGGTCATATATTTGTATATACAGTAATGTAACGTTAAGTTAACGGCGTTCATAAACACGCTGAAAAGCGATTTTGCGTGTTGATAGCACGCCAAAAATGGAAATAGGAATTGGCGTGTCATACATACGCAGTTTCATGAGATCAGTCTGATTATGACAGTCAACCACAGAGCAACTCGCGTGTGCACTACGTTTCTGCATCTTTCTTGACTGAATATGATGGGGAGAGGGTCAGGGCGGGCCTCCTCTGCGGTGTCCATATATGGTATATCCGGCCCCGTCTTGACGTCAAGTCGGGGGAGAAATTGAAATCTCGTATTTGAGTGCGCGTGCACGTTGGCTAGTTTAAGAACCCTGGGGTAAACAAACGCTTCACTTTTGAATATCGGCATCCCGGCCAATGTATAATCGTTAGTCAATCATAACATACATTGATTCTCGTGGAAAAGTGAAAATTGCACATTATGACTCCTTTAAGACAAATCATGTGCGATTAGGGTTGCCAACCGTTCCGTATAATACGGAATCGTTCCGTATTTGACACATAAAAGGCTTGTTCTAGAGGCCTGCATTTCAGCCCGAGCCCGACGGGCCCCGACTTATTTGCGCTCCTAGGGCCGGGCTTCGGGCCAATTTTCACGTCATAGTTCACACACGGGCCGGGCCGGGCCGGGTTTTAGGCTTATCTTTTTTATAGCATATTTTAGACATTAATTAAAATAAATATGAGAAGATGACGATTGAAACGCAAACATAGAAAGACGTTTTATAACCTATCACACTGACATATGACTGACATGACAGTCTGCTCACGCACACACACACACACACACACACACACACACACACACGCACGCGCACAGGTTTCCCGGCGGCGCGATCTGAGATTCGCGCGACCGGCTCGTTCTGTGTTTAGAGTCCCGGTAGCGAGCGTGACTTCAGCGCAGCTGGAAAAAGTACGACTGGATTAAAACCTTTCACTGTGGATGCTGTGCTTTTTCTTCACGATGCTCTGAGACTGTTCTTAGCCATGTTAGGAGGCTGTTTTTTGTTTGACTTCATTTTCATGAGTCTGTTGGAAACAAGGATGTAAGGTGGAAATAAGAATGGCCATGTTCTGTAGTGAAGACTTGATTTTTGAGGTAAGATAACCTGCATGGTTGTTTTTAATGTAATTTATGTTGATTTTTTTTAGATTGCGTTCTCTGTATTGTTAGCCTATTGTATAAACTCATTTAGTTTGCGAGCGCTGTTGCTCTGAGCAGCAGAGCAGTTTGCCTCAGCTTTTCAAAAATGACAAAAAACGTTTAAACAAACGTTTAAACTAACGTTAACTGTCTGTGTGGTATGCTTAAGTTGTTTTATATCTATGGATTTTATTGTAGCCAAGTAAAGTGTTGATTTGAGAGGCTATAAATCAATGGATCAAACATGTTTAACTCGCTGTCGGCTACTTGGTCACCATAAAAATAAAAAACATTTTTTTTCTTAATTAACTTTATAAAGAAATGAAAATAAACTTACCGGTAAATACTTTGCCTCTGAAAACGAAACATATCTGGTTTACTGACTGCAACATAGGGCAGGCTGTGTATTATCCCTTTTTTTATTTTTTTTTTTATAAACGGGCTCGGGTCGGACTCGGGCTGATCATTCTGATGAGCTGTCGGACACGGGCCGGGCTAGGGCCTGAGCGTCTCGGGCCAGGGCCGGGCTAGGGCCTAGATTTGAGGCCCGTGCAGGGCTCTAGCTTGTTCCGTATTGAACTGATACGGAACGCACTTTGTTCCGTATTTTTGAAAATCAGTTCATTGTAAATCCATGACAGACGCATACCTTTAATGTATCTTCACAGACAGACTAACGAAGACCCGCTGCTATAATGGCAAATTCGGGGACTTGGCGCCCCCTTGACGGGCTCTGACATGTAAGGACGTAGAGTTGGCTCATTGTCGAACGTCAGATGGCCCGCGCTATTGGATGTCAGTGTCAGCAGCGCAGCCTATGAGCGAGCCAGACGCTCTGCAGCAGATATACACACGTGTGCAGCTGCAAATGCGTTTGTTTTACAGGCTTCAGTAAATCGAGTAAAATGAGACATTTGTAGGCTATGATAAGAAAAACTACTACATTAAAAATAAAAAATTTTGCACTGGAAAGAACATTCTAGAAGTCTAATTATATTGAATAAGTTTGCACAAGGCTACAGAAAACGGATGTGTTTATTTTTCTTCAAATGCAGTAAGCTGATGAGTTTTGAATGCTATATGTTGTATTTGTTTAAGTTAAAAATAAAACATATTATGAACTAAACAAATACATGGTTCATTTTTGGCAAAATGATTATGATAGCCTTTATATATCTGAGTGGTAAAAGTCTTGTATATTGATTAAGCCTACTTTGCTATTAAAATTTTTAAAAATAAAATATAAAAAATATAATATATAAATATTAAAAATATATATATATAATGCAACTTTGCCTAATAAGTTGCATTATAATGTGCTACATTAAAATGTATATGAAATTTTAAATTCAGGGGTTTCGGTTTTTTAAAAATTTTCTTCCGTGGGGCCATATAAAATATAAAAAATAAAATATAAAATATAAAAATATATATAATGCATCTTTGCCTAATAATTGCATTATAATGTGCTATAAAATGTATGAATTTCAGGGGTTATTTTACAAAATTTCTTCCGTGGGGCCATTAAATATAAAATAAATAAAAAATATAAATATATAAAAATATATAAATATAAATAAAAAATATAAATGCATCTTTGCCTAATAATTGCATTATAATGTGCTATAAAATGTATGAATTTCAGGGGTTATTTTTCAAACATTTCTTCCGTGGGGCCATTTAAAATATAAAAAATAAAATATAAAAATATAATATAAATATAAAAAATATATAAATATAAATAAAATATATATAATGCATCTTCACTCTAAAAATTGATGTGTTAAAAATTAACACAAAATATGTGTAAAAAGATTTGTAACACATTTTGTGTTACTACAGACACATGATGTGTAAATATTGTGCTCAACTGTTTACACAATTACTGTGTTAAACACATTTTAGTACATGTAAGGCATATATTCTGTTGCAAATACTCAACGGGTGATGTCACCTTTAATAATTGGATTTATTTATCATGTTGCAAATGTGAATAAAGCATTTTAACTCGCTGGGAGAAAACAACTGTTGGGACTACGGTATCTGCGCAGCAACCCTTTGGCTGCCACTGTATTACATTACATGGAGAAAAATCCTAGAATGTTTTCATCAAAAACCTTAATTTCTTTTCGACTGAAGAAAGAAAGACATGGACATCTTGGATGACATGGGGGTGAGTAAATTATCAGCAAAAGTTTTTTAAAAAGTGAACTAATCCTTTAATTCATTTTCTAAACATTTTAGCAGAGCTCACTCTAATTCAAGCCCTACCGTAGAGTCAGGACACACTGAAAAAACAGATGTGTTCTGTCAAATTGATGAAAGCAGAACAATAATCTAGGAGAGAATGTCGAAATGTCTGAAACACAGGAAGTTCATCAGAGCAGTTTAAATCTAACAGACTATGCTGATACTTTTGCTGCCCGCAGGTATGCTATAATATTTGATGTATGTTGTTATTTAAAATGTCTGATGAATGTTTTATATGATTAATGTTTTGAAATGCTTATTTTTTTATCATCAGTATTTTTAACAGTATGAATTTCATGTTAAAACCAGAAAAAAATGCAAAATAAACACAGTATGTGAACCGTATTCAATGCTTCAGTGTGATTTCATGATAACTGTACATATTGTATTCTGATCTAGCTTTTTCAATAATAATTTATAATAAAATAAAACTAACACACAGTTGTGTTAATGTATACAAAAAGGACACATTAATGTGTTAACTAAAGTAACACATTAGTCTGTGTATTTTCACAACACATATTCTGTGTTGTATTTTAACACAATATGTGTTGTCCCTGAGCACACTCAGAACATGTTGAAAACGACACATGTTGTGTTGTTTTCAACACATTTGTTTTAAGAGTGTTTGCCTAATAAGTTGCATTATAATGTGCTATAAAATGTATGAATTTCAGGGGTTATTTTTCAAATTTTCTTCCGTGGGGGCATATAAAATATAAAAAATATATATATAATGCAACTTTGCCTAATAAGTTGCATTATAATGTCCTATGAAATGTATGAATATGTTTTTCATTGGGGTTTTATTTTTCAAAATTTTTCTTCCAGTCTCGTGGGGCATATAAAAAATTATAACAATGAAGGCAAAATGTGCTATAATGTATGAATTAGTGGCAATTTCATATTTTGCTAATAAGTTGCATTAAATGTCCCTTAATGAAATTCAGTGGTATTTTCAAAAGTGGGGAAAAAATGAATTGCCTAAGTTGCATTTTCAAAATTTCAAAATTCGTGGGGTAAAGCAGGATTAATGAGGCCATCTTTATAAGAGTTGTTAATATTATGGTAAAAATGCCAGATGTAAGTAGTCACGCAGTCAATTAGTCTCAATATCATCTGTTCAAAGTTAAATGTTTAAGCCCATGCATTGTCTTAATAACAGGATCCTTTAAAAGAAGATGAAGCCTGCATTTCAAACATTAGGGAGGAAAGCCTTTATAAAGTTCAAATATCATAAACATGCAGATTTAAATAGTCAAAGCATATCTAATTTTTTTCTGACAGTAAATGTTTGCTTGTAAGACAAACGAACCTCATACTTCTGACACCACAAACACACATGCCGTTTGTCTCCACGCCCACAGAGTAAAGTCCCCCACTTCCTTCCCTTTACACATCCTTCTCTTCACTTAGAAAGATTACATATAACATTATAATGTTATATATCAAAGTGAATTAACAGTCATGTATGTTCGATCAATCAATGTATTTATTGATTTAATATGGCTCAATGTAAAGTATTTAGCAGTATCTTTTCTAGTATATTTTAATAATGACACTTGAGATCGATTCTGTAGAACATGTATTGTTGGGGAATCCGTAGTGAGGACACGAAACCTGTACAATGGTAACGTTAGTTGGTCCAAAAACTGTGTGATTAATCCAGTTCTCCAGTAAAGAATCAACGTTATACAAAACCGAGTTATGTGTCCGTCATTGGTCCATGTAACGCTTCACAATTCAATTTTCAGACCATTCAATGCAAATGCAAAAATGAAAAATTGAAACCAGACATTCATTAGGGCCCAAGCCCTGAAAGGGCGAAGGCCCTAATGTTTTCCTTAGGATTATTAGGGCCCAAGCCCTGAAAGGGCGAAGGCCCTATTATTTTCCTTAGGATTATTTATTAGGGCCCAAGCCCTAAGGGCGAAGGCCCTATTGTTTTCCTAAGGATTATTTATTATTATTATTATTATTATTCTTCTTCTAATTATTTTTTTACTACCTTTTGGACACTTTTGGAGGCCTTAACATGCTCAAAAACTCCTGAAACTTTGCACACGGGTCAGAAACCGCGGCCATCAGGGCCGGGCTGAAGATGGTACCCGGGCGTGGCAGGGGGGCTCGACAGCGCCCCCTGGAACGGGGTCCGAAAACATGGTCCATAAATCAAACACGCTTGCATGTAATAATATGAAACTCGGTACACATGTAGATCTCATCGTTTCACATATACTTCGCACTCTAACTTTTTACCCCAGCCCAACAGGAAGTCGGCTATTTAGGCTTGTTTGGAAAACGCATGCAAAGGAATGTGAAACACTCCTCCTAGAGAATTCAAACACACGGCACGAAACTCGGTCAGCGTGAAGTCAAGACACTGAGGATGAAAAATTGCCAGGGGATTTTTGATATCTCGAACGGTTTGGCCGTGGCGAGGAAACGAAATTATGGCGAGAAACGTGAAACAGGAAGTGTGTTATAACTACTGCATACATTAACTAATCTTGATGAAACTTCAGCAGTGTGTTCGTTGTAAGAGCCCGATCACATGGATGTGACTATTGTGAGTCAAAGTTATAGCGCCACCAACTGGCAGCAGGAAGTGTGTCACTTCCAAAATGCTTTTAAATCACCCTCTTATTTTTACCCGATTTGCTTCAAACTTCATGTGCATAATGTAGACACATGCCAGATGTAGACCTGTAAAAGGATTATTGATATCTTAGACACTGTTGCCATGGCAATGCATCAAACATTAATATTCCTTTTTTTAAGCTTTTTCATGCTTTTTTATGCTTTCGGGCACTTTTGGGGTTCTTAACGTGCTCGAAAACTCTTGAAACTTTGCACACAGGACAAAACCCGCGGCCATCAGGGCCAGGCTGAAGCTGGTACCCGGGCGTGGCAGGGGGGCTCGACAGCGCCCCCTTGAACGGGTCCGACAATTTGGTCCATATATCCAACACGCTTGACCCTATTTGCTTCAAACTTGATGTGTATAATGTAGACACAAGCCAGATGTAGACCTGTGAAAGGATTGTTGATATCTTAGATGCTGTTGCCGTGACAACGCATCAAACTTTAATATTCTTTTTGGATACTTTTGAGATTCTTAGCGCACTTTTGGGGCCCTTAACATGCTCAAAAACTCTTGAAACTTTGCACACGGGTCAGAAACCGCGGCCATCAGGGCCGGGCTGAAGCTGGTACCCGGGCGTGGCAGGGGGGCTCGACAGCGCCCCCTGGAACGGGGTCCGAAAACTTGGTCCATAAATCAAACAGGCTTTACCCGATTTGCTTCAAACTTGATGTGTATAATGTAGACACATGCCAGATGTAGACCTGTGAAAGGATTGTTGATATCTTAGATGCTGTTGCCGTGACAACGCATCAAACTTTAATATTCTTTTTGGATACTTTTGAGATTCTTAGCACACTTTTGGGGCCCTTAACATGCTCAAAAACTCTTGAAACTTTGCACACGGGTCAGAAACCGCGGCCATCAGGGCCGGGCTGAAGCTGGTACCCGGGCGTGGCAGGGGGGCTCGACAGCGCCCCCTGGAACGGGGTCCGAAAACTTGGTCCATAAATCAAACATGCTTGCATGTAATAATATGAAACTTGGTACACATATAGATCTCATCGATTCATATATCCTTTGTACTTTTACTTTTTACCCCAGCCCAACAGGAAGTCGGCTATTATCGTTTGTTTGAAAGCGTATGCCCCTGGAATTCGATATACTACTCCTAGAGAATTCAACCAATCGCCACGAAACTCAGTCAGCATGAAGTCAAGACATTGAGGATGAAAAATTGCCAGGGGATTTTTGATATCTCGAACGGTTTGGCCGTGGCGAGGAAAACAAATTTATGGCGAATAATGGAAACAGGAAGTGTGTTATAACTTCTGCATACATTAACTGATCTTGATGAAACTTCAGCAGTGTGTTCGCTGTAAGAGTCCGATCACATGGATGTGACTATTGTGAGTCAAAGTTATAGCGCCACCAACTGGCAGCAGGAAGTGTGTCACTTCCTAAAGGCTTTGAAATCACCCTCTTATTTTTACCCGATTTGCTTCAAACTTCATCTGTATAATGTAAATACACTGCAGATGAAGACCTGTGAAGGGATTCTTGATATCTTTGAAACTGTTGCTGTGGCAACGCATCAAACTTTAATATTCTTGTTTGATGCTTTTGATGCTCTGAGTCAATAT
Organism: Chrosomus eos; assembly: GCA_036326025.1. Taxonomy (NCBI): domain Eukaryota; kingdom Metazoa; phylum Chordata; class Actinopteri; order Cypriniformes; family Leuciscidae; genus Chrosomus; species Chrosomus eos. The sequence goes on from JAZAVI010000005.1 coordinate 160,738, forward strand.
GGCAAGCCATTTTAACATTTAATCATTTTAACCTAGTAGTCTCTTTTTTCATGCTACTAGTACTTATTTTTTAGATACTAGTATCTATTCCATTAAGTAATAGTACTTATTCATTAGCGACTAGTGCTTATTCTTTAGTACTAGTGCTTATTCTTTAGATACTAGTGCTTATTCTTTAGATATTCTTTTGAATACGTATTAGTAGCTAATGAATAAGTACTAGTATCTTTTAATAGTTACTATTATCTAAAATGTCATTTTCTCTCTCTCTCTCTCTCTCTCTCTCTCTCTCTCTCTGAGCCAATATGGCAAGCCGTTTTAACATTTAATCATTTTAACATACTAGTCTCTATTTTCATGCTACTAGTACTTATTTTTTAGATATTAGTATCTATTCCATTAAGGTGCTTATTCTGTTTAGAATATTCAAAGTGCTTATTCAATTTGTATGCTTATTTATATTTTCAGAGCAGAAAATCCGATTTTTCTGCTTATTCAATATTGCATCTAAAATGTAAGTGACTTGACGTGTGTGTGTGTGTGTGTGTGTGTGTGTGTGTGTGTGTGTGTGTGTGTGTGTGTGTGTGAGAGAGAGATTGTGTCTGTTACAGTGACAAGAGTTTTTAAGCCTTGTCTTTTTGGATATATATATATTTTTTATTAAAAAAAATGTGCATACAACCCATGTATTTTAAATGTATTGTTTGCTTTAAATTATGATTGTATATTTGGTAATTGAACCTAAATAAATGTAAAATGAATGTGCTATATTTCAGATCAATATATTTGTTTTCCTTCATTTTAATCAACACTAACTTTATTCTCATCTGAATTATAAATAACTTATTTCTGTATAAAATAATAAATCCTGAATAATCCAGACCAACCAGAGCACACTATTTCTACAACATCATCAGTGCTGAAGCGGGACTACCAGAGCCGTTCGGCAGATAGCGAGGAGATATTTTGTCACGTCGTGCACAATAACCCTAAAGGGACCAGGGTGGCGGTGCCACCGGCTTTATATATATATATATATATATATATATATATATATATATATATATATATATATATATAAATATAGCTGCGAGCAGCGATGAAGGGCCAAAGCCGGCGGTACCGCCACCCTGGTGCACCAGGGTTGCGGTGCCACCGGCTTGGGCCCGTAATCGCTGCTCGCAGCTATATTTATTATTATTATTATTATTATTTTTTTACTACCTTTTGGACACTTTTGGAGGCCTTAACATGCTCAAAAACTCTTGAAACTTTGCACACGGGTCAGAACCCGCGGCCATCAGGGCCGGGCTGAAGATGGTACCCGGGCGTGGCAGGGGGGCTCGACAGCGCCCCCTGGAACGGGGTCCGAAAACATGGTCCATAAATCAAACATGCTTGCATGTAATAATATGAAACTCGGTACACATGTAGATCTCATCGTTTCATATATACTTCGCACTCTTACTTTTTACCCCAGCCCAACAGGAAGTGGGCTATTAAGGGTTGTTGGTAAAACACACGCAATGGAATTTGAAATACTCCTCCTAGAGAATTCAAACACACGGCACGAAACTCGGTCAGCGTGAAGGCAAGACATTGAGGATGAAAGTTTGCGAGGGGATTTTTGATATCTCGAACGGTTTGGCCGTGGCGAGGAAACAAAATTATGGCGAGAAACGTGAAACAAGAAGTGTGTCATAACTTCAGCATACATTAACTGATCTTGATGAAACTTCAGCAGTGCGTTCGCTGTAAGAGGCCGATCACATGGATGTGACTATTGTGAGTCAAAGTTATAGCGCCACCAACTGGCAGCAGGAAGTGTGTCACTTTCAAAATGCTTTGAAATCACCCTCTTATTTTTACCCGATTTGCTTCAAACTTCATCTGTATAATGTAAATACACAGCAGATGAAGACCTGTGAAAGGATTCTTGATATCTTTGAAACTGTTGCTGTGGCAATCCATCAAACTTTACCATCCATTTAGAATGCTTTTGAGACTCTTAGCATGCTTGAATTTGCATGAAACTCCTCAGACACATCACATTTATTAGCCAGTAGACATGTGCAAAGTTTCAGAAACGGGCGTGGTGAGGGCTCAGTAGCGCCACCTTTTGACAAAAGTGGGGTTGTTAGTTTTATCTACAGTTACAAAAATCGGTATGTATATTGTACTCATCAAACCGGATAACTTTCTAATTTATTGTTAATAGCTTGGACCAACAGAAAGTCAGATATTGTGGTTTGAATAGCTATGTATTCTGGGTTTCTTTCCCTCTCTCTGACAGTCTCTTGTGTGTGTGCTTGTGTGTCTGTGTGGGGAGGGGGAGGATTCTCTCTGTCTCGCGCACACACATAGACTCCAGCTTGAGGGAGAGAAGCGCGCGTCCAAGTGTGTGTGTGTGCGCGCGAGAGGCAGGGTAGCGCGAACTCGCGCGTACACAGACACTCCAGCTTGAGAGAGAGGCGCGCGCGGCGAAGTATGTGTGTATTAGGGCTGCACGATGTATCATTTTAACATCGATATCGCGATGTCCGCATCCACGATAGTCACATCGCAGATATGTGCGATGTTGCGTGATTCATGATCAGTAAACGTGCCAGCAGCTCCCCGGCCCGTAACGCGTGTGATTCGCGGATTCATTGCAAAGTTAACCATCATAGTGTGAGAGTTTATCAATTTGCAAGTCCTGTCAGTTTAAACATAAAGCTCAAGAAGACTGGAAATTGCGCGCTGTTTTCTGTCAGCCTTACTAAAGCGTAGTTTTGTCCCGCGAAAGTTTGACCGGTGAGTGATGTAGATGAGTGACTGCTGCGTTCGTTTAACTGAGAGCGAGAGTGAAAGCCCCGGTCTCGCGCGCGTGCACTCACCGTCTTCAAACTGTCTTTCTCGCTCTCCCTCGCGCATATTAATGAATTGAGTTGATTGAGTCCAGTGATGAAATGTTTTCTGTGTTGACAAATCTCAAATCTTGGGCGATGTGGTCCGTTAATGACACGTCCGATTCGCGAACCAATGACTCATTTGAACCGATTCACTTTAATGAATGGTTAAAACAACTGATCTGTCCAACACTGAACTCAAGAGACATAAATCAGAAACACTTTACAATAAGGTTCCATTTATTAAAGTCTAGTTAACTACATTAGTTAACATTTTATTAATTTTAGTTACTTTCTATGCGGATTTACTCCATGACAAAACCACCCCAGTCATTCTAGAATGATTCATTCTTTCCAAATAGAGCTATTTAAGTCATCTGGTGAAATTGTTTTATATCGCAATATATATCGCAGAAAAATAAAATATCGCAATGTGATTTTTTACCAATATCGTGCAGCCCTAGTGTGTATGTGACAGAACTGTGTGTGTAGGGAGAGAGAGAGAGAGAGAGAGAGAGAGAGAGAGAGAGAGAGAGAGAGAGAGAGAGAGAGAGAGAGAGAGAGAGAGAGAGAGAGAGAGAGAGAGAGAGAGAGAGAGAGAGAGAGAGAGAGAGAGAGAGAGAGAGAGAGAGAGAGAGAGAGAGAGAGAGAGAGAGAGAGAGAGAGAGAGAGAGAAGAGAGAGAGAGAATCTCAAGTTCTTGTTGAACTGAGCGTGTGTGTGTCAAAGTAGAAAAATAATACAATTATATGCAGTGGACCGACGCGAAATGTGCGGAAATCCATTTGATTGTAGTTTAAGTGAGAAATAATTTCAGTGCTCTGGTCAACCGCTGTAGAGTGAAAACTGGTGCCTGCAGTATACAGCTCTCAAAAGAATGATGTGAGCATGTGTGATTGACAGTGTGTGTGGACCAAATAGCTCAATACGAGAGCCAACGAATGCTCAAGCTTTGTTTTCATTGTTTTTTAAGCTTTGTTCGTTTATATTATCTTTTGACTCTACAAAAAAATGGATAAAGTATAAAAAAATTCAGATTCCCCATTTATAAGAGAAATTATAGACATATTAGTGCTCTAAGAAAATGCATTTCCAATTTAAATATTGTGAGAAGTTTTTTTTTTTCTGAGACATTTCACCTGACATTATGAGTTCAAATGTCACATCCATAACGCTGGAATTGCTAATATCATTTTTTTTTTTAACGATTTCATTACAAATGTTTATTTTATATATTTAAAAATGTTTTGTCCTATTAACAAAAGACAGGCAATGTACTATTAACATTGTGGGAGTATCAGAACTAAACCCATTTTATTCTTGTTTTCAATTTAAGAATAATGTTCAAGTTTAAAAACAGCATGGAAGCGCTATTCAATCAAAAAATAAATACATCAAGTAACACATAGCGCTATACTGCCCTCTTGTGTTCAAAATCAGGTAAGCTATTTGACTCCGAGAATATTTTCTCACCGGTTATTTGACATGTGACACTGCCAGGGCCTTTAAATCGCTAACTTAAAGAATGTAAAATACGGATATCTACACGTAGTAGGGGTGGAACGGTACATGTATTCGTATCGAACCGAAACGGTACGGGCGTCACGGTTCGGTGCACGAATTTGCACGTAGAATACACGGTACAAAAACGGCGCGCGCGCGAGAGAGAGAGAGAGAGAGAGAGAGAGAGAGAGCGAGAGACCGAGAGAGAGAGAGAGGCGCCCACTGTGTGTGTCTGCGCGCGCGTGTGCGAGAGAGAGGCGCGATGAACAGTCAGTGTGTGTGTGTGTGTGTGTGTGTGTGTGTGTGTGTGTGTGTTTGCGCGCGTGCGAGAGAGATCTCTCGTGCGCGATCAAACAGTGGAAACATACTCCGTCATTTTTTCATACAGGACATCATTAAACCTGCAAAGTGTTTAATGTTTACTTATATTTTTGTGTACACTTGCAATAAAACACAACATTGTGCTTTTGTTACACTCTAAACTCTTGTCAAACTGTAACCTATAAATGTTAACAAAAGTTTTTAAAGGTAGTATTATTTTATACGGAAATAAATTATTTATAATTCAGATGAGAATAAAGTTAGGGTTAACTAAAATGAAGGAAAACAAATATATTGATCTGAAAGAGCAAATTAATTTTAAATTCATTCAGGTACAATTACCAAACATATCTCAAGGTCTTTTCATCTTTTTAATAATTTAATTAATAAACTAATTATATAAAACTCCTGTCAGTGCACTACAAATAAACTGGTTCTATGCCTTTATTAATAAAACTTATTTAAAAAATACAAGGCTTAAGACATTTATAAAAATGCCTTCTGCATTTTTGTTTTGCTTTTCACTCCATTGTACCGAAATCGTACCGAACCGTGACGTCTGAACCGAGGTATGAACCGAACCGTGACTTATGTGTACCGTTCCACCCCTAACACGTAGCCTACATTTATAATGCTGCGGATCAGAGCGAAGGTTTTCAATGAATTCCTATGGAAGTAGGAATGAACTAAAAAACGTTCACCCTGTTCTGCTCGTTCTTTGGCGTGGATGCGCACTGCTATGACTTCTCACTTTTTGCTGACAACACAAAGGCAGTACAGTACAGTAACTTTAAAATAGTGGTCAACAAGTTTGAGCTCAAGCTTTTTTTTATGTAGATCATGTTGTCAAAAATATCGATATTTCGATAAATATTGATACTGAAATATCTGAACGGTACCAATACTAATTTCCCGAAGTATCGATTCTAGCCGAGCTGTCACTTTCACTTCTCTCCAAAGGCGGGTTGATAAACACCACACCCACACGTGCGCACACTCGCACGCGTCTCATTCGCTCTGGTTAAATAGCAAAAGTGAAGTGAATGGAAAGATGGAGAGTGCGGCGCCCGCGCGACCAGTTTTGGTTGATAAAGAACACAGCAGAGGTGCTATCTGGTAATATTTTGGATATGAAGCAAATGGAAATGGAAAGCCGAAGGACATAAGTAAGCGAATGTGCAAGAGATGCTACAAAGCAGTGTTAACAAAAGGCGCTAACACCTAGCAAAGCACCTGAAAGACCGACACCCGGATCTATATTTAAAGAATTTCGAGAGGTTGGTAACTCTTCTCATTTTAACATTTCTGAAACATTAACCAAGATGGCTTAGTATTGTTGTTGATATGAGTGTGTGACTGTGTGTTGTCTTCAACTTTACTTCATGTTGATAGTTTAAATCAGCTTTTAACTAGGATTAATAAATGTTTTGGAATTATTTTTCATTGTTTATTCAGTTGTTATTCAGAAAATCTGCATATAACTGCAGCAACAGATTCCATTTAATTATTTTGATTTGTTACTGTTTTTTTGTACTCTTTGGTAGTATCTAATGACTTAGTACCTACTAGTAGTATTTATTGAATAAATATGTATTAATAGGTACTAGTATCTAAAAGGTCTAGTATCTATCTGATACTAGTATGTATTCCATTAAAGCTACACTGTGTGAATTTTACCCCCATCTAGCGGTGAAAAGGTGTATGACCATCCAGTGAATATTAGATTCTGTTCCTCTCAATTCCGATTCCGTTTTAACTCCTACGGTGGCCAATGTAGTCCAAGACTAATATGGCTTTCAGTTCGACCTCGTCCATGAGTGTTCCTTCAAGTGATACGTGAAAGGCAAAGCTTGAATTATCGGGTATGTCCCTCTTTGGCTAATGTACTTTCAAGATGGAGGGGCAACATGGCGACCGACATTAGAACCCCTTACCCGTATGTATTTTCAATGGCTTATTATACATTCACGAGAACACTTTATGACTTGAACGAAGTAAATATACATTAATGAGCACATATATTTTTGAAAGAACTAAGTGTTTTTAGCTAAGAATAAACTAAAAAAGTTACACAGTGTAGCTTTAAGTACTAGTACTTATTCATTAGAGACTAGTGCTTATTCTGTTTAGAATATTCAAAGTGCTTATTCAATTTTTCTGCTTATTCAATATTGCATCTAAAATGTAAGTGACTTGACGTGTGTGTGTGTGTTAGGGCTGTCACTTTTGTGAAAAAATCCTGTTCGATTTTTGAGACATAAGTGTTCATTGAATCGATTGTAAAATCGATTTTCCGTGTCTAAAGATGTTTCCATTTTCAACACCAAATATAGGCAAATCCACTGACAATTAACAGGCATTAGGACGAACGTAAAGAGGGCGCTTGAGACGCGCAGCGCCCACAAGTCAGCAATATTCCTGATGATTTATTGGCGTGAAGTTTCGTGCACAATGACAAACAGGAGTGCAACATTCAGGGATTGAAATTAACACCCTCAACTCGCCAAATGCGGGTAAAAATTAACTTTGGCGGCTAACGCTGTCAAATCAAGAGGCGTGCGTCTATGTTTACTCACTTTCTTTGCTGTGGAAGTTCGTGTAAGCCAAATCTGTGTGGATTCAGCGCAAATACACAACTCGTGAGTCCTCCTCATAGAGATATACACATCTATGAGTCCTCGTGATATATTAAATACAGCGTATTGCGCAGAATCTGCGCATTTCTGGCTTACTTGAACACACACGTCACTAAGCAACGGCTCTGGCAGCAAATAACGGCGCACTTGTTCACTTGCCTTGAAGTAATAGCGAATATTAAAAAGCATTTGGTTAACAGAAAAGACATTATTATTTTCCAAAATCCTACATGTTCTATTGATCTGTCCACCTAAAACACATTTTTGGTAAAAAAAAAAAAAAACATAAAAAGGCCGTTAAAATCGATTCCCTATTTTCGTTTCGATACTTGTTGTTGGTTGGTCCGATCGATTGTGCAATCGATTTTCGAACGTAAAGTGACAGCCCTAGTGTGGAGTGAGTGTGCGCAGCCGCAGTTAATCGCACGTCTTTTTGATTAGCCTAGCTGTCAGATACTGAGTAAACATTAAAAGAAACAGACTATTCAGTCTTCCCTGGATGTTTTTTTTTTAACGAAGAAATTAAATAATAGCAATCAGGAGAATGGAAGCAGCAATAAAAAATGAGGACTGTATGCTGTCGGCAAACACTTATGCAATAAAAACTGCACTGCAACAAAAAGGTAAGGCATATGTGTTTTTATGTTTAATGCTGTTCACTGTGAGTTTTAATTAATACTGTAATAGAGTTTTAGTGCATCGTTCATTCTGTTAGTTAAAATGTGTATATCGTTCGGTAATGTTGTTGTAGCAAAGTAATTGGGAATACTCTAGGTTTGTGAAATGACGCATTTGAGAACGGCAGGTGTCGTGAAAGACCGCTGCTAGCTTATGGATATAACTTAGCCTACACGTTCGCTAACGATATACATTGTGCTCACAATGTTGTACAGATTATTACCATTGTATATCAGTTAATAGCAAAGCTATTATTGGTCATCTAGGAGTATTGGAATTTACCAATAACAGAAACTTTAAGCTTTGATCAGGCGCGTATGTCATGCTCATTAATATCCGTCCAGACTAACGTTACGTGATATAACTTAGCGGTTTCTCATCGAGAGACAGAGAGATGTTTTTATTCCTGATAAACGTTTTTGTTCCTCCGATCTGTTGTTCACTACACACGATCGCGTTTCTCGAAGCTGATGCGGAAGAGAAATCCCGTCTCTTCAGCTGCACAAACCCATTACAAACCCATACATAGCACAAACCGCACCCAGGCGCGAATAGCACCGTCCTTTTTCTTGTTAATAAACCTGTGGACTCGATGTCCTGACAGGCCGGAGTTTTAAGCTCCACAAACACAATAACTTACCATGACGATGATAAATTAAAATACTAAAACTACCAAAAACACTGATTCAGGACCGCTCTTACTGACTGTTTTAATTCAATGCCACAAGGACAAGAGGTTTTACATATTCACAATATCACATTAACATTAGCAGCCAGGAAATAAAAAAATACAAAAAACGTTTTACATAAAATCCAGTGCTTTCAAAGCATTACATGTTTTCATTTTTGTCTTTAGTTTGTTCCAAAAGATGTACATATAATTTGAAGTCATTTATAAAATGTGAAAAAAAGCCCAATTCTTTTTATGTTTATGGTATTTTCCTAATAAAACAAATAACTGTATAATATGTTGTTGTTTACATTCCAAATTGTCATTCTGAGTATAAAAAAGCACATTTACCCGCTGTTACTGAATACAAACCTATCTGCGCTGTGGAGGCTCCCTCCCTCTAGTGACGTAAAATGACGCGATGTTGAAAAAAAAAGCGGTTTTTATGAGCAGTCAAAGAAACGCTCCCTTTATCTACTAAATTGGTGCCCTTATGTCGTTTTAAAACATTTAAAATCCTGCATTACCTTTTCATATGGTATTTTAATACAAGGTTATATATTAATTTAGATTTTTTTTTACCTGCAATATGCTGTTTAAAGACGAAAATTAGAAAATCAGTTAGATTTAATTTATTCAAATGTTTGTTTCTGAAGTCACAATTTAGCACAAGTAAAATTGAAAAAATGGAGAAAAGGGCAACTTTCCATTGATAATGTGACTGGAAAAACAAGAAAAATGAATGTCTGGTTTCCATTTTTCATTTTTGCATTTGCATTAAATGGTCTGAAAGTTGAATTGTGAAGCGTTACACGGACCGTCATTCAACAGATTCCGGTCAATTCCACTCACAGATCTCAAACTTTGACTTTTGACTTGACATTCAGTAAAAAAGTTCTCACTTCAAACATCGAAACAATCACACAAACGAACACAAAAGCACACACACTCGCTCTGGGGTGCGTTTCCCAAAACCATCGTTGCTAACTAAGTTAGCAACTTTGATGGTTGCAATGCAATTTCCCATTGCCAACCATCCAAGCTGCTAACAGGTTAGCAACGATGGTTTTGGGAAACGCACCCCAGGTCTGAACTCCACATATTCTCCTCATGCTCGCTGCTGCTGCACTAAATGTGTATTTCAGGAGGAAGACGCCAGAAAACACGCACAAGTATCGCTGTGATCGATGAAAACAATACAGAAATCAAACTGTATAAAGTGTGTTTGGTGGTTGTGTAAAGATGAGAAATACCGTGAACTGCTCTCCCCTCTCGACGCTGAAACTTCTTCTTCTTCTTCTTCTTCTTCTTCTTCTTCTTCTTCTTCTTCTTTCTTCTTTCTTCTTCTTCTTCTTCTTCTTTTTATTTGGCGGTTAGCAACTATTTCTCGTGCATTACCGCCACCACAGGACTGGAGTAAGGCACTGGAGTTGCTGGCTGTAACAAAATATGCCAGCAATTAATCTAATATTGATAACAATAAAAAAAAAAAAAAAAAAAAAATTCTTATATCCTTTTTAAAAGGCCTGTACTTTTCAAAAAAGAAAGTAATATATCAAAATTCTCCCTTGAACTTCCGTTCAATAGTGTTTTGGTTTCTAAAGACATTTTCTTTGCTTTCAACTCATTAACAAGTCTTTGCCTTGCCTCATTATATTTATGGCAGTACATTATTACATGCTCTACTGTTTCAGGTATATTACTCTGGCAATATTCACAATTTCCATCTCCATGCTTTTTTATTAAAAACATTGTACTATTCAACTTTGTATGACCCAACCTCATCCTAGTCAGCACAATTTCTTCCTGTCTTGATCTGGTTATGTGTGTTTCTTTTCCCACTTTCCCTTGTATCCTATATAGATGTCTTCCTGAGCACCCATTATCCCAGATATGTTGCCACTTTTTAATAGTTTTATCCTTAACTATACTTTTTATCTCTGCTTTACTGTACTTTACATCTATATCTATATTACTTTTATTTGTTGCTCTCTTTGCATGCCCATCGGCCAGTTCGTTCCCTTCCACTCCTATATGGGCTGGTACCCATAAGAATGTCACCCTCCTTCCTGATGCTTGTATTCCATTTGCTAGATGTAAAATTTCGATTAAAATATCTTCCCTTGAATCAGACCGATAGTTCTGAATACTGAACATTGCTGAACTTGAATCAGAGGCAATTACTGCCTGCAGACAATTGTTAGACTCTATCCACAAGAGTGCTAACCATATGGCAACCAGTTCAGCAGTATACACTGCTAGGTCATCATTTATCCTTTTTTCCTTTGCTATTCCCACCTCAGGAATTACATAAGCTACCCCTACTCTCTTCTCATTGTTTTTAGATGCATCTGTAAAAACCTTTACACACTCTTTGTATTTTCCTGTTATATAGTTTCTTACCCCATACTTATCCACTCCATCTTTCTTCCTTTCCTCCAATAGTCCTAAATCAACCTTCAATTCTTCTAACATCCAAGGAGGCACTACTGGATATGCCACTGTTGGACTGATGTTCAGAGAACCAATTCCCATATTATTCACCTTATCTTTTATAACCCACCCATAACTTTTGATTTTCATACTTTCTTTTTCCTGACATTCCCTTAATACTGTCTGAGACATGTGGTTCTCCTTATGACCCCTGATATTTGCCCAGTATACCAGTGCTAGCTGGTCCCTCCTCAAATGCAGTGGCATCTCACCCACCTCTACTTGGACTGCAGCTACTGGAGAAGTTTTTATTGCACCACTAATTATCCTCATTGCTTGATTTTGCATACCATCAAGTTTGTTTAAACTTGTCTTGGAGGCAGATCCATATGCTATACAGCCGTAATCAAACACTGATCTCATTAGACCTGTATAGATGGTTTTTAATGCTGACCTTGTAGCACCCCACTCTATCCCACATAAACACCTCATAACATTTAGTATCCTTTTACATTTTTCTACCATCTTTTGGATGTGACATGCCCACGTCAACCTCTTATCAAACCAGACTCCCAGATATTTAAAGATCTCAACCCTCTCAAGCTCTTTATCTAACACCATTATTTTTAACTCTCGGCTAATTTTTTTCCTTGTAAAGAACATAACCTTTGTCTTTTCTATTGAGATTCTAAACCCCCATTTCACTCCCCATTGCTGAACTTCATTCACAGCAACTTGCATCTTATGTACAATAAACTCAATATTCCTTCCCTTCTTCCACATTGCACCGTCATCCGCAAATAACGCTACTCCATCTAGTCCACGCAAGTCTTTAAATATCTGGTCTATCAAAATTACAAATAATAAAGGACTCACAATGCTTCCTTGAGGGGTTCCATTTTCTACTCTAAAACTCTCACTTAATTCCCCATCAATTTTAACTCTCAATGTTCTTTCAGATAGGAAATTTCTGACCCACTGATACATCCGTCCCCTAACTCCAATCTGATTTAATTTAATTAATAGTCCTTCTGACCACATCATGTCATATGCTTTCTCTATGTCAAAAAACACTGCCACTACAGTCTCTTTGTTCACTTGAGCCTTTCTTATGGCTTCCTCCAGGCATACCACTGGGTCCATAGTCCCCCTACCCCTTCTGAAGCCACTCTGGTAACATTTCAACCATCCTTTTGACTCTACCCAATACATCAGCCTATCATTTATCATTTTCTCCATTGTCTTACCCATCTGCGATGTCAATGCTATAGGTCTATAACTGCTTGGACTATGAGGGTCTTTCCCCGGCTTCTTAATTGGTACAATGATAGACTCCTTCCACTCTTTAGGGATAATTCCCTCCATCCATATCTTATTGTACAACTTCAACAGGACATCCTTACCACTATCACTCAGATTCTCTAACATTGAGTAGCATATAGCGTCTTTTCCTGGAGCTGACTTTCCTAACTTCTTCAGTGCTCTATTCAATTCTCCTTTTGTGAACTTCTCATTCAAACTATCAATCTCATTCCCACTATTTCCATTCTCAAACACTCTTTGATATTTAGACACTGTTTCTTCTCTCCCTTTTTTTTCCTCATAACTAAGGTTTTCTGAACTGTGTACTTTGGCTAGTGTTTTTCCTATAACTTCTGCTTTCTCCTTACTAGAGGTTATACTATCATCTCCATCAATTATCACTGGATAACCATATTCCCTACCATTTCCTTTCATTTTCCTAATCATCCCCCAAACCTTCTCTATTGGAGTAGTTCGACCTAAAGAATCACAAAACTTCCTCCAGTACTCCCTTTTTGCTTTCCTGACATTTTGCCTTACCATTGCTTGCGCTCTCTTGTATTCTATCAAATGCTGGAAATTGTGTGTCCTCTTAAGTAATCTAAATGCCTTGTTCCTTTCTTTAACAGTTTCCTTACACTCTCTTGACCACCATGGCACTATTTTATTCAAGCATTTAGGTTTTGATTTTGGAATAGTGACATCTGCTGCTGCTATTATGCTTGACCTAATTTCTCTAGTTAATACCTCAATACTTTCACTACCATCAACACATGATAGCCATTCCTCACTTAGCTCTTTATACTTATCCCAATCAGCTCTCTCTACAAACCACTTCTCTACTTTCACTTCTTTCTCTTTCTCTATCTCCACACCTATGTGTACCTTTATAGGATAGTGATCACTACCCACTGTGTTTCCTCTTAACACCTCCCATTCACATTTGTCCGCCACATTTCTCGTGCCAAAGGTTAAGTCTATTGCTGACTCTTTTCCCCTAGATACATCTATCCTTGTACAAGTTCCATCATTAAGACATACTAGATCTTTCTCTTCTATAAATTCTTCCAACACATTCCCATTTATGTCATCTTTATCACCCCATAAAGTGCTATGTGCATTAAAATCTCCACACCAAATAACTCTACCCTCCAAATCTTTCCAAATTTCCTCAAACTGACTGCTTTTTAGCTGATTACATGGGTTGTAAAAATTTATAATTTTAATATTACCCTCTTTTACCCACACTTCCACAGTGACATATTCCAATTCCTCTCCTTTCTTTATTTCCTTGTACTGCAACCCTTTCTGTATAAAAGTCATAATCCCTCCACCTTTCCCATTCTCTCTATCCCTCCTCACTGCATTATACCCTTTTATAATAAAATCTAGTCTAGGAATTAACCACGTCTCTTGAACACAAATAATATTGGGCTTCTCCTTAACATCTTCCACATATTTCTTAAACTCCTGACCATTCGCAATTAAGCTCCTGGCATTCCATTGGAGTATTATCAACACCATTAAGAGGATCCACCCCATGACTGTGATTGTTGAGTTTCCTCAAGGGTTTCTCTAATCTTTTCCCACTGTAACCCTTTTACATCCAAATACTTCTCAGCAGTTCTTACTATAATCTTAATCCTTTCAGTCCTGCTAGTCGTCTGGGCTGTGCAGTTAATGATTTCTGCCATGAAGAGCACAAAGCCTATTTTGCTCACTATCAATGTTTCTTCCTGAATCCTGTCACACTTTTCACATCCGTCATTGTCTTTACTGTTGTTCACTGCATTTTGTGGTATCTTTGGTACTCTCCTTGCTGCTTCAGCATACGTGATTTCCTGAATCACTTTAACCTTCTGCACTTCTTGCATTCGCTTGTACACTTCACACCCACCATATGCAGCACTATGCTCTCCACCACAATTGCAACATTTTTTCCTTGCCCCTTCCTCACATTCATCATATTTGTGTTCACCTCCACATTTACTGCATCTTATTTTCCCTTTACATGCTGCTGCCACATGCCCATATCTTTGGCAGTTAAAACTTCTCTTCTTTCTTCTTCTTCTTCTTCTTCTTCTTCTTCTTCTTCTTCTTCTTCTTCTTCTTCTTCTTCTTTCGCTTTTTGGCGCGTTGCAATCTTAGTGCATATCGCCACCTACCTTTGCTGTCATGCAGTCATGATTTCTTATGATCAGATTTTCCTTATTTTATTATTTCTTTACTTCTTCCTCAAATATCAATTCTTATTTAATTATGTGGTGCTTCATCTCATTCCATTTCCCACCTGTCCTGTCGCTGCGTGTTCAGCTCCTACAGACTGGACCATAAAATCTGGAATAGACCAAAACATCCTTATTCTATTTAAATCCTTTCACTTAACCCTTGTGCTGCATTAGATTTTTTACGCCGTTGAGTGCATTAAGGGACAAAAATGGCCACATATTAAACATTGCCTAAAATATTATATATTATTATTATTTTCCACTTTTACCAAGTTAAATCTTTTAACCAGCATCAGTCCTCATCATAACTACCAAATAATTATTTTATTTCAGGATTTTAACCCTTTAAATACCAGTTTTGGTGGCGATAATATCAATTTGTATAAGAGGAAAAAACACAAAAATGTAATTATTTTCCATATACTAAATGCAAATAGAAAACTTTAGCTTTGGATTATCACAGTCTTGAATATGTCAAAGATTAGCGGCAACATTATTTCTGGTGCATTTAAAGATTTTGTGTTATGTCAGATTTAAAAAAAAAAATCCCTCTTAGCGCGTTAAGGGACAAAAATGGCCACATATTAAACACATGCCTAAAATATTATATATTATTATTATTTTCCACTTTTACCAAGTTAAATCTTTTAACCAGCATCAGTCCTCATCATAACTACCAAATATTTATTTTATTTCAGGATTTTAACCCTTTAAATACCAGTTTTGGTGGCGATACCATCAATTTGTATAAGAGGAAAAAACACAAAAATTTAATTATTTTCCATATACTAAATGCAAATAGAAAACTTTAGCTTTGGATTATCACAGTCTTGAATATGTCAAAGATTAGCGGCAACATTATTTCTGGTGCATTTAAAGATTTTGTGTTATGTCAGATTTTTTAAAAAAATCCCTCTTAGCGCGTTAAGGGACAAAAATGGCCACATATTAAACACATGCCTAAAATATTATATATTATTATTATTTTCCACTTTTACCAAGTTAAATCTTTTAACCAGCATCAGTTCTCATCATAACTACCAAATATTTTTTTTATTTCAAGATTTTAACCCTTTAAATACCAGTTTTGGTGGCGATACCATCAATTTGTATAAGAGGAAAAAACACAAAAATGTAATTATTTTCCATATACTAAATGCAAATAGAAAACTTTAGCTTTGGATTATCACAGTCTTGAATATGTCAAAGATTAGCGGCAACATTATTTCTGGTGCATTTAAAGATTTTGTGTTATGTCAGATTTTTAAAAAAAATCCCTCTTAGCGTGTTAAGGGACAAAAATGGCCACATATTAAACACATGCCTAAAATATTATATTATTATTATTTTCCACTTTTACCAAGTTAAATCTTTTAACCAGCATCAGTCCTCATCATAACTACCAAACATTTATTTTATTTCAGGATTTTAACCCTTTAAATACCAGTTTTGGTGGCGATACCATCAATTTGTATAAGAGGAAAAAACACAAAAATGTAATTATTTTCCATATACTAAATGCAAAGAGAAAACTTTAGCTTTGGATTATCACAGTCTTGAATATGTCAAAGATAAGAGGCAACATTATTTCTGGTGGATTTAAAGATTTTGTGTTATGTCAGATTTTAAAAAAAAATCCCTCTTAGCACGTTAAGGGACAAAAATGGCCACATATTAAACACATGCCTAAAATATTATATATTATTATTATTTTCCACTTTTACCAAGTTAAATCTTTTAACCAGCATCAGTCCTCATCATAACTACCAAACATTTATTTTATTTCAGGATTTTAACCCTTTAAATACCAGTTTTGGTGGCGATACCATCAATTTGTATAAGAGGAAAAAACACAAAAATTTACTAAATGCAAAGTCAAACCCTTGGCTTTGGATTATCACAGTCTTGAATATGCCAAAGATTAGCAGCAACATTATTTTTTGTGCATTTTTATTTTTTGTGCTATGTCAGATTTTTTTTTTTTAAATCACACATGGCGCAAGTACAAATTTGGTCCTATTTGAACCCATTAAAATATCCATTTTTGAACCCACTGTCATAATATCATAAAATCATCATTTCTATTCAAATACCCTGTCATTACCAAGCCTTGGGGTAAAATATTTACTTTTTACTGTTTTCCACCAGTTGGTACCATTTTTCATATAATTGACATACTGCAAACATCTGTAGTACTGCAAACATTTTCCTGATTTCTACTAGGAGATTATAACCTGTGCCTGTCTCACTACACATGTAATTTGCTAAAGCAAAACTACAAGATCACCATGAACATGAATTTTTATTTTTTCTATAAACAATTTAAATCTATGAACATATAAAACATATCAAAACTTCAAAACAAAATGGGGTCATTCTTCAGCTCATTTGCAGTAGCTGCAGAATTGCAATGCATGCTCCTTACCGATGTAAATGCCACATTTTGAGCAGGTGGTAGAGATTTTTCTTTTTTTGGTAGGGCAGAAACAGCACCCCCTCCTCCTCTTGTCATGGGTGTCTGCAGACCCACTAGCTTTTCTTCATCTTGTCGAGTTTAAAATTGCCGCACCAAAGATGTGTACAGCTTTATAACTTCTGCATCAACCACACTTGTATGAAAGGCAGACTTTGTTTTAGATCCCTCGCAGCTACTTCTTTGTGTTGCCGCAAGATGAAAGGTGTTATTATTGTCTAAGGAATGACTGCATGGCTGTGTTTGTGCCTCTTAAATTATCAATTAACTTTGAAACATAGACTGCTAAAAAAAAAAAAACGAAGCTGTGTCAAAGATGCGTAAAATTCAAAAGATTCATGTTTGTGCGTAAAATACCGAAAGAAAACAATGCAGTGAGAAGCGCGTTCTCTTGCTAAATGCACGCACACGCACACACACACACACACACACACACACACACACACACACACACACACACACACACACACACACACACACACACACACACACACACACACACACACACAAAGAGAGAGAGAGTAGACAGAAAGGGTAAAATATGACCTTTAGGATATTGTGATTTGTCACTCGCCTAAACACCATGTATTATATTTAGGCCCTACACACACACACTTTTGTCAACACAGACATCCACACATACTCAGAAACATCATTTTAGATCATTGAGCCATTAAAATGCTTCATAAAACACTCCACAGTGCCCCTAGTGGAAACCAGGAAAATAACGTGCATTTCCACCCATAGGGAATACATATGTAGTGACGTCATCTGTTGGAACACACTATATTATGCAAATATAATGCTTTTGCTTCAAAATTAAAGGATGTTTCAACATTAATCATGATTTGTGTATTAATGACGGCCCCGGCTTTAAACGAGGTTCTCTTACGAGAGTATCTCTCGTACTGCGTAATATCTTACGCTAGGGGAAAACTCTTTTCCTCGAGATATTGAAGCCAAAAATTATCCTTAATTTTAAAAATGCAAAACGCTTTGCAGCAGCAAGCAGACAAGGGCGAGACAGCTCGCGCGCCCATTGGCTGCCTTGCTGGAAAAGCTGCAGCCTATCGAGTGAGGCACTGCGTGACGTAATGCCGAATGGGGGCGCTTCGCGCCCATTTCGTCATGTCCCGCCAGTAGAGGCGTGGTCTCGCCCTATAAATACCCCCTCGATAGCTGTATTTCCTCTGATTTTTCTACTCTTCACGCGAAGCTCACGCATCGCTGGATCCAGAGTGAGAAGCCGCGCCGTTGACTTGTAGCCTTATCAGCGGGACGTGCCATCTTCTGAAGTCGCTGGCCCAGCCGCCTTCAACCGCCGTACCTGCTGCACTTTCCGGCGTACTATATCCTTTTACTCTGCTAAGTGTGTGTGTGTTTGCTTACGTGACGCAACACCCATTTCTCTGTTCTAAAAGAGCTGCGTCTTTTTAAAGATGCCTTTCTGTGGCTCGTGCCGCGCCCAACTCAGTGATGAGGACCGTCACGTCATCTGTGTGTCCTGCCTGGGTCATGAGCACGCGGCTATCGCGCTCGCGGATGGTGGAACTTCTGCCCATGGTGACTCTGAGGACTCGCCTGGCGTCGTTCTCTGAGCCAGCGTCCCAGCCTTCTGTGCCGCGCCGCAAGAAGCGTCGCGCCCAGCGCGCTCCCGAGCCTTCTCCAGCCCGCCAAAGCTCGCCGGTTCGCCCGCCTGCTTCGCCGGCTTCACTTGAGTCGCTCCCGGACGGACAGCGCCCGCCGTCTGCCGCCGCTTCCGCTCCCGAGTTGGACGAACCTGCTGAGGTATGCTCTCTTGTGGCTTCTGATAGCGAGGATTGGGCGAGCTCTGTGGACCTCCCCCCCGCTGACGTGTCTAGCCAACCCTCTGGAAAGAGACCCGGCATTGAGGCTGAGCTGATGCGTCTGCTCACCCAGGCCGTGGAGTGCATCGGCCTCGAGTGGGAGGCGCCTACTTTGCCGCCGCGCAACAGACTCGACGGGCGCTTTCTCAAGAAGGACGAAGCCCCGTCTAGGTCTAGGGCCGCCCCCTTCCTCCCTGAGCTCCACGACGAAGTCGCCAAGTCATGGACCGCCCCTTTCTCCGCCAGGCTGCGCACTTCCACCTCTGTGGCTTTTTCCTCTGTCGTCGGCGCGGGAGATAAAGGATATCTCTCCATTCCTCCTGTGGAGGCGGCGGTCGCGTCGCATCTCTGCCCGCCCTCTGCGGGACGGCGCGCGCAGACGACGCTTCCTTCTAAAGCCTGCCGGGTGACTTCATCGCTGCACGGGCGCGCTTACACAGCCGCTGGACAGGCGGTCTCAGCGCTGCATACTATGGCGGTCTTGCAGATTTACCAGGCTGACCTTCTCCTTAAATTGGACGAGGAAGGGCCGGGTGCTGTCAGTGTGGCGGATTTACGAGGCGCTACGGACCTTGCTCTACGCGCCGCTAAAGCCGCTGCTCAGGCCATGGGGCGGAATATGGCCTCTCTCACCGTTGCTGAGAGACATCTGTGGTTGACGCTGTCTGAGATGACGGAAGCTGAGCGCTCTGTATTCCTCGACGCGCCCATTTCCCCTGCGGGCCTCTTCGGATCTGCCGTCAAAGATTTCGCGGACAGATATTCTGAGGTGCAGAAGACTTCGCAGGCCATGAAGCACTTCCTCCCGAAGCGCTCGAGCTCCGCTGCAGGTCGCTCTAAGCAGCCGTCTGCTCGCAGCTCGCAGCCTCGGCCTGCATCGCCCGCAGCCGCCGCTACACAGCGCCGCCAGGCCCGGGATCAGAGACCGCGCTCTCGCTCTGCTGGACGCCGCCCCGCTCAGCGCGGGCCCCGGCCGAAGATTGAGCTCAAGCCCGAGGCCTCGAAGCTTTCCTAGCCACTCTAGGAAAGCGACGGTGTTCGGATCCCGCTGCGGCCGGTTCCCCACCGAAACGATTCGCTCGTTCAGTTCCTTGCGATGTGACTGTGCCAGTGTATTTAGCAGTGAAGCAGCCGGTGTCTCAGCCCGCTTGCCTGCACACAAAAGCCGTTTTTATGGCTACCCAGATAAATCCAATAAAGAGTGTATTTTCTGGTATACCGGCCACGGCCGATGGTGTTATGAGTGTTGTAAGAATGCCCACGCCCCAGTGCCCATTCCCACACCCAGACACAGCCCGCCACGGTGCGAGGCTAGCACACATAAATCTGACTCAGGTCGATTGTGCAGACAATGTAGTGAATGCGCCCATACAATGCCCGCTCACGCTACATGCCGCGTGTCCCTTGGTTTCTGTAAAAACGAAACCAACACACAGTCTATCGGCTCCGACCGAAAGCGTGTACAGTGCAGTAGATGTGCCCGTGAGTTTGCGCCCACATCCCCCCGCAAGCACGCCGAATCCCACGGGATTCGCCCCGCTCACTCTCGCTGTGCGTCCCGCCATAGAGAATTTGAGCGTGGCCAGGCTGCCCGCTGTGTTCAGCGCGCCCCCCGCCTCGAACGCTGTAAACACGGCGTTGTGTTCCCAGGGTACCGGGGCTCTCGAGCCGTTGCCTGGTCACGGCCAGAGCCCGGTCTGCATTCTACCTCTAGCTATTCACGCAGAAGCGTGGTCAAAGCTACCCGGGGTATCAGACTGGGTGCTGAACACTATAAAGAGAGGCTACTCGCTACAATTCGCACGACGTCCCCGCCGTTATACGGCGCGCGTCGAGACTACGGTGAGAAACGAAGTATCTCATCTACTTCGAGCCGAGATAGCGAAACTGCTGAGCAAGGGGGCCATAGAGCCCCTTTCTCAGGCTCAGAGCGAAGGGGGCTTATACAGCAGATATTTTCTGGTACCGAAAAAAGATGGGGGCTTCAGACCCATTCTAGATCTGAGACAGCTGAACAAAGCGCTTGTGAAGCGCCAGTTCAGGATGCTTACGACCAGGGGAATCCTCGCGCAAGTGCGCCAAGGGGACTGGTTTATGTCAATAGATCTGAAAGACGCCTATTTCCAAATACAAATAGCGTCCCATCACAGGCGATTCTTGAGATTCGCGTTCGAGGGCCAGGCATATCAGTACACAGTCCTGCCGTTCGGCCTGTCCTTGGCACCCCGTACATTTACGAAGTGCATGGACGCGGCTCTCGCACCCCTGAGACTTCAGGGCATGCGAGTTATGAACTACTTGGACGATTGGCTGATTCTAGCTCGATCACGGTCAGAGCTCATAGAACACAGGGCCACACTGCTCGAGCACCTCGAGAAACTGGGCCTGACAGTCAACTGGGAAAAGAGCTCGCTGTGTCCCAGCCAGAGAATTTCTTTCCTGGGAACAGTGTTAGACTCGCTATCCATGACGGCACGCCTGTCACCGGAGCGCGTACTAAGTATTCAGCGCGTCGCGGAATCCTTCCGCCACGGCTCTATAGTCCCGCTCAGACGGTTTCAGAAAATGCTGGGCCTGATGGCCTCAGCATCCTCTGTACTCCAGCTGGGCCTGCTTCGCATGCGCCCACTGCAGAGGTGGCTGAAAGCACGGGTCCCGCCCCGGGCATGGACCACGGGCCGGTGTCGCCTCAGGGTCGACCAATGGTGCGTTTCGGCTCTGGAACCCTGGAAAGTAACCAGCTGGTATCAGTCTGGTGTGAGTCTGGGGACCGCCTCAAGGGTGAAAGTGGTGTCTACGGTCCAGCTGCTGTGGGAAACGTTTGGCAGAGCGCAGGTGGACCTGTTCGCGTCCCGCGAGAACGCTCACTGCCCAGTATTCTTCTCGAAAAGCAGGGACGCGCTGGCCCATGCTTGGCCCAGCGGTCCCCTGTATGCTTTTCCCCCCGTCTCGCTCCTGCCTCAGGTGTTGGAGCGGATCAGGGAAGATGGATGCCCAGTGCTGCTTGTAGCTCCGCTCTGGACGAACCAGGCTTGGTTTCCGGTCCTGATGCGGCTGGCCAGCACTGCCCCGTGGCCTGTACCATTGAGGAAAGATCTCCTCTCTCAGGCGGAGGGCTCGATTTGGCATCCTCGCCCGGATCTGTGGTCCCTGCACGCATGGGCCATCAACGGGTACCCGCTAGCCTCCCGGAAGGAGTGCTAAACACGATCGCGCAGGCTAGAGCTCCGTCTACCAGACGGCTCTATGCCTCGAAATGGTCGGTGTTCTCTACTTGGTGTCGAGCCCGTGGCTTTTCACCTGTGGACTGCGGGGTTACGGAAGTGCTTGCCTTCCTTCAGGAGCTGATGGATAAGGGTAGGACCCCATCCACGCTCAAAGTTTATGTGGCGGCCATAGCAACGTTTGCTAAACCGGTGTCTGGCCAGTCACTGGGGAAAAACGACTTAGTCGTGCGTTTCCTACGAGGAGCTCGGAGGTTAAACCCTCCCAGGCCCCCTTCAGTCCCGGCTTGGGACCTTTCCACGGTCTTGGAGGCCATGAAAGGCGCCCCGTTTGAGCCGATCCAGCTGTCGGACATGAAGCACCTGTCCCTTAAGACGGTGTTTCTATTGGCTCTCGCTTCAGTGAAGCGTGTAAGCGTGCAGAAAGCGTTACAGGCGCTTTCTGTAAGCGCGTCATGTCTGGAGTTTGGGCCTAACGACTCAAAGGTCGTACTCAAACCGAGGCACGGCTACGTGCCGAAATCCCTCAATACACCGTTCAGGGCCCAGGTAATTTCCCTGTCTGCCCTTCCGGTTCTCAATGAGGAGAGGGACGCGAGTCTCCTTTGCCCTGTCAGGGCGTTAAGGGCTTATGTGTCCCGCTCGGCTGGGTTCAGACAGACCGAGCAGCTTTTCGTGTTGTTTGGCGGCCGTTCTAAGGGACTTGCCGCTTCAAAACAGAGCCTATCCAGATGGATAGTGGATGCCATAGCGCTGGCTTACACTTCCAAGGGCCTGCAGTGCCCATTGGGTGTCAAAGCGCACTCCACGAGAGGCGTGGCCTCGTCGTGGGCATGGTATAGCGGGGTCTCCCTGCAGGATATCTGTACGGCTGCGGGCTGGGCCTCGCCGTCTACATTTATCAAGTACTATAACCTGGAGGTGCCCGCCTTACAAGCTAAGCTTCTGGCGGTCTGAACTTCGGGCTTATCGGCCGCCATGCGGCTTATGTGTACCCCTACGGGTCTGTTACCCCTACGGGACTTTTATGAAGGAGTGATGCTTCTAGCCTCTCCTCCTCTACTCTGTGTGAGTTGTGGTGATTGTGCACTAGATGCGCCCCGGGCTTGGCCCCGGGACTCTGGTGTTGGATCCCTGTCCGCACGGCGTGTTGCATGGTGTTCCCCATAGCGTAAGATATTACGCAGTACGAGAGATACTCTCGTAAGAGAACGTACTCGGTTACTAACGTAACCTCGGTTCTCTCTAGAGAGGGAACGAGTACTGCGTATCTTGCCGTGCTTGGAATACGCTATTTATAGGGCGAGACCATGCCTCTACTGGCGGGACATGACGAAATGGGCGCGAAGCGCCCCCATTCGTCATTACGTCACGCAGTGCCTCACTCGATAGGCTGCAGCTTTTCCAGCAAGGCAGCCAATGGGCGCGCGAGCTGTCTCGCCCTTGTCTGCTTGCTGCTGCAAAGCGTTTTGCATTTTTAAAATTAAGGATAATTTTTGGCTTCAATATCTCGAGGAAAAGAGTTTTCCCCTAGCGTAAGATATTACGCAGTACTCGTTCCCTCTCTAGAGAGAACCGAGGTTACGTTAGTAACCGAGTACGTTTTAATGGGTTTCAATGGGACATTTTTGTCCATTATGGTGCTGAGTGTTACTATTTGTTCTACACAAAGTGTGTTATACATATTTTGCAAAATGGGATAATTTTTTTTACATTTATCCCAAAAGTCACAATTTTGCCAAATTACATATCATTTGCATTAAAACAGCCAAAATGGTCAAAGAAATGAAACTGCAAAAGACCAAAAATGTCCCTAATGCAGCATAAGGGCTAATCCCGTACTATATATATATATATATTGTATTAGTATTCTATATCCTACTCTATCTTTATTAAACTCATAACCTAACAAATAGCCTATGCCAAATCCTTATTAACCTTCCCTCTTTCATTTAAATACGATATCAATTCCTTTCTTTCCTCATCATACCTTTTACAATCATATAACACACGCTGTTTCTTTCTCCCCACAATTCTCACATAAACCAGTTTCATGAGCTCCAATTATAAATAGCGTTGCATTCAGTCTTGAATGACCAAGTCTCATCGTAGTCATGACTTCTTCTTTCCTATTTCTACCATTTATACTTTTCTTAGTATCTACCATTTTTTTGATATTATATAAATACCGCCCCTTATTATCTGTATTCCATTTTTCCTGCCACTCTTTAATAATATTTTCCTTAATAATAGATTTAACTTCACTTTTACTTAATGGAATATTAAAATATATTTATTTCCTTTTTAAAGCATTTTTTGCTAATTCATCAGCAGACTCATTACCAGCTACTCCTATATGCGCTGGCACCTAACAGAATCCAACTTCTACTCCTTTCCTTTGTATTCGCCATAATAATGAAAATATTTCGCACATCAAATCTTCTCTAGAAGTACAATGAGTAACTAGTGATGTTAAAACAGAAGCAGAGTCAGAGCATATCACTATTCTGTCTGGCTTTACCTCCTCTACCCATGTTAATCCTATTATAATAGCGACCATTTCCACAGTATATATTGACAATTTAGATGTTAGTCGTTTAGATATTGATATTTTAAACTCTGGAATATACACTCATTGTCACGTTTTGATGTATTGAGTTCTGTTTTGTATCTTGTCTTCCCCTGTCTTGCGTGATTTTTGGTTTAGTCCTGTTAAGTTTTCCCGCTCCTCGTTTGTGTCCAATTTTCTGCACCTGTTTTCAGTTAATTATCTTGTTTGGTTCAGTTCTTTTAAGCCCTGTGTTTTCCCTCAGTGTTGGTCGATCGTTGTCTATGTATGGTTGTGTGTAAACCTTGAAGTCCTGGAGTTTTGTTCTTGTTTCATTTTGAAAGTTTCATTTTGTTATTAAAACTATTATATTGAAGCTTCCGTGTCCTCGTCTTCGGTCACCTGCACCCAACCCTGACAGAACGATCGACCTTACAAAAGAAGAAAGCGGAATGAAAATGGGCCGAAGGAGGAAAAGCAAGGTGGTGAGCCCCTTTGAAATCCCAATCCTCTATCAAAATGAGCTCTCTCTTGAGGAGTATGCGGGGCGTTACCTAAGTCTCTATGATGATGTGACGATGGATGAGGAGGAACTGACAAGGAGTTTCTGGGGTGGACTGAAGGACCCATTGGCCCAGATAATTCTTGTCAAGGACCTCCATCTATCCTTCCTGGAGTTTGTGGATCACACGCTGTGGGCGTGTGGATCCAGCTACCTTGTAGAAGATCTACCACTCCAGCCAGCTCCAAGCCCGCCAACGCCTGAGCCCATCACCTGCACGCCAACGCCTGAGCCCATCACCTGCACGCCAACGCCTGAGCCCATCACCTGCACGCCAACGCCTGAGCCCATCACCTGCACGCCGGCCTCTGAGCCCATCGCCTGCCCACCAGAGCCTGCACACCGCATCAGCCCTGCCGCCAGATCGGTCCATGGACTTCCCCGGCTGATGTCCTGTATGACTGATCCCCCACTGATGTCAGTGCGATTAGCCAGGAGGATGGCTGCCGAGGCTGGGGTTCACGTCAACCACATCCAGCCAGAGCCTGAGCCCGTCGCCTGCCCGCCAGAGCCTGAGCCCGTCGCCTGCCCGCCAGAGCCTGAGCCCGTCGCCTGCCCGCCAGAGCCTGAGCCCGTCGCCTGCCCGCCAGAGCCTGAGCCCGTCGCCTGCCCGCCAGAGCCTGTCGCCTGCCCGCCAGAGCCTGAGCCCAGCCCCAAGCTCCCTGAAATGCTGTTTCCGTCCAGTTCCGAGTCCCCTGATGTGCTGGTCCCGTCCAGTTCCGAGTCCCCTGATGTGCTGGCCCCGTCCAGTTCCGAGTCCCATGAAGCGCCAGAGCCAGAGCCCGTTGACCCAGCGCCAGAGCCAGACCCCGTTGACCCAGACCCCGTTGACCCAGACCCCGTTGACCCAGACCCCGTTGACCCAGACCCCGTTGACCCAGCGCCCGTTGATGTTAAGTCAGTTCCCGATCCTGAGCCTGTCCTCCCCAAGAAAATTTTGGGGGGGCGCTATACGCCTTCGCCGTGGCCGGCCAAAGATCCTTGGAGGCCTGAAAAAATAACACCGCCATGGCCACCCGAAGGGTCCTCACCGCCATGGCCACCCGAAGGGTCTTCACCACCACGGCCGCCCGAAGGGTCTTCACCGCCGTGGCCACCCGAAGAGCCTGCACCGCCATGGCCACCCGAAGGGTCTTCACCGCCGTGGCCACCTGAAGGGTCTTCACCGCCGTGGCCACCTGAAGGGTCTTCACCGCCGTGGCCACGCCCACAGCCTGCACCGCCGTGGCCACGCCCACAGCCTGCACCGCCGTGGCCACGCCCACAGCCTGCACCGCCGTGGCCACGCCCACAGCCTGCACCGCCGTGGCCACGCCCACAGCCTGCACCGCCGTGGCCACGCCCACAGCCTGCACCGCCGTGGCCACGCCCACAGCCTGCACCGCCGTGGCCACGCCCACAGCCTGCTCCGCCCTGGCCACGCCCACAGCCTGCTCCGCCGTGGCCACGCCCACAGCCTGCTCCGCCTGTGGCCACGCCTGCTCTGCCCTGGAGGCTTCCCGGACCTGCAACATGCCCTCGTCAGCCTCCAGGGCGCCCACCCTCCCACCCCTTTGGATGTTATACGGCGCGAGGACGCGCCTTCGGGGAGGGGGGAGGTACTGTCACGTTTTGATGTATTGAGTTCTGTTTTGTATCTTGTCTTCCCCTGTCTTGTGTGATTTTTTTTTTTTTTTTTTGGTTTAGTCCTGTTAAGTTTTCCCGCTCCTCGTTTGTGTCCAATTTTCTGCACCTGTTTTCAGTTAATTATCTTGTTTGGTTCAGTTCTTTTAAGCCCTGTGTTTTCCCTCAGTGTTGGTCGATCGTCGTCTATGTATGGTTGTGTGTAAACCTTGAAGTCCTGGAGTTTTGTTCTTGTTTCATTTTGAAAGTTTCATTTTGTTATTAAAACTATTATATTGAAGCTTCCGTGTCCTCGTCTTCGGTCACCTGCACCCAACCCTGACACTCCTATTCCCGTAATCCCTGTTCTTGGATCTTTAGATCCATCAGTATAATACTTGCATAGAATCTTTCCTGTATGTACTTTTTAACTTGATACTTTATCATACCCATTTCCTCCCATTCCCGTTTCTTATCTAATATTCCTAAATCAATTTTAACCTCAGGTATAATCCATTTCAGAACCTCTCCCCATACAGGTGACACACTACATTCAATACTTGCGATCTGATATTTCTCTGTTAACTGATTTATCTTCCATCCATATCCTCTCTCGATACTAAAATATTCCCAACAATTATTTAAAATATCTTTGGCTATATTTTCTCCGGTGTAACTCTTTAATGATGTCCAAAATACCAAAGACAATTTCTCTCTCCTTAATTTCAATGACATTTCATTCACTTCTACTAATAATGCATTAACTGGTGTTGTTTTAATTGCTCCTAAAACATATTCTAAGAGCTCAATATTGTATCCCCTTAAACCCTAAGCGTCCCGCCGGCGGGACACCACCCCATAAAAAAAAATCATAATCAAATTACTAAGCAACCACTGAATGTAATAACACAAAATAGGTATCATTTTAAAGCTTAGAATCTCAGCTTTTCAATGCACCTATCCATTTTATTCAACTCCTAACAGGCGCTGAGTTATTCCATTAGAACGGAGTGTACCACCGGGGGGCGCCACCTAGCTATGAAAAAATTAACTGTCATATTTTTCAAAACTACTGCATTGATCAACACAAAATAGGCATCATTTGAAAGCTTAGAGTCTAAACTTTACAATGAATGTAGCCATTATGATTATCTCCAAAGTAGTGCTGAGTTATTTGCTAATAAAATGAAAAATAAATAAATAATTTATGAGGAAGGGAAAATTATTATGTACCGCAATGTGTCAAAAACATCATATAGCTCAGATAGTCATGTGTCATATGTCATTTGAAAGGTCTCATGGAGTAGAACACAACAAGCCCAATTATTTTGGGCTTTGACTAAACTTGAGTGAGTTTTTGTTAGTTAAGCCCTGCAAGACCCATATGTAAATAATATACTGATGTGGCATTCACGTGGCGTTTTTTTCACTCGTAACTTCATGAAACATGGAAAATTGCACATCCTTATTTAAAGCAGATTCTCACGATTACAAAGAGCCTAAAGACACCATAACCCATCACTCAGATCTAAATATATTCCTCGTTATGTTATAACACACAAAAAACAGCACAGATGCACATGAGTAAAAAAGTTGCTTAGACTTGGCGTTTTTGCGGGTAATTTCATGAAACATGCTCCGATCATTAAAAATGGCACATCTTTATTTACAACAGACTGTCACGATTAAAAAAAGACCAAAGGTACCAAAATCCATCACTCAGATCTAAAGATATCCTTCATTGAGTTATAACACGTATAACCTCAGAGGCGCAAATAAGCTAAGTAAACAAATGTAGCTTTAAAGTAGCATTTAGGCTTTTACCTTCATGAAACATTCTCCGATCGTTAAAAATGGCACATCCTTATTTACAGCAGACTCTCACGATTAAAAAGAGACCAAAGTCACCAAAATCTGTCACTCAGATCTAAAGATATCCTTCATTGAGTTATAACACGTATAACCTCAGAGGCGCAAATAAGCTAAGTAAACAAATGTAGCTTTAAATGAGTTTTTACGCTGGTAACTTCATGAAACATACTCCGATCGTTGAAAATGGCACATCCTTATTTACAGCAGACTGTCACGATTAAAAGAGACCAAAGTCACCAATAATCCGTCGCTTAGATCTAAAGATATTCCTCATAGAGTTCCTCATAGGCCCTGCAAGACCCATAGGTACATAATATACTGATGTGACGTTTTTCACTGTAACTTCATGAAACATACTCCGATGGTTAAAAAATGGACATCCTTATTTACAGCAGACTCTCACGATTAAAAAGAGACAAAAGTCACCATAATCCGTTGCTTAGATCTAAAGATATCACTCATAGAGTTCCTCATAAGCCCTACAAGACCCATAGGTACATCATATACTGATGTGACGTTTTCTACTGTAACTTCATGAAACATACTCAGATCGTTGCAAATGAGACATCCTTATTTACAGCAGACTCTTACGATTAAAAAGAGACCACAATCACCATAATCCGTCACTCAGATCTAAAGATATCACTCATAGCTTAGCTAATGTGTGTCTGTGGGGTTATGTGTTATAACTCTAAGTAAACAAGTGTTGCAATGACTGAACAAAAGGCTCCCTTTGTTCCAAGTGCTGTAACTTTGGATTACTTTATGCTATCATCATAAAATAACGATCCAGGTGCAGGCCATACATAGGGGAACATCACAAAAAAAGAATTATTTTGCTACCTTATTTTCGTCCTGAGTTATTGCATGTCAAATAAGAAATATATGTAATATTATTTAAAAAATAAATAATATTTTTGTCTTATGAGCCGTTTCTCAGCATTAGATTATCCAAATGTAATAAAAATTTATATATTCTAAAAATATAAAAAGTTTTCTAACAGATGATACCTACCTTATGACTCTCCTCTCTATAGTTTTGGAGTTATGAGTCTTTAAATGTGTGCATGTCACTCAGAAAACAAGAGTTTTATAAATGTCAATGACTAAACAAAAAGGCTCCCTTTGTTCCAAGTGCTGTAACTTTGGATTAGTTTATGCTATCATCATAAAATAATGATCCAGGTGCAGGCCACACATAGGGGAACATCACCAAAAAAGAATTATTTTGCTACCGTATTTCCTTCCTAAGTTATTGCATTTCAAATAAGAAAGATATGTAAATTATTAAAAAATAATAATAATATTTTTGTCTTTTATCAGCAGTTTCTTACCGTTAGATTGTCCAAAAGTAATACAAATTTATATTTTCCAAAAATATAAAAAGTTTCCTAACAAATGATATCTACCTTTTGACTCTCCTTGCTATAGTTTTGAAGTTATGCGTCTTTACTTTTTTGTGTGTCATTCAGACAAAAAATCCCAAAAATGCCTTCAGGGCTTAAAGGGTTGTATTCTATCTAGACTTCTTAATAGTGATTCTGAAGCTGACCCATAAATCATGCAACCATAATCAATTGTTGATCTGATCAAGGCTTGATATATTGTTATCATTGAGTCTCTTTCTGCTCCCCATTCTTTCCCAGCTATTGCCCTCAGCACATTTAAGATCCTCCTGCATTTTTTATCAATTTCCTCAATATGTTTTTTCCATGTATATCTCCCATCTAACCACATTCCTAAATATTTAAATGTTTTAACTTGTTCTAGAGGTTTCCCATACAATACTAATTCAATATCCTTAAAATCTCTTTTCCTACTGAATATCATAAAACATGATTTACTAGTTGAAATTTTAAAACTCCATTCTATACTCCAATCTTCCACCTTTTTAATAGCCGTTTGCATACCTGAAATCACTTGTTTTGTATTTCTTCCTCTCTTCCAAATAGCCCCATCATCAGCATACAATGCACATCCCACACCATATCCCAAATTATCAAAAATATCATTAATCATAATATTAAAAAGAATTGGACTTATAACACTCCCTTGAGGAATGCCATTTTCTGCCTTATAATTTAATGATTGACACCCTCGCACTTGAACTACAAATGTTCTTTCATACAAAAATTGACATAACCAATTATACATATTTCCATCTAATCCTATCCTTGATGATTTAATTAACAACCCTTCTCTCCATACCGTGTCATATGCTTTTTCTATATCAAAATACACTACTGACATAATTTCTTTCATAGCTATTGTCTTCTCTACTTCATTACTGACCTTGATTAATGCATCCATGGTTGATCTTTTACCTCTAAATCCACATTGATACTTACTAAATTGACCCTTTTTCTCTAGATCATATGTTAGTCTATGTACTATAATCTTTTCCATTAATTTACATAAGTTTGAAGTCAGAGCAATTGGACGATAACTTCCTGGGTTTGTTGAATTTTTTCCTGGCTTTACAATAGGGATTACTACAGCTTTCTTCCATATTTTTGGAATAATTCCTTCCATCCATATTTTATTATATAACTCAAGTATCTTTAATAATATACAATCTGACAAATGCTTTATCATTTTATAACTTACTCTATCAACCCCAGGAGTGGTATTGGCACATTTCTGTAATGCTACTTTCAGTTCGGTAAGTGAAAACTCTGAATCCATACAGCTCTTATTGCGATTTCTTTTCTTCATTATATCTGGATTTTTGTCTAAAATTTCCTTTTTCCTTATCTCATATTCTCCCAATTCTATTCTATGTGCTCTTTCTAAAACCTTACCTAACATGTTTGCTTTATCTATATCTAATACTGCAACTTTTTCTTCTTCAATTAAAACTGGTATTATAGTTGACTTCTTTCCTTTTCCACTCATATTCCTTAACATATTCCATATTTTATCCATAGGAGTATCTTTTCCTGGTAGAACAAAATTCTCTCCACCCTTCTCTCTTTGCATTCTTAATTATTCTTCTTGTTTTAGCTCTTGCTTTCTTATACTCCACCACATTAGTCAAGTCAAGTCAAGTCACCTTTATTTATATAGCGCTTTTACAATACAAATTGTTTCAAAGCAGCTTTACAGAGATAACAGGAAAACAATGTTGTAATAGTATTGTTCAATTGAAAATTAAATGTCCCCAACTAAGCAAGCCAAAAGGCGAAGGCAACAGTGGCAAGGAACCAAAACTCCATCAGGTGACAGAATGGAGAAAAAAACCTTGGGAGAACCCAGGCTCAGTCGGGGGGCCAGTCCTCCTTTGGCCAACGAAACAGTGTATGATTATGAGTTAGGCAGCATAATGTCAGGAGTCAGATGAGATCAGAACTTTCACGATATTATCCAGTTCATCTGGTTGGGTTGGGTCATCCGGCCGGTGAGGAGATGAGTGTGGTGAGGTGTCCATGGGCCTTCACAGCCCTGATAATGCGTGTCGTCGTGTCCATGTGATGGTCCTTCATCAGATCTGGATATGCCCTGGATCCGGCGGTTTGCGGTAAACCTCGGGATAAACAGAGAGACTAATATTAGCGTAGACGCCATCCTTCTTATGATGTACAAAGTACATCAGGAATTATGGGAAGTGTTCCCGGTTCCGGCTGATCTAATCTATGCAGCCTAACATTGAATTATAGAAATCTATAATGTGTTATGTGTATGCTAAGCCAAAGAGATGTGTTTTTAGTCTAGATTTAAACTGACAGACTGTATCTGCTTCCCGGACCGTGTTAGGAAGATTGTTCCAAAGTTTTGGTGCTAAATAGGAAAAGGATCTACCGCCAGAAGTCGATTTTGATATTCTAGGTATTATCAACTGGCCAGAATTTTGAGATCGCAATAGACGTGAAGGACTATAATGCGTTAAGAGCTCGCTCAAGTACTGGGGAGCTAAACCATTTAGTGCTTTGTAAGTAATCAGCAATATTTTAAAATTTATACGATGTTTAACGGGCAGCCAATGCAGTGTTGACAGAACCGGGCTAATATGGTCATACTTCCTTGTTCTGGTAAGAACTCTAGCGGCTGCGTTTTGAACTAGCTGTAGTTTGTTTAATAAGCGTGCAGGGCAACCACCCAGTAGAGCATTACAATAATCTAGCCTTGAGGTCATGCAAGCATGAACTAATTGTTCCGCATTTGTCAGTGAGAGCATATGACGTAATTTAGATATATTTTTAAGATGGAAAAATGCGGTTTTACAGATACTAGACACGTGACTTTCAAATGAAAGATTGGTATCAAAGAGCACACCCAGGTTCCTAACTGACGATGAAGACTTAACAGAGTAGCCATCAAGTGTTAGACAGTATTCTAGGTTATTAGGTGAGGAAGTTTTTTGTCCAATGATTAGAATCTCTGTTTTTTCAGAATTTAGTAATAGGAAATTACTGGTCATCCAATTCTTTATATCAGCTATGCATTCCGTTAATTTTGTGAATTGGTAAGTTTCGTTAGGTTTTGAAGAAATATACAGCTGAGTATCATCAGCATAACAGTGAAAGCTAATTCCATATTTCCTAATTATATCTCCTAATGGTAGCATGTACAGAGTGAACAGCAGCGGTCCTAGTACTGAGCCTTGTGGTACGCCATACTGAACTTGTGATCGATAAGACATCTCTTCTTTTACTGCTACAAACTGAAAACGGTCAGATAAGTATGATTTAAACCATGCTAGTGCAATTCCACTAATGCCAACATAGTTTTCTAGTCTATTTAAAAGAATGTTGTGGTCGATAGTATCAAATGCAGCACTAAGATCAAGTAACACTAATAGAGAGATACAACCACGATCGGATGATAGGAGCAAATCATTTGTGACTTTAATGAGAGCAGTCTCAGTACTATGGTACGGTCTAAATCCGGACTGAAAATCCTCGCAGATATTATTTCTTTCTAAAAAGGAACACAGTTGTGAGGATACTGCTTTTTCTAGTATCTTTGACAGAAAAGGCAGATTCGAGATTGGCCTGTAATTGACTAATTCTGTAGGATCAAGCCGCGTTTTTTTAACAAGCGGTTTAATCATAGCCAACTTAAAGGTTTTTGGTACGTATCCTAATGACAAAGATGAATTAATGATATCTAGAAGAGGATCTATGACCTCTGGAAGCATCTCTTTCAGTAGCTTAGTCGGTATAGGGTCTAGCATACAAGTTGTCGATTTGGATGAATTAACAATTTTGCAAAATTCTTCCTCTCCTATAGCAACAAATTAATCAAAATGCTCCTCACGGAGACTACAATATACTCCCTGATGCGATACTGTAGTAGACGGTTGCATAGTTATAATTTTGTCCCTGATATTATCAATCTTATAAGTGAAGAAGTTCATAAAGTCATTACTGCTGTGTTTCTTGGAAACTTCTGGGCTTGAAGCTTTCTTTTTCGTTAGTTTAGTCACTTGTTCAAATAAATACCTAGGATTATGTTTATTTTCTTCTAATAGGGTTGAAAAATAATTAGTTCTAGCATCTTTTAAGGCCTCTCTGTAAGCAATCGAGCTCTCCTTCCATGAAATCCGAAATACCTCTAGTTTTGTTTTCTTCCAGTTTCGCTCCATTTTTCTGGCTGCTCTCTTAAGGGCCCGGGTGTGCTCATTGTACCACGGCGTTGGACTATTTTCTTTAATCTTCTTTAAGCGCAGCGGAGCAACTGTGTCTAAAGTGCTGGAAAAGAGAGAGTTAAAAGTTTCTGTTGCAATATCAAGTTCTTCTAAGCTATCTGGGATGCTGAGATTATGAAACTGATTTGGAAGATTATTGATAAAGCAATCTTTAGTGGCAGAAGTGATAGGTCTAACATATTTATAACACGGAGTCGGCTTTGCAGCCTTGGCTAAATGTAATTTACACGAGACTAGATAATGATCGGAGATGTCGTCGCTCTGCTGCAGAATTTCAACGCCATCAACATCTATTCCATGCGATAATATTAGATCAAGAGTATGATTACGACAATGAGTAGGTCCTGACACGTGTTGTCTCGCTCCAATTGAGTTTATAATGTCTTTAAATGCCAATCCCAATGCATCTTTTTCATTATCTACATGTATATTAAAATCACCAACAATTAGGACTTTATCTGCAGCCAATATTAATTCTGACAGTAAGTCAGCAAATTCTTTGATAAAATCTTTATGGTGCCCTGGTGGCCTGTATACAGTAGCCAGCAGAATTCTCAAACGTGATTTATTGTTTACACTATACATTTTTACATTAAGCACCAACACTTCAAAAGAAGTATATTTAAAACTAGATTTCTTAGTGGTTTTGAGAATATTACTATAAATTACAGCAACACCTCCCCCTTTGCCTTTCGGACGAGGCTCATGTTTATAACAATAATCTTGCGGAGTGGACTCATTTAAAGTAATGTAATCGTTTGGTTTTAGCCAGGTTTCTGTCAAAACACAGCACATCTAGGTTATAGTCTTTAATAAAATATGAGTATTACTCATACTCATATTTTCCCTAAGTTGTTTAAATGCCTTATTCCTTTCTTTAATTACATGACTGCACTCTTCCTTCCACCATGGAATATTTTTTATTTTTCTGACCTGACATTCTTTGTGGTATATATAATGTTGCAGCTTCCATTATTATACTTGTAATTGAATCACAAAATGTTTCTACTGAGTCTTCTACCATTGAATCTTTATTTTCTTCACAATGCTTACTAAAAGAATTCCAATCTGCCTTCTCATACAACCATTTCTTTTGCAGTAAACATTCTGGATTAATATCTACATTTATTTTACAAATAATTGGAAAATGATCACTTCCAACTGTGTTCTCGCTATTTACTTTCCATTCACATAATTCAGCCATACCATTTGATATTAATGTTAAATCTATACTTGATACCGAATTCTCTATTATATTATACCTAGTTCCTTCTCCTGTGTTTAAACTTACTAATGATCTATCGTCCATGAGCTGTTCTATTACTTCCCCATTATAATCTATATTTTTACTCCCTGAAGCGGCAACCTATAGCCGCTGAGAGGCTAAACAGCAGGAAATATCCGTGACACGTTTTCTTCCATAAGTCTCCAATAACGGTTTATTGGCACGATAACAGACTATTCATGTAAAAACAATCAATGTTGAAGGTACAAACGGTCAACAGAAAGTGAGCACTTCCCGCTACTCAACCCCTCTCTACACAATACCAAAACAGGAAACGCTACCAGGTATATACACCCACCGATACCCATGTGACCAAAACCACCTGGAAACGTACACGCAAAATACAAAATAAAAGACAAACGTTTTCTGCACTTACATTCCAGCCCCTGATTATTACACAATAAACTTACAATAATCACAGACACAATCAAAACATAAGCAATATTAACATACATTACATAATTAATTGTTAAACATGATTTTCTTTTTTTTTTTTTTTTTTTTTTTTTTTTTTTTACAAAAGCTTAAGGAAATGTGAAAAAACGTATGTGTGCAAAAATGTCCGGAGCACTCAAATGTTCATCATTGCAACGGAGTAAAGTTAATGTAGAAGTCAAGTCCAAGTCAGTAAAGTCAGTAGTTCAATTCATGTCAAAAGTCAAGTCAAAAAGGTCAGTTGAGAGCTCTCGAATGTCAGTCATAGTTTATCTTTAAATTCCTCTGCTTCAAGAAGACGACAAATTTTTGTAATTGGCCTGGTCAAGCAGGTACTCATAGTCTTGATCTTAACTTGCCGTGCGAATCCTTTTTTGTCCGTTATCGCATGAATAATTTTACCCATGATCCAGGAACTTCTTGGTGCGTTCTCATCCATTATCAGTACAACATCTCCCAACTGATAGTTCCGCGTCTTTACCATCCACTTTTGGCGTTCTTGTAGTAAAGGAAGATATTCACCAATCCATCTTTTCCAAAATTGGTTAGCCAAATACTGAATTTGACGCCATCTTCGACGGGCATACAAATCTTCCTTCTCAAACAATCCAGGTGGTAATGCAACCTTTGTTTTTAGAAGAAGAAGATGATTGAGTGTCAAAGCTTCCATGTCATCTGGATCGAAAGATGATCTAGTTATGGGTCGGTTGTTAAGTATGGACTCTACTTCACACAAAAAAGTATGAAGACCTTCTTCATTCAAACTTTGCCCTCGAAGAATGGAGTTCAGTATTTTCTTTGTTGATCTAATGAGCCTTTCCCAGATCCCTCCGTGGTGTGAACCGGTAGGAGGATTAAAAGTCCATTTAATCTTCTTTTGTAGAAGAACATCGTTTATCTGACCGTGGTTCCAATTTTGTATCGCCTCTTTTAATTCACGATCAGCCCCGACAAAGTTCGTTCCATTATCTGAACGTATTTCAGCCACTTGTCCTCGTCGAGCGATAAAACGTCTGAGTGCGTGAATGAATGAGTCGGTGTCCAGTGATGCAACCATCTCAATGTGAACGGCTCTAATGTTCAAGCAGGTGAAAATGACTCCATAACGCTTTAGAATGGTTCTTCCTCTCTTCACTTTAAATGGACCGAAACAATCCAGTCCAACGTGAGTAAAGGGTGGTTTGTCTGGTGAGACTCGATCGTGAGGTAAATCAGCCATCTGTTGATGACCTGCAACTGCGTTAAACCTTTTACACACTACACATTTCGACAGGAATGTTCTTATGGCTACGCTGGCTCCAGGGATCCAATACCGGTGTCGAAGAGTCGCCAACATGAAATTCCGTCCACTATGTCCCACTTCTTCATGAATTTGTCGCAGGATTAGGTTAGAGATGTGTAGGTCTTTTGGCAATATAATTGGATGTTTAGAGTGTTCAGGAATCAATGCGTTATCGAGACGTCCACCAACCTTGATGATATCACGCTGAAGTATTGGATCAAGACTATAAAGAGGACTATTTCGCTTGACTACTCCACCCTTTCGTAGACTACTTAGTTCCTCCGGGAATCTCTTTCTTTGAGAAAGTCGGATGATTTCCATTTCGGCCCTTTCCAATTCTTCCAACGAAATTAAGTCCTTACGCACTGTAGGTTCAAACTTCTGCTTCTCCTGATTAATGATCATCTCTTGTTGATCTGGATCTGTATCAGAGCAGACAAGAGCAGTCTGCAGTCGTTTCCTTTCCTTGCTATGGTCCATCAAGATTTGTCTCAAACGAAGGATCCATGCTACGGCTTTCTTTAGTCGAATCCAAGAGGAGAAATATTCAAAAAGATATGATATGGAGTCAGAACTATCACTGACTTCTATCACGTTCACCAAATCACTCCTTTTAGTCTCAGGGTCGTGAGGCAATATTACATCCCTATAGGTGATGTCCATTGGCCACTCCTTTTGTGATCGAACGAGAAATGCGGGACCAGAAATCCACGTCTCGTTCTTCAAAAGTGAATCCGCCTTCACTCCTCTAGACACCAGATCTGCTGGGTTGCTTGACGAATTCACGTACCTCCATTGTTCGACATCGGAAGCCTTCAGGATTTCGGACACTCTATTAGCCACAAAGCACTTAAATCTTGAGGTGCTATTTCGAAGGTACTTGAGTACCAAAGTACTGTCGGTCCAAAAAACGGAGTTCTGAAAGGGCATCTTGAGTTCTTTTATCCAGATCTTGTCAATACGGCTTGCAAGAGTGGCAGCTGTAAGTTCCAGGCGGGGGATTGTAATGGATCTTAATGGTGTAACTCTTGCCTTGCTTACTAAGAGGGTAGAATATGCCTGTTGTTGGCCATTATGGAGCAGCAAATAGGATACCACACCATATCCTTGCTCGCTAGCATCTGAAAAATGATGCATTTGAGCAGAAATTACATCTCCAAACCCATCAGGCTTCAAACATCTTCTGACCTCAAAGCCCTCCAAGTGATGCAGATCATCCAGCCAGTTCATCCAACGTTGAGCATACACTGATGGAATATCGTAGTCCCATCCAATTCCCTCCCTACATAGATCTTGTAGTATCCTCTTGGCAGACAGTATCACAGGTGACAAGAACCCCAGAGGATCATAGATGGAACTGACCACTGAGAGAATTCCTCTCCTGGTAAAAGGTCGATCCTTGACTACCACTTTGAATTGAAAGGCATCCAATTCAGCACACCATTGCACTCCTAATGCTCTTTCCACTGGCAAAGTGTCATGATCGAAATCCAAATCCTTTACCTTTTTCTCTCTGTCCTTCTCAGGTACCACCCCCAATACAGCACGGCTGTTGCTCGTCCATTTTGTTAAACAAAATCCACCCTTAGCACACATACTAGTAAGATCCTTGTACAGCTGAACAGCATCTGATTCGGAGGGTACGGAAACAAGGCAGTCATCCACATAGAAATTATTGAAAACGACATCCATTGTCTTGGGGTCGAATAGATCCTTATGATCCATTGCACATTTCCTCAATGCGAAACTCGAGCAACTTGGTGATGATGTAGCCCCAAATAGATGAACCACCATTCGGTATTCCTCCAGACTGTTGTTTACGTTACCTTCTGGCCACCACAGAAATCTCAAGAGATCACAATCTTCTGAGTGAACTCGGATTTGATGGAACATGGCCTCAATGTCGGCCATCATTGCAACAGATTCCAGTCTAAATCGTACAAGTACACTCACCCAAGAACTGGTTAAGTCTGGACCTTGTAGAAGCTTGCTATTCAGTGATGTACCCTGATAAGAAGCTGCACAATCAAACACAACCCTGATCTTGTGTTTTTTGAGATGATATACACCGTGATGGGGTAAATACCACAGACGTCCATCACGTCTCTCCAGTTCAGCCGCAGGTACCCTTTCTGCGTAACCCTTATGGATCATGTCCTCCATAAAGGTGGTGTAATCTGCATGAAAGGAAGAATTCACCTTAAACCTTTTTTGCAGAGTTAGAGCGCGTTGTTCTGCGATTCTCCTGTTCATAGGCATGACTACTTCGGCGTTTCTGAATGGTAGTCCGATGTAATAATGACCATCAACTAGTCTTGCTGAATTGGACACAAAATGCATAAACTGCTGATCTTCTTTAGATGTTGCTACCATTTCTTCATGAGCAGACTCTGGAAAATCGGCCTTAAATTGCTGCTTCCATAACTCTTTCAACTTCATTACTGCAATCCTATTCACAGTCACAGGAAGTTGGTTGGCAGCATCATCTCCATTCATGCCTACTCCTTTAAGTGGTCCGTTAACGGTCCATCCGAACAGGGTCCTTACAGCATACGGGCCATTATCTTGACTACGTATGACCTCCCAAGGCTCCAACGCTTCTGGAACATTAGCTCCAATCAAAAGCTCAATGCCAGCGTTAATCATAGGTAGACAAATATGACTCAGATACGGCCAACATTCAAGATCTTTCTGTGAGGCGATGTTTGCTGTGGTCACGGGCATGCTCTTTTGAGTGTACACTTCGGCAAATGCACAGTAATATTCTTGACTCAACCCAGAAATCTCCAAGTCTTTAAGAACGTAGCTACCGACTGATTTATCTTGACTCATAGTTCTGAGAAGAATATTAACCCTCTTTCCAGGTAGGTTGAGCTTGTTCATCAAACTTTCCGTACAGAAAGAAGCAGAACTGCCGGAATCAAGAAAAGCATACGTCCTCACCACACTGTTTCCCTTTCTTGATTTAACACAAACTGGAACGATAGGTAATGCACAGCTGTCGGTACCAGCCCCAGTAAGACCACTAGTTTGGAGAGAGACCATTGCACTAGCTACTGCTGACTTGAACTCGGCTTTCTTCTTGTCCAAAGTATCTACCTTCTCATGAGAATAAATGTGAAGAAGACTTGGGTGTTTCAGACTACATATATTACAGATACTTCTCTTTTTGCAGTGCCTACTAAGGTGACCTGTATGCAAGCAGCCAAAGCAAATTCCTCTCGTCATCAGAAAGTTCATCTTCTCTCTGTGACTTTTTCTGACAAGTTTATTACAGACATCCAGTAGGTGTTCACCGCTACAAAAGAGACAGATTCGGTTGGTTGACATCTTATGGTGTTCTTTCATTTCAGGTATAGCAGTGACAGTGGTTGCAAAGCTGCTTCTAGGTTTTGGCTGACTTGCTTTGAAATTCATCTTCCTACCTCCAGCAGGTGAGACATCCTGAATATTACCAAACACAGGGTCAGATAGAATTTTTACTTGTTTCTCGATGAAGTCAACAACATCAGAAAAGGTGGCTGGATTGTGGCATCGCTCCTTTAGCTCATATGCAACGACTCTCCATCTGTCTTTGAGTTTATAAGGAAGCTTTGAGAGGATAATTTGCATGTTAGTGGTGAGATTCAGCTCATTCATATAGTGAATGTCTTGCATAGCGTTGCAACAACCCCTTAGGAAAAGACCATACTCTTGCAGAGACTTAGCGTCTTCAGATTTTATAGCTTTCCATGAAAGAGCCTTTTCCATATATGATGAAGCTATTTTTACCTCATTACCAAAGTTCTCCTTAAGCAATGCCTTAGCCTTTAAGTAACCTTGTAATGGGGTCATAAGCTGGCAACTTCTAACAAGTTCTTTCGACTGTCCTCGTGTATATTGCTCCAAGAAGTGCAGACAATCTCCTGGGTTGTCTGCCTTCTTTTCCACCACTTCCTCAAAGGTGCGCATAAACTCATGAAAGCACAATGGATCTCCATCAAAGTACTGTATTTCTCTGGGTGGAAGTGAAGACAAGTTATGCTGTTTAACCAATAGGGTAGCTATTTCATTCTGCTTACCCATAAGCTGAAGCAAGCTTGTATGGCTCACGTCAATTTGAGAACTTAATCTTGACCCATGAGCATATTCGCTGTTCTGATTATCCAATGATGACCTATTAGGCAATGTAGATTGTAAAGGTTTCATTTTAGATCTTGTTGATTTTTGTTGTCCTAACTGAGATAGAGACTAATTTGAAATCCTTTGTGTCTTATCGACATGTGATGTACATGTTACCGGAACGGACTCTGATGCCGCTGGCACACTAGCCCTTAATCACTCCTAGAAAAGGACAACACTTAAGGTCTTTGGGGTCATTTTGACCCCAAACTTTTAAAGAGCGATTGCATAAGGAAATATACATTTTTTATATGGAAAACTATATATAATTTTTTCTATTTACTTCTCAACTATACATTAATGCTGTGTTTTTGTGGAAATTTTGAAGTTTTTTACTTATTTACTGCATAATTACATAACTAAGCCATAAATTGGCACATGAAAAATGATTTTTTAAAGAAAAAATCACTTAAATTATGATATTAATTAAATCTAAATAGTTTTTGGACATTGCTCTATGT
This sequence comes from Chrosomus eos, assembly GCA_036326025.1. Taxonomy (NCBI): domain Eukaryota; kingdom Metazoa; phylum Chordata; class Actinopteri; order Cypriniformes; family Leuciscidae; genus Chrosomus; species Chrosomus eos. The sequence continues at coordinate 202,795 of JAZAVI010000005.1, forward strand.
GTTAGGGATAGAATACTGCCATCTGCAGGTTTGTGGAAAAACTTTAGAAATTATAATTAAAGAAAGAAAGTGCAATGACCACATATTTCCAATAGAGGTCCATAGAGACTCATTCATTTTCACTTCATTTTTCTTGATGCTTCAAATTCTCCTCACAACTTAATATATATATGATATATATTTTGTGAATTGCATAAAATATTTTTGTCAAAGTTAGAGTTTGTTGTTGTTGTCTGATATATTTTGAATTATCTGCTTTTGCAAATTATTATACATACATTTGCAGAAACATTGCAAGTCAGCACTATGACATGATTGTAATCACACACTATTTATTTCAGAAAATTATTTATCAACAATTATTTTTTTTTTAGAACAAGAGATTTTAGAACAAAATAAATTTAATAAACCAAGTAAATAAACCAATATAATACAAAACAACAACACCAATAAACTGTAATGAACAGGATGCATACATAGGCATACGTGTGTGTGTGTGGCTGTGTGTGTGTGTGAGATAGAAAGCTTGTTCCACTTTGTGTTTATGCTCTAGGACCAGACCTTGATTTAAATGTAATTTTTTTTTAGATTTATGCCAGTTTTGTTTATTTTATTTGCCAATTTTTGTAAAAATGCTCTCTGTTGCAGTCATGACATGTGTGTGTTTGTGTGTGTGTGGCTGTGTGTGTGTATGAGATAGAAAGTTTGTTCTACTTTCTATTTATGCTCTAGGACCAGACCTTGGTTTATATGTAGAACATTTCAGATTTATAATGGATTTACTTTTATTTTTTTGACAAACAAAATAAAAAAAGTCATTTTTTTCATTTTCCCATTCATTTTCAATTGGGGTCATTTTGACCCCAAAGACCTTAAACGGTAAAAAATTTTTTACACACCTTTAGAACAACCGAATCGAACCCAGTTTTTTTGTGCATGTTTAGATAGATTATTTAGGAAAAGTCACCCGAGTTTCATGGCCCTGAGATGAAGGGAACATTTTTAAAAAATCAAGGAAAAGTCCAGTGGGGTCAGAATGACCCCAAAGAGTGATTAAGGGCTAGCAGAAGGAACAGATGGTTCCGCCACCGAATGAAGGGGTTTCAACACAGTCCTATCCACAGATGAATGAGATGCAGAATGAACATCTTGATACACCTTTACTCTTGCCATTGACTCTGCTAGTTTAGTTTCCAACTCCAGTTTTTCCCTCTTTCTCCTCAACAGTTCCTCTTGTTCCTCTAAATCATGTTTCCTTTGCAGCATTTGTTGAGAAGCCAATAAAGCAGCCAGTTCAGCCTCAGCCTTAAGACGAATGGAAGATCGACATGATCGAGACCCATGAGATGTAGCTCCAGAAGATCGACATGATCGAGACCCATGAGATGTAGCTCCAGAAGATCTTTTACTGCTTATATTTGAAGCACTGTCTGTAGGTTGAATTTCATTTTCAAAGTTGATTCCATTCCAAAAAAATCCATTCCAGATTGTAGATGTACATTAGAGGGCTGAGTATTGTGTGTCGTAGACACCACGTCAGCAGAGGGTGAAATATCAGATGTACGAACCCCTTGAGATGTTGCATATATGGCTTCGTCAACCACAGGCCCACAGATATTAGAAGAAGCGGTGCAGGTATTCAATTTCCCAACTTCATTCATCCATTGTTGAATGTCGTCCACAAAACCATTGTAATGTTTCAAAATCGAGTCAAACCATTCATTTTGTTTACTTTGTTCCTCAAGAGGAAGTAGAGGCAATACTCCTTTATGTAATGCTGATGCATCATCCATAAGCAGTTGTATCGTTTTCAGCATAGAACACACTTGAGACGCATTGTCATCACATATCATCAGCTCTTTCATTGACCCAATCATATTCTTCACTTTATTCACTTTACTCTTGCGATCCCTTTGCAAGGCTTCAATCTTAGCCACCAGGGCCTTTGCCGTGGGTTTATGCTCTCGTTTGCTGCTATCAGCAGCGTGCTCCATATCCTCAGAATTCATCATTTTCCAACACAACGGACAATGTGAGCTCCGTTACGAACAGCGCGCTCACAGAGCGAAACAATGAATGAACGTAGCAAGGCAGCACACGAGAGCCCATAAATATGCAAGAGCAGCACAAAGCGCATTCAACCCAACGCCAATCCAACAACTACAACAGCATCTTCCACAGCGCTGATACAGCACAATCCATTAAACCGCGAACGTACCTCGTTTGCCGTATGTGTGTGCGTCGTGTCCGTCGATCCACTTCACGGCGCACGTCCGCCACAACATGCTGTATGCAGAAACAGCCGTTTCCAAGTTGCGTCCATAATCCATAAGTTGTGTATCTTTCTGTTGACTTAGTGAAGCGGCAACCTATACCCGCTGAGAGGCTAAACAGCAGGAAATATCCGTGACGCGTTTTCTTCCATAAGTCTCCAATAACGGTTTATTGGCACGATAACAGACTATTCATGTAAAAACAATCAATGTTGAAGGTACAAACGGTCAACAGAAAGTGAGCACTTCCCGCTACTCACCCCTTCTCTACACAATACCAAAACAGGAAACGCTACCAGGTATATACACCCACCGATACCCATGTGACCAAAACCACCTGGAAACGTACACGCAAAATACAAAATAAAAGACAAACGTTTTCTGCACTTACACTCCCCCATAACCAATTATGAGCATTAAAATCACCACACCATAACTCCTTTTTCTCTTTCTTAATCTTTTCAAACAACTTTATTGAAATCTTCTTACATGGATTATAAAAATTATATATTACAATTGACTCTTCTCTAAAATATATTTCAACCACAACACATTCCATATCTTTAACCTCACATAATTCCCTGTATATAGTTCCTTCTTTTATAAAAGTTACCACCCCTCCCCCTTGTTTCCCAACTCTATCCTTTCGAACAGACTTATATCCTGGTAATGCAAATTGCAGGTTTGGCTTAAGCCAAGACTCTTGAACACAAATTATACTTGGCTTATGATCCAAATCTGTTACAAATTTTTTAAATTCCCTGACCATTTGCTACAAGGCTTCTTGCGTTCCATTGCATTACACGTATCACCATTAATCTACTCAGATATCTGTGAAACTTCTACTGATGTTGCTCTAGTTAGAATTTCATGTATTGCGCTTACAGAAATCCCAGAGATCCCTAGAAATTCTGAAGCAGCTTCTAGAATTGTTTTAATCTTTGCCGATCTGCTTGGCAACATTGCAGTGACATTAATTACCTTAACAATAAAGGCTAGAAAGTTCTCCTTAGTCATTATTAAAGTATTCTCTTTTATAGCACACTGTTGTTCTGATTCTTTATTTTCCTCCATTCTTATGTTCCTTGAGTCTTGGTTGAGATCATCCCTCCTCTCTTCCCTCCTGTCCTCCTTACTTTTGCAGACCTTCACTGCTTCTGCATAAGTGACTTTATGCTCTGTCTTGTATTTTTGTACTTCTCTTGCTTTAATTTGTACCTCACATCCTCCATATGCTGCACTGTGGGCACCTCCACAGTTGCAGAATTTTAATCCATTCACCTCTGTGCATTTATCATAGTCATGCTCACCTCCGCATTTTGCACATCTTACCTTCCCCCGACACACTGCAGCCACATGTCCTATTCGTTGACATTTAAAACATCTCAATGGCATTGGGACATACACTCTTACTGGGTAACTTATATATTCCATTTGTACCTTTTCAGGCATTTTCCCTTCAAATGTTAACAAGACACTTAAACTTTCATGTCGTTGTCCTTCCTTCGTCTTATACAGTCTTCTCACATTAATAACCTTACCTCCTTTTATATTTTCATGTATTTCTTCATTGGTTATATATGTTGGAATTCCATATATCACCCCCTTTTCCCCCTTTTCTACTCCAATCTCTTTGGTTGTGACCTTTCCTCCATTTCTTTTATCTTAAGTAGTTTTTTTTCCCCCAATATCTTTCACTATGACCAACACTCTCCCTTGTCCCAAACATTTAGCCAACACCACTGACCCAATGACTTCATCGATCGCCTTGGATAGTCCTATTGGATGCAAATGTGTTCCTGTACTCTTTTCAAATGTCAACATAACTTTGAATTCAGACTCCTTAACATGTTGTACAGTTTGCTCTCTTACAATTTCTTGATTTTCTTTTGTCTTTTTTTTTGTATTATCCTGCATTAATTCTGTCATATCTTCGCTATCCTCTTGATCCTTAGATTTCTTACGTTTTGCATTTTTCTTTTGACTTTTTCCCCGAGTATACCTCCGTAAATTCTTCCCTATCCTCCATTATCGATTCTTCAGAATCTTCTTCCATGACTGCACAACAGCCGTTCAAACTATCAGTAATGTCAGTTGTCTTTAATAAACTATGAAAAACAAAACTAACGCCGACCCTCGCTGTCCTCCCAGCGCATCGCAATAAAAACAGTTTCTGCTTTCTCTGACACTCCAGCCGTTTCTCAATATGCGTTCTTGTCTGTACTTGTGTTCTTGTGGACTTGTGAAACGTCATCAGTCGCTGCCCAAGTACTGCTCCAATTCAAAGTTCACATCTAGCCAAGTCCAGTTCAAATCCCCGGATGTGTTCTTGATCCGCCCCGTTTACCGAGGATGCATCGAGAGGTGACTTGTGCGGACTCGAGACAGACAGGTATCCCAGAATGCATCTCGCACCAACCAGCAAGCGTCAATAGCAGAGGAGAAAACCCGCGTAAAATCAAAATACTACTGATAAGCCCCTTTCACACAGCACTTTGAACCCGGCAAATTGCCGGCAAATTGCCAGAGTGCCTTCTGTGTGAACGCAAACACGACCCGGGATTGATGCCGGGACCAATCCCGGGTTGAGGACCTAGTAACATTGCCGTGTTCAGACCCGGAACGCGCGCTGTGTGAACAAAAGCCAGAACCAATGCCGTAAGGGGTGTGTCGTAGTGATGACGCATGTCATGTGCCATCGCGCGACTCTGTTGCTCTTAGAAGAAAGTTTGTGTTCGTTATCAACAAAGAAAGAACGAACAAATGTCTGCAAACTGGAATGAAGCAGAGACAGGAGCTCCTCACTATCCGCGCTGAAGCTGCGATCGTTCATCAGCTCTGTGGAAAGGTGCGCGCGTGCACATGTTTTCGACGCGTACGTTACACGTCTCATCCTGACGTCACGCGGCTTTCCGGGACATTAACGGGTTGTGTGTGAAAGCACTCACAGATCCCGGCAAATCACTGGCAGTGTGAATGAACCGAAATCAAACAATCCCGGGACAAATGCCGGGTCACATTATCCGTGTATTTTCCGGAATCTCTGTGTGAAAGGGGCTTTATTGTGTCACGAAATGCAATTTTAAGAGTGTTTCAGTCGAGAATGTAGTTGTTTAAAGCTCAAATCTGTGGTTTATTTATAAAGAGAGCGCCTATTTGAAAAATCTATCTGACGTTTTCGGAGTTGTGAGATCCAGGCAATCAGCGGGCGTTCAGCGCTGATTAACCCGACTGGAAGAGCTTTTCCTCGGCTTGTGCTTCTGATGTGTACCGCTGGCTCTGATGTCTCTAGTCTAGTGGTTAAACAATTCATCTATATAGATTAATATATAGTTCGTAATCTATAGTTTGTTCCATGGCAATTTGTTTTGGCTGAGGGCAAAGTGAGGTTTCATAACTTTATATATTTAGGCTATTTAAATTTAACTTTGTAGCACTATTAGAGAGCTGACTTATGTTTGACTGAATCGTTTGCTTTATTTCTCGTTATATAGCTTTTATACCTTTTAGGCTACTCTTACACTGGATTGACCATTAAAACTGCATTTAACAAAAAGAAACAGGGTTGTGTAATTTTATTTAATATTTTTTTAAATAATTCGAATATTTTAAAAAAAAATTTTTTTTTTATGAAAACAAAAAAAGGAGGGTTGTGTTTTATATTTCGTATATAAATGCAGTGAAGATAATCAATATACACGTTGCCTGAACCAGATTTGTGTGGCCATTAATATGTTTAATATTTTTTTCAAATGAAAAGAGGCAGAGTGGTGTTTTATTTCGTTTTATTGTTGCCTCAAATATACATAAAGAGATAACCGGAGTAGCCAGAGCGAGTTGAGTGACGCGAGCAAGAACGCACTGTTCCATTTGCAGAATAACCGGACTCGCGTCCTCCCGTCCTCGGGAGTTCGTTCTCCCGAGTCGAACTTGCAAGTCCGAACTACCAAGGACTCAAGTCCGAAGTTTGCGTACTTGGTATTGAGAAACGGCCTCCAACTTCTTCTTCTTCTTCTTCTTCTTCTGTTGTTTTATGGCGGATAGGCACGCCAACGTAAAAGGTGCATTTCCGCCACCTACTGATCTGGAGTGTGGAGTACACAGCTTTGGAAGAATACGCAATGAATCATTGAGGGGAAACAGCAAAAAAAAAAAAAAAAAAAAAAAACCTACATTCTACAACTAGATTCTATTCATTGTTCCTGTATCTTTTAGGTATTTAAATAATATTTCATGGACTCTTGACTGTCTTGCCTCGTTTCCTAACAATACTTTTATTGAATTCCCATCAATTCCCATCCATCCCAACTCTTGTATTTACCCTTTAAAGCCTGACACATAAAAAAAATGGCAGAAAATTATATATTTTTGGAAATTAGATGTTTATTAAGCCTTAAATAAAAATAAACTCATTTTGTTTATGATATATTATTTGTATCACATTTGATACATCAGGCTTTTGGGGAACGTTTTGCTTACAACAGTGTAGATTTTAGATACAAAAAAACTATTATGCCTATAACAGTTTGAAAACATTGAACATTTTAGGCAGTTTTTCTCTCTCTTTTTTTTTACATAGATCTTTTTCATTAATCTTCCTCATCACTGCCGTCTGAACTTCCATCATCATGCATGTCCTGAGGAATCCATTCCTCATCATCACATCCTCCTCTTCCTCTAACTGCTCTAGGTCACTTGAATTGCCATCCATCATTATGTCGATTACATTTTGAAGATGCTTTTTTTTCTCTCTTCTTCCTCTAATCTTTTTGACATCTAAAAATACACATAAAAATTGATGATTCCAGTAAATTGATTATAATTTTAGAGGAATTGTTACTGTAAAAATAACCTAAATGTATTGTAAGATGACATTGTGGTAGGCATATTGTAGATTACATTAAAAAAAATGTGACTATTCAGGGATAAAGAACCTTATACCTGCAGTTTCAAATTTAATATGGACATTTTTAACACAACATATATTTTAATATGGCATTTCAGTCATTAATTGCCATTTATTGAATCATCCCAATATTGTGTGTGTTTGCATTGTGGTATTCATAAAGTAGATAACATTTTTTGACATTACAATTTGACATTACTGTTTAGACATAAAGCACCATTAATACCTGCAGTATCAAATTTGATACACAATTTCCAACACGATTTACTTGTAATTTAACGATTAAATTATTAACCCTTGTGTGCTGTTGTGGCTGTTTTCAGCCACTATGAGGTATTTTTGAGTCTTTATTTGGCCATAACTTTTTCTGTGTTTCAGCAAATGGAATGATTTTGGTGACAAATCTTATTTTGCCACATATTTTGGGAAAATGCTTTGAAATTTTTCAAAAACTCAACAGTACACTCAAAATCACTACCCTTTCGTTATGTTCATGGCTGAAAACAGCCACTACTTTAAACTGCTGTACAAATGTATCAGATAAATATTTTTTTCAATTTTTTTTTGCATAAATCTATTAATCAACCTCAGTCCTGTTCAAAACCACTAAATGTTTTTAAAAAAATTACAGGATTTTAACTCTTTAATTGCCAAATTCATAAATGATGTCACAGATTTGGGGAGAAAAAAACACAAAATGACTTATATTCAATATAAAATGTGATTGTGGACTGGATTGTTTTTTACATTTTATCACAGTCTTGGACATGTCAAAGATTAGAAACAACATTGGTTTTGATGAATTGTTAGTTTTTGCGCAGCATCAGATTTGAACTTTTTCTCCCTCATTTACTGTTCGTGGCTGTTTTTGCCCCATTGACTTCCATTATAACCACATTTTTTGATTGCAAAGCCATGATACCAAATAATCATGCATTTTTGATTGTTGGTGGTTTTCCCTGTTGGGAAGAGGTAAAATTTGTAATTTTTACTGTGGATAACCAGGTGGCACCATTAACCCTTTAGATTGGCCTGTGCAAAAAAAAGCTTAGTTTCTGGCTTTTACATGGAGTTATATGGAGTGTAATAGCATTATAAAGTGTGTGTGTGTGTGTGTGTGTGTGTGTGTGTGTGTGTGTGTGTGTGTGTGTGTGTGTGTGTGTGTGTGTGTGTGTGTGTGTGTGTGTGTGTGTGTGTGTGTGAGAGAGAGAGAGCTCACCTTGATGCGTCTGAGAAAATCAAAATATGCACCTCAGCTCTCAGAACTACATGGAGTAAACAAAAACAAAGTAAGTGTATTTACGCATCTGCTGCCTTTTGATGGTGAGAAATGCAGACTAAACAAAAACAAAGCAAGTGGTCATTTGATGGTGAGAAGAGCAGCAAGCAACATGAGAAAGGGCTTGATTTGTAGTGAAGTTTTAGAGATGATTATGCAGCCTGACCCCTCCAGCGAGCTGCAGGAGGTATTGTCTTCTCCCTCTGACACCACAGACTCAGGAGAGTCAGATCCTGATTTGGATGTGGCACCCTCATCATCCTCTCTCTCTAGCTTCCACTGAAGGCGAGGAGGATTCGGAGGATCCTGGATCTGGGTGGATTGGGAGAATCTTGAGAGGGACATGGTGGCTCTAAAAATCGCACGACCACTGCGATCATCCCACAGACAACGTGTGGACTCCCTCTGGACATGTACGCCCAAAATCAGTAGCCCCATGTAGGCACGGAGATCTGTGGATAAAAGGTAAAAACAATCCAGTCCACAATCACATTTTATATTGAATATAAGTCATTTTGTGTGTTTTTTTTCCCCCAAATCAGTGACATCATTTATGAATTTGGCAATTAAAGAGTTAAAATCCTGATTTTTTTAAAAACATTTAGTAGTTTTGATCAGGACAGAGGTTGATTAATAGATTTTAAAAAAAATTGAAAAAAATATTCATCTGATACATTTTTACAGCAGTTTAAAGTAGTGGCTGTTTTCAGCCACGAACATAACGAAAGGGTAGTGAATTTGAAAAATGCACAAGGGTTAAGTAATTATGCATTATTTCAATTCAGAAAGTGTTAAATTAATTATATCAGGCACAATCAAATATTATTTTTTACTTTAACAACTTGAAATTAGCCTTTATTTTCCTGACGAAAGTGTCTGGCTTGATCCAATCGCAGCCGCCATTTTGAAAAGCTAAAAAATCACCCCTCTACTGCCTGCAGTACAGTGAAATTCCACAAGATGGCAGAATACACGTATCAAAATAGATACAACAGGTTTTCAAAGAAAGTATTGCTCTCACTGATTCAATATGTCTTAGAAACTCATGTATCAAATATGATACGTGCGGTTTTAAAGAGTTAACTTCATTCTCTCCTTTACATATGCAGCACACTCAAAAATAATATGCTGCACAGTTTCTGGATCTCCGCATTTGTCACAATCTCCTGTTTCATGTTTCCCTATTTTAAAAAGACTGTAGTTTAGTGGAGTGTGACCAATTCTTAGCCTTGAAATAATTATATATTTTTTCCTATTTCCATATCTTTTCCTCTTCTTTCCAATAAACTCCTGAGTCTGATATAAATGTCTTCCTTTAGACTCATTATTCCATATCGTTTGCCATTTCTTTCTAATTTCAATTGATATCAACCTCTTGATTTCTGATTTACTTAAAAATACATTCATTTCTATTTGCTGATGATTTAATGCTTTCTTTGCCAGCTTGTCCACTTCCTCATTTCCATCCACACCTACATGCGCTGGCACCCAGAGGAAGTATACCAGTATTCCTAACTGCCTTGTTCTAAATAGACATTGTAACACTTCAAATATTAAATCTTGCCTAGTTTCAGATTTTCCACTTATTAGGCTATTTCAAGTAGCCATTGAGTCAGTACATATTACAGTTCTTACTGGTTGAACTTCTTCGATCCACTGTAGTGCTAATACGATAGCTAATACTTCAGTAGTAAATACTGACACATGATTAGATATTCTTTTTGCATTTTTTATTTTAAATGTCGGGATGTATACTGCTGCTGCTGTTCTTCCAGACTCTGGCTCCTTTGACCCATCTGTAAATACCTGTAGGACAGAATAATATTCTTGACTTAAATATTGTTGTAAGGACCACCCATTGGTCCAATGACGGAATCCAACAGCCTGGACGAAGGGATAATGCGTGTATGTCTTTTCAGCGCTCCAGTGAAGTTCACTTAATTTATTCGAATTTAGTTTCAATATTACTTTAGCTCTACGCTTAATCTGACTCCAATTTTGACTTATAATCAAACTTACATCATGTTTCTTATTAGAAAATAATCATAAATATTTATTATGGTTTAATTTATATCTTTGATTATTCTGAGTATCCCATACTATCAATTATTGATTCATTAAGGGACCCGATGCCGCACAGAGTCACATGCCCCAGGTTTACGTGGATCTCACGGACACAGCCTCGCCAGTCTGATAGTCAGAGGGTGCGGGGTTTGCTAATACCTCTTAAGTCGGTTGCTAACTGCTCACTCATACAAAAAAGTGTAGTTTATTTAGCCACTTCCATACAACTTGCCAAGTCAGTGATAGACAGAAATCAAAAGGTCTTCAGATGACGTGCTTACTGCTCCGTTCATATGCGCCTTTAGTTTGACCTATCCTGGACACAGAGCTGCGGTAGCACCAGCCTCCTCATAATCTACCAAAATAATGATCTCAGAATACTTCAGAAAAACTCAAGATGTAACATTTATTTGTCAGGTAAAAATGCATCATGCCAGTTACACAAGTAATTAACAGCCAATTCAGAAATAATAAATACATGACATCAATTACTCAAAGATGATTCTAAAAGTAAGCAATGCATTCCTGACAGAGACACACAGTAGTGTGTGAGGGCTTTCCACCGGGAAAACACTGACACACACTGCATGGGGGTTTTCCTGGTTACAGGTTCCCAAAGACTGCTCTGCCACTTACTCTTATATACCCAGACCAGAACAAAAGGCTTGTACAAATAGGTTTTAGAGTTGTTTTGGGTCTATTCATGTACCCCAGGGGGTAGCACCTGGTTTCAGAGGAGAGGGGAGGATTATCAGATATCTTGAAGAGACACCACCCAAAGAGGAGAACAGAATTCTCCTAAGTGTTCAGTCTTTCTCATAATACCAATGACTGTAATGAAATTAAGACCATTTTACCAATCGCACTGAGACATTTAAAATGATACCAAACATGAAAAGGAAAAACATTAGATTCACACGATACATCATATGTGATATATAGACATTTCCAGTGAACTTTTAGTGACTTCCGGTCAGGGGGAAAGGAAGGGAGGAGGGAGAGGGGGATGCAGAGCTAAGGAAGGAGAGAAACGTTTGGACAGGACAATGTCCTGTGCTCTTTCTTTGCGATCTTCTGTTCAGGGTGCAGGAGTTTTATGTCTTAGCAGGAAAATCAAGTCTTACAGACCACCCTTGGCCCGTTTGGGACAGATTCAGATCAGGCCTGAGGGGACATTTTTGGACATTTTCCATATTTTCGGTGTTATTTTCTGAGTGTTCATAGGGCTGACACCTGTAGTTTGCAGTGTTAGTCAATGGGTGCAGGAATCAAGTGGTCACCTGAAATAACAGCATTAAGACAGGTTAAGCATTAAGATGAAAGCACTCCCGAATGCACCTCTGTGGCACACAGTCCCGTTAGGTTTAGGTGTACTGTGCTGAGTGGGTGCTGCAGTAGCTGGATGGGGTGTCCCATGATCCTCTTGGCCGGGTTGACTTCCACCTGCACGTGGTTGCGGTGGTATTCAGTCTGTAGAAAGACTTCTTGTATCAAGTCTGTCGCGTTGATCAGCATGATCAGAAAGTGTCAGTAGAACATGTCATTGCACTTAGCAGCGTCCTCGCCAGGATGTTTAACTGACCCTTTGAAAAGTCCTCGGTCCTCTTTAAGCAGAAGGTTGGGTTTGCCGGGCAGGTCAGAACTCCATAGATAAAGGAATCATTTCACCGATGACGCTCCATTGCGTGCGAAACACCTGAACAATTTCTGAGTGACCATGCAATAATTGAACACTGATGTATTTGTGATTCTTGGGGAAAAGTTGTTAAACACAAGAACACAAAATAACAAGACATCATGTAGTCATGTCAAAAGTGCGAGTGGTAAATAAGGTCTCTTTTTCAGAATCATATATTTAGAGAGTAGGTCTTATTTGATCACCAATTTCTTCACTATCACAGTGATATGGTGGTGGAATTTAGACTTGGTCTGGATAAATTAAAGAAGGGTAGCAGAAAGTCAACATAACTAGCATATTTACCAGCGGTATAGATTATTAAAATATAACCCATAATTAAACATGGAAATGCACAATTTCATAATTATAAAATTGTCTACATTATTTGTTTTAAGTGCAAATTCATTAATGAAACCTATGATTTTAATATGTTCAATTACAGAATGAAATGTACAGGAACAGAGATTTAAACTCTCTAGTTTAACTTTTGAAATCATCATGCATTTGATGTACAGGCTAAGTCACACTCAATAATGCAGATCTGACCGGTAATTGTATAGTTTCCCAATAGAAATGCCTGCATTTTAGATCTGTTTATATCATTTTTATTGTCACTAGTTGGAATCTATGGGGCCCTCCTGGTTTGCAACAACGCTAACGACTGGACATAATAAACATTTTGTCCAAAGACCAGTTGCATTAATGCAATGGAGAAAAATATGTCTCAATTCGATTTTATATGTGGAATTCAAACCAATTGATGTGTGACTATAGCTATGCACATGTTCTGTGCACATCCGCATTTACATACAGGAAGTTGACAAGACTGGAATGCTGCAAAATGATTGAAAAGAAATTATTAAAATAATTTCCCTTGTCCTATATGTATGAAGGTGAATGATGTATTATAGATTTGCATGATGTGAATAATTTTGGCCTGGATAGTCTTATGATCTATGCCAGTTAGAGATATGTTTTAAGGTTGTCGTAGTGATGGTGTGTATTGTGTATGTTTATGTATAGGAGATGGGTGGTGTCTATCCTACCATAATCTGTGTTGCATAATTTAGTTCCGGTGCTACACCGGGAGGCCACATACAGTATACTTCTGTAGTGCTGTGAGGTGTGAGTGGCCCTTGAAGTTTCTCCACCCCCATCTCCTACATGTCAAGTTGTGTGTGTCCTGCTTGATGCAGGCGGGACCAGACCCTTCTGGAATCTGGTTCTGAAGAAAGTCAGTTGCCGGCCGTCTGTAAGGGAAATAGACCTAGAGAGGAAAACACAGTTTAACCTTGAGCCTTTACACAAATTTCATTAAGATAATATGGTCTATCTCGATATTTCTTTGATGGCCTAAGCCAGACAGTTGTTACTGATGGCTTTGATCTGTTAAGATTGTATGCCATTAGGAGAAAATTTGTTTTACTTTACAAAGACATGTATCATTATTATGATCATGTTTTTGCAAATAAAAGGTCAATTAAACTAAGTGATAATGGTCAGATCTGACTGCTATTGCAGTTGAACTCACACAGTCTGCTGTGTTGTGGGCATTAGAACACCCAGGTCTGCAGGGGAAATCTCTTTACCTTATGCTGTTTATTTACACTAGCCAGATCTGTGTTCCGATCCATTAGATCACCAGGTGTGGTGCTTGTTTGTTTAACATTTGGGATTTATGGTGCCATTCAAACACTTGAGGCAAATTTCTGAGGCACATCGACCATGTCCAGACGCACAAAAAAGCCTCTTGGAGCGATGCCCTAAACCCAACAGGAAGTCGGCCATTTTGAATTTTTCATAAAATTTTGGCTGATTTACACACTCCGTACTTTAACGAACTCCTCCTAGGGATTTAGTCCGATCGACTTGAAATTTCTGCTGTGCCTTCTAAAGGCATTGACGATGAAAAGTTGTGCTATCTGCGAGTTTTCGTCAATCGGTGTGTCCGTGGCATGGCATCAAAGATCAACTCATCGCCATGACACAGGAAGTGGTTGTAACTTCAGTGTACATGCTCACAGCTGCACCAAACTTTACATGTAGGATAAGAGTCCCGCCCTGAACTCATCTACATGCCCACATTCACCCACAGTCATAGCGCCACCTGCTGGCAACAGGAAGTGACGTATAACACCTTCATGCAGTGTCTGAAAAGCATTGCAAATTCACAGCCGCACTGGCAGAGCTCCAGAATATGCAACAGAATATGCGGCCGCATCACTCCCCGACGTGCTACATGTACGAGGGCCCGCCCATCGCTGCTTGCAGCTTTAATTAGGGCCCGAGCACCCGTGCGAGGTCCCTCTTGAAACTGTTAGGATTAATTTTTTTTAGGGCCCGAGCACTAAGGTGCGAGGTCCCTCTTGAAACTGTTAGGATTTTTTTTTTTTTTTTCTTTTCCTTTTTTCTGAATCAGAATCAGAATCAGAATCAGAAAGAGCTTTATTGCCAAGTGTGCTTGCACACACAAGGAATTTTCTTTGGTACTGAAGCTTCCAGTGCACATATACAGATACAAATACAACAAGAAACAGTAATACAAAATCTAAAAATAAAATTATAAAAAAAATATATATATATATATATATATATGAAAATACTATAAAATATAAAATATAAGGCCACGGTTGGGTTTAGTCAGAATAAACATTTTCGGATTATGAACATATATACAGTATTTTGAATAGTATGAATAAATATAAATATAAATAACCTGAGTTTAGGAGATATTGCACTAAACAGTGGGGGTATTGCACTTAAAGGCATATGCCTTGGGAGATATGTTAACTGTTCAGGAGGGAAATGGCATGTGGGAAGAAACTGTTCCTGTGCCGAGATGTTCTTGTGGCCAGTGATCTGAGTCTCCGTCTTGACGGTAACAGTTCAAACAGGTGGTGTCCAGGGTGAGTGGAGTCTGTGATGATTTTACCTGCTCTCTTCCTCACTCTGGAAGAGTACAGGTCCTGGAGGGTTGGCAGGGGGGCACCAATGATCCTCTCTGCAGTCCGGACTGTCCGCTGTAGTCTCATGATGTCTGATTTGGTAGCTGAACCAAACCAGACAGTGATGGAAGTGCATAGGACAGACTCGATGACGGCTGAGTAGAACTGGATCAGCAGCTCCTGTGGCAGGTTGAACTTCCTCAGCTGGCGAAGGAAATACAGTCTCTGCTGGGCCTTTTTCACAATGGAGTCAATGTGATTGTCCCACTTCAGGTCCTGAGAGATGATAGTGCCCAGGAACCTGAATGACTCCACTGCTTCCACAGTGCTGTTCATGATGGTGAGTGGGGGGAGTGCTGGGCTGTTCCTCCTGAAGTCCACGGTCATCTCCACTGTTTTGAGCGTGTTCAGCTCAAGGTTGTTATAACTGCACCAGACAGCCAGCTGTTCAACCTCCAGTCTGTAAGCAGACTCGTCACCGTTTCGGATGAGACCGATGACAGTGGTGTCGTCTGCAAATTTCAGGAGCTTGACAGTGGGGTCTTTAGAAGTGCAGTCGTTAGTGTACAGGGAGAAGAGCAGTGGGGAGAGAACACACCCTTGGGGGGCACCAGTGCTGGTGGTGAGAGTCCTGGATGTGTGTTTCCCCAGTCTCACGAGCTGCTGCCGGTCCGTCAGGAAGCTGGAGATCCACTGACAGATCGAGGATGGAATGGAGAGCTGGGTCAGTTTGTCTGTGAGTAGATCAGGCATGATGGTATTGAAGGCCGAACTGAAGTCCACAAAGAGGATCCTTGCATAAGTCCCAGGTCTGTCGAGATGTTGCAGGATATAATGCAGTCCCACGTTGACTGCATCATCCACAGACCTGTTTGCTCTGTAAGCAAACTGAAAAGGATCCAGCAGGGGTCCAGTGATGTCCTTCAGGTGGGCCAACACCAGTCTTTCAAACGACTTCATGACCACGGACGTGAGAGCGACAGGTCTGTAGTCATTAAGTCCAGTGATTTTGGTTTTTTTGGGGACCGGAATGATAGTGGAGCGCTTGAAGCAGCAGGGAACTTCACATTGCTCCAATGATCTGTTGAAGATCTGCGTGAAGACCGGGGCCAGTTGGTCAGCGCAGGCTTTTAGACAAGCAGACGAGATGCCGTCTGGGCCTGAGGCTTTCCTAGTCTTCTGTTTTTTGAAGACTCGGCTCACGTCCTCCACACAGACCATAAGCTCAGGTTGGATGGCAGGAGGGGGGAGAGGAGAGGGTGTAGGAGGTGATGGTGGATGTGTGAACTGCAGGTCAGAGCCGGTGAGTGGTGTGAATGAGGGCTTTTCAAACCTGCAGTAAAATGAGTTTAAATCATCAGCCAGGTGTGGATTGTCCACAGATCGGGAGGATGGTGACTTGTAATTGGTGATGTTCTTCAGGCCATTCCAGACTGATGATGGGTCGTTGGATGAAAACTGGTTTTTCAGCTTTTCAGAGTAGGCTCTTTTAGCAACTCTGATCTCCTTTGTCAGTCTGTTCTTGGCATGGTTATACAAGATTTTATCCCCACTTTTGTGAGCATCCTCTTTGGCATGACGAAGCTGTTTGTAGCAGTGGTACTTGGTCCTTGTTGGCATTAATTAGCATACTCTGCCATTGTGAGTATTTATCTTCTACTCCAGTTAGGTTTCGAACCTTTTCCAAGGCCTCTGCAGATATTGCATGGCCTGTGCATGTCTGTACTAGACGAGTTATTGCTTCTGACCCTAATCCTGCTTGTGTTGCTGATTTAATTATACGGTCTGTATAATTACTATAATTCTCTCCTATCTTTTTATTTCCTACTTGTTTCTGTACGACAGTTGTTAGTTTTAATTCTAACAGTTTCATTTGTACATCTTGTTCATTATTTCTCTTGGGAGTACTAAAATGCAGTTGCATGACGGCATCTTCTCCACTGGGAGTATCAGGTCTCCTGATATCGCTGTGATTTATTTCTGCCTCACTGTCACTTTCCCAATTCTCCTGAACTCCCCTGTTTAAATTATCTATGGCCCTTAGACCTTTCATATTCTCTAAGTCCCTTTGAAGTTTGTTATTTTTATTCTTCAACAGCTTAATCACATTGTCCGTTTCCATAACTATCTTTCTGTTATATTCATACCCTTCCTGGAACAAGGTCTCTTTCCCTGATTTCGACCAACCTTCCTGGTCGGCTATTTGTACTGCAGACGGAGATCTACATGCAGTTTTTACTTGACCATAAGTCAAATCTCTTTCAGGTACTATTTTCTTATCCCATTTGTCTAATAGCTCTCTATCTCTTTTTTCTCCACTTGGATTTCTATATTTACATTGAACTCCACTTCTGGCCAATCATTTTGTATTTGTTTGGTAACTCTTTTTAATATTATTTTACTACCTTTTTTATGTCTTAATCTAGTTTCTTTTCTGAGTACTGGTTCTTCATCACTAATCTCATATTCTGTACTTATCCTGGTTGAATTTAATTCACCAGCTTCTTCCTCTTCCCCATCTTGGCTCTCTTCAGAACTCTCTGAGTCTATTTTTATTTCATCTTGCTGTTCTTTAGCATCTATTGGGGATTTATCTATATTTCCTGAGCCTTCCTGCTCACTTTCCATCTTCTCCTCATATTCCTGTAGGAATTCTTCTCTTTCTTTATCTTTCATTAGTAAGTTTATTCTTAACATTTCTTCTTTCGAATTTTTGATTATTCCTGATAATATTCCTTTTATTATTGCAGTTACGGAATGCTCTAACTGCCCTGACCCAATTAAGGTCATGTTCAACTCCTTTATTCTGTTAGCATTCGCTATGTTTATTAGTGAAGACATTATTGTCTCCATTTCTTTTTCTGACTTTTTTACTGTACACAACTTCTTCCTACAGTCCGTCATTTATAGCATGAGCTATTAACTGCCAGTATGGAGCACCAGACGTTAATCTCACAGATCCTACTGACTTCAATTTCAGTGTCTGTTTTACATTATCTATTTCTTTTACAGCTTGTTCATCTAACATATTTTTAATCATTTTCATTTCCTCATTCTCTTCCTTACCGTTTAAGACTAAAATGCCTCCTCTAGTGTCTTGTATTACTCCATCATAGATCATTATTTCTATCTTTCCAATATTCATTCTTAGTTTATTCAGCTTATTTCTCACTATCATTTCCTCCATATTCTTATCCGTTACTTCTCCGGTTTCTAGAGTATGGGTACTCCCATTTCTCTCAAAATGAACAATTTTTTTCTTTCTCTGATTGTTCTGCTGACATTTTGTTCAATATTTTATAATCAGTATCATATATTGTGACTGACTTTTTGATAATATACTTTCTATATATTTATCTTTGCACTGTATATATACAGAGCTTTCTCTAACGATTCCTACGTTTTTCGCCCACTCTATTACTTTAGTGGCTATTTGCGTTTCATTGGATTTCTCTTCACTTATTTGTTTTCTGGATGGAATCCAAAATAGAAATAAATTATAATCTATTTCTATTGCTATTTTATTTTCTTGTAACGCTCTCTCTTCCCATACAATTACTCTAGGATCATTTTTAGTATAAATCCTAATATGGGTTTGGTTTTGCACTGCAATCTCCATCCAACGATGTGCACTTCGCTGGACAGTTCATGCAGTCTTACACTAAATCTCTTCGAAGTAGATTTAGCTAATCTCTATTGTCTCTTGGTTTTGAATTTCTTCTAATTTTTCGTTTAGAATACTTTTCTTCTTTAATAGGTTTTAACGTTTTTCCGTATTCCTATTTCATACTATCCTTAGACAATAGAGATCCTAGTAGTGTCGTGCATGCACTTTATAACCCTGACCAGGTTATCTTTAATAATTCTATCTTGAATTATTTTTCGTCTATAAGATTCTTTCTTTATAGACTCTATCTCACTTTTGAGATCCTAACACTACTTATTTGTTTAACCTTTCCACTAGGTTATACAAATTCGTTACTTTCTTTATTATTATGTATCTACACAATAATCCTCATTTTTCCTGAGCACTTGGTTATTGATTTTGGCCAGAAATCAATAATCAATGTGCCCCACGTTGGGCGCCATGTTTTGTGGTGCGAGACCTATTCTCCTTTATATATAGATCATTAACACCTTCTACCTTATTTTGTTTATAATCTCAGGTAAGGTAAAGTTGGTCAAATTCTATCTTAGATAATAAGTATCCAAATTCATACTTACAGTCTTAGTAGAAAGACCCCTCCGTGGTTTAGTTCTTTATAAAAAGCAAAGACTTCTGGCTGGCAAACTTTCTTATAATAATTTTAAGTATTTTTATTATTATTTAGTTTTTCAAAGTTTCCATACAAAGTAACAAATTGAAGTTTAACAAAAGCAGTTCACAAGTATCACCAGCAGGTGTCAGGCTTGGATCATCAAACAATGGAGAGGCTGTCTCATCTTCCAGCCTCTGAACATTTCTGTCATACAGTACTTTTTATAATGTATATTACATCACACCTCTTTATTACATATTCAACATCATATGCACAATCTATCCAATCCCAGATCTTGAACAATGGTTAACTCCAGGGATGGAAATTAACTTTTTTGTCCACCGGCCACTGTGGCTGGTGGATTTCAAAATCTACCAGCCACTCAATGTTTTTACCAGCCACTTTCTTGTTTTTAACCGACAATGTGTTTACAATGTGAAAATTAATACTACAAGATCTACAATACAAGCAGTTTATTTAATCTCAAGTCTCAATGCAATACTGACATTTTCTCTTTCTCTCTTATACACACACAAACCATGAACTGATATACATTTCATTAAATGAGTAGGGCAGATTAAACAAAAAACTGAACTGATTCTGAACCGCACTCTATGCTGGACAGGGAACTACACTAACCTTTTCCACTGCTGGCACTTGCGCTACTAACTTTTTCAGTTACTGGCGCAAAACATGATTTAGTTGCACAAATTATTTATAGTAAGGTATAGATAATAATGAACAATAATGAAACTGTATTGCATTAGGGGTGGAACAGTATACAGAAGTCACGTTTCGTTTCATACCTCGGTTCAGACGTCACGGTTCGGTACGATTTCGGTACAATGGAGTGAAAAGCAAAACAAAAATGCAGAAGGCATTTTAATAAATTTCTAAGCCTTGCATTTTTAAGTTGTATACGTTTTATTAATAAAGGCATAGAACCAGTTTATTTGTAGTGCACTGACAATAGTTTTATACAATTAGTTTATTAATTAAATTAATAAAAAGACAAAAAGACCTTGAGATGTTTGGTAATTGTACCTGAATGAATTTAAAATTAATTTGCTATCAGATCAATTTATTTGTTTTCCTTAATTTTAATTAACCTTAACTTTATTCTCATCTGAATTATAAATAATTGATTTCCGTATAAAATAATACTACCATTAAAAACACAGATTTTCTTTTTTAATCAATGTAGAATGTGTAACTTAAAAAAAAAACAAGATTAGTGCTCTGACTCCGAGGACAAGAAATGAAAACCAATGCGATATGATGAATGTCCAAAAGATGTAACCTGTTTTGAATGTTTTGAAATGGGGTTGGATAAATATGTTTTGCTTTTAAAACTGTGCGTGCGTGTGTGTGTGTGTGTGTGTGTGGTTGGGTGACAGTTGTAGGTTAGGCTACAGTTTGACAAGAGTTTAGAGTGTGACAAAAGTATAATGTTGTGTTTTATTGCGAGTGTACACAAATAAGTAAACACTTTGCAGTTAGAATGATGTCCTGTATGTATGTTTTTATGTTTCCACTGATCGCGCTCGCATCTCTCTCGCCTTTGGGACGGCAAACCGCCTCTCGCGCTCAAGCCTCGACGGAAGAAGCGCGCGGGTAGATGTTCGCGCGGCTAGCTCTTTACTACACAAGAGAGCTACCCCGCCCTAAAAATAGACCATGCGCTCGCGGCTAGCTCTCCATTTGCCTCTCGTGCTCCCACGCCGAACCTCGACGGAAGAAGCGCGCGGCGCGGGTGTTGAAGGTGTGCCTCCTCTAAAAGTGTCCGCCGTCCGGGTGAAACAGTATGCAATTTTTATTTACCCGCCACGGTGGCCGGTAGGTGAAGCGAGTTTACCCGCCACAACACAAAATCACCCGCATTTGGCTGGTGGCGGGTGCTAATTTCCATCCCTGGTTAACTCCTTTAATCCTCTCACAATTTTCTTATAAAAAGTTCTGTACTCCTTCTGTCTCCTTCTCTTGGCTCGTTTTCTCAGCATCCTTCTCCTCTGGGTCTACAAAACATTCATCAAGGTAATACTATATGCATGCTTAATATTTGTGTCTAAATACTGGTTACATTTTATTCATTTAGTTCTTGCTTCAATAAAGTACCTTTCTTAAGTTTGGCTTGGTGTTCTTTCAATAAAACATTTTCATCAAATCATGTCTCTGTGTATTTCTTATAAACCCAATAAAACATTTTCATCAAATTATGTCTCTGTGTATTTCTTAAAAACCCAATAAAACATTTTCATCAAATCATGTCTCTGTGTATTTCTTATAAACCCAATAAAACATTTTCATCAAATTATGTCTCTGTGTATTTCTTCCGGACTCCATTCCATGAATACATTGTCACACAATAAAAGACTTATATTATAAAAGTCTTGCCCATTATAAGAGACTATCTATAAAGTCTTACACAATATAAGAGACTATCTATAAAGTCTTACACAAAATAAAAGACTATCTATAAAGTCTTACACAATATAAAAGACTATTCATAGTCTTACACAAAATAAAAGACTATCTATAAAGTCTTACACAAAATAAAAGACTATCTATAAAGTCTTACACAGTTATGTATTGAAATAAGTGAACAAATTGCATACTTATCACAACAACACGCACACTTACACAAAATACACAAACAACGAATAGACACAAATCAATGAAGTTACACTAGCAAATTAAACGAACACCAGGTGGCGCCAGAATCAAAGGCCACGGGTTTAGCGCGTCCCACGTGAACTTTGTACAGGCAATAGAAAAGACGCTCAATGTATACAATTGCGAGCGCCCAATGCAGTCGCGAGCGTTCAAGGCAAAAATCCCACGTCCCAAACTGGAAACGCAATTTAAGCCGCAGCAAAGCAGCAGCTGGCCACTTCTTTCACGTGTATGACACTCTAACAATGCCTGGACACACCGAATAATCTTTCCTGAGGAGTGAAGGAGATACAAGACCAACACGAACTGGTCACATCAGTACAATGTCATGAGGAACTTAACTCTCACCTGTATAGCTACGTGATTACCTGACGTACCCACCCACTTTATGCAATCCGTGCGCTATTTTTAAAGGGGCCACACAGACTAATGTTAAAGGGGTGATCCCACTACACAAGGTTTATTAAAATATAAATGAATTAACAAAGAGCAACACTTATTCACCAACTTGGTGAATAATATACCGATTCAGACTCCTGGCATGTGCCTCAGTTCATTTGATTTGCTTTGAATAAACTTTTTAGTTTGCTCCAGATCATTGAGTTTTGCTTTGTGTCTTTTCCTCAAGGTGTTGGATTTGGTGATCAGCTGGGTCATTAATGATCCAGATTTGCTCTGCATCTTTTTGCAGTGTGTCGCTACCCTGGAAATCCAGAGTTCTCACGAGACAGACTGATCTCATGAAACTGCGTATGTATGACACGCCAATTCGTATTTCCATTTTTGGCGTGCTATCAACACGCAAAATCGCTTTTCAGCGTGTTTATGACTTAACGTTACATTACTGTATATATAAATATATGACCTACCCCAACCCCGTCCCTAAACCTACCCGTCACTGGTTAATACCATTTATGAGTCTTTCCCTACCATCCTAGTAAGAAAACTATCGCTCCCCCAGATGTATATCAAAATTTGGCTTTATTTCGCTCGGATTTTTAACGGCGTGTACATACACGCGGAATCACTCGGACATAACGGCGTTGATATACACGCATACACGCGGATAGCTCAAAATGCGTATAAATAACACGCCACTTGACTTGAAAGTGGCGTGTATGTTTACGCAAAAGTCATGATGTCATGTTGCACGAGAGCACAATTTGATTTTGCTCAGCGAGTTGCTCTGGCATTGAGTAATGATGCTCATTAACTATGCCCTTGTGCCCGAGCTGCACCAATCACATGGTCATTGACTTTGCATTGCGTGAAGCTGCCTCCTTGTCATTTATGACTTATAACAAGAAACAAAACAATGTCTGAAAGCTGCTATGTGACAAGGTGTACAGCAAACAAGTATAAAAAAAAACAGCAATACGTTTTTATAAGCTGTCCACTCAAAAAAAAAAAGCGTTTAAGGACATAAGTGGATACAGGCTGGAGTGAATGGGTGAATTGTGGGATCCTGACACTCAGTATGCACTAAAATACAGTTACGTGTGCAGTAAGTAAAACATTTTGTCACTGGGGAGTCAAATATCCAAATGTCAGTTTTATATATTCTATTTCTGTAAGATAAGATATCCCTATCGCCGATTACGGCTTCTTTCTGCTGTGGATCCTCTCGTGTGTTTTCAAATTTGATGACACACTGAATCTCTTGTCACAGTGTGAACACTTGTAAGGTTTTTCTCCAGTGTGGATCCT
Source organism: Chrosomus eos (assembly GCA_036326025.1). NCBI lineage: Eukaryota > Metazoa > Chordata > Actinopteri > Cypriniformes > Leuciscidae > Chrosomus > Chrosomus eos. The sequence continues at coordinate 226,579 of JAZAVI010000005.1, forward strand.
CTCATGTCTTTTCAGAGATGATGAAAAACTGAATCTCTTGTCGCAGTGTGAACACTTGAAAGGTTTTTCTCCAGTGTGGATTCTCTGGTGCCGTTTTAAATCTTTCCCTGTATCAAAAGTCTTCTCACACTCAAAGCACATGTACTCTCTCACACCAGTATGAATTTTCTCATGTCTATGTAAAGTTTGCAGGTGTGAAAAACTCTTTCCACACACAGAACATGAATGTGGCTTCTCCTTCATATGAACTGCCAGGTGTGACTTCAGGTTTGATGCACTAAGAAATGTTTTGCCGCATTGATCACATGGGAACGGCTTCACTCCGGTGTGGATCATCATGTGCCTCTTAAGGGATGATAATTGACTGAAACTATTCCCACATTGATGGCATGTGAACGGCATCTCTCCGGTGTGTATATTCATGTGACTCTTAAGGTTTGATGGTTGACTGAAACTATTCCCACATTGATTGCATGTGAACGGCTTCTCTCCGGTGTGAACTCTCATGTGACACTCAAGACTTTGTTTGGATGTGAAACTATTCCCACACTGATCACATGTGAACGGCTTCTCTCCAGTGTGAACTCTCATGTGACGCTCAAGACTTTGTTTGCGTGTGAAACTGTTTCCACACTGAGTGCAGGTGAAAGATTTCTTGGCTCTTCTTTTCTTTGAAAATGTATTTTTAGTCTTTGAGCGACTCAAAGGTTTTCCTCCAGGTTTAACATGATGTTCCTCCTCCACTTCACTCAGTTCTTCTCTCTCCTCGCTCTCTTCCATCGGGTCTGAAATGAGAGAAAAACTTTTCATTTTCAAATTTTCTAAATAATTACAATAATTCAAAGAGAGAAATATGAGATAGATAGAATTGAATGGAGATAGAAATGATGCCAGATGTAATAGACAACTGCTATAAAATATTACAATAATTTATGTCTTTTTTATACATTAATTAAACGTCCCTGAAACTTTCCATGAATGAGGTACACTGATCTTCCAGTTATTTTTTTAAAAACATTATAGGCACAAATCCCATGTTTCTGTCATGAGAACTTTTAAATATGTTTGATCAATGACACAATTATCTAACATGATATGAACATTAAAATACACAATACTGCCATATGATACCAACATTTAGATTGATATTTAATTATGTTCAAAACTACTAAAACGTTTTAGTTATTAAGGGCCGTTCATGAAACACAAGATCAAGTGAATTTCACTGCAAGAACGAACACAAATGTTTGCAGTAAAGCGGAGCAGATTGTAAATTTGTACATTTTGGAATTATTATTTGTAAAAAATACGCACACATTCAGGTCAAAATTCTGGTAACACTGTTACAAATTATAAACCATATATAAAATAAATTAAAATAAAACAGTTAAAATATTTAAATTTGACCTGATGTTGACAATCTCCCTTTACTGACATTTGTTAAATAAATAAAAACAAACACTTTTGCAGTCATTTCATAGTGTAACTGTTTACTAAATGTGATGAAGTGCTTGAATGTTTCTAACATGAATGTTCTCCAGCATCATGAATGAATGAATGAAGAATAAACACCAACCTCTTTGTTCTTCAGGATCTTCAGTGTGTTTCATTCTGCAGGTTCTGGATCACTCGTGTTCTCACTGTCCTCTTTAATAATCTCAGTCTTTGCAGATTTCAGCTCTTCCTGATGCTCTGATGCTCGTCTTCACTTGTTGCTGATAGGAATTTACAGCATTTATTAGGAATTGGTGTAGGAGGAGCTTCACTGGTGACGCAATTGCTGTGGGAGGAGCTTCACTGACCATGTGACTGCAGTGGGAGGAGCTTCAGTGATGATGTGACAGCAGTGGGAGGAGCCTCAGTGATGATGTAATTACTGTGGGAGGAGCTGATCTAACAAAATCAAAAATATATCTGTTACAGAGTTTGTTTTTTAAGCTCATGGACAACATGATAGTGTATATTCTTCCCAATATAAATAACGGTAAAATCAGTCTGTTGACACCAATGAAATAAGCTTTAAGTGTCAATTTACAGGAGATCTGAAGACATCAGCATAATAAATGAGGTGAAAACAGGAACTATTGTCATGAAATAAAGAGTGTTTTCAGCAGATCTGTTCATATTGATGATCCTCAGACTATCAACACTCATTCAACAAGCCATTCAGGATCATCAGCAGATCATCTCACTTTATTCTGAGTGTTTGCTGTTAGAAACAGAGTCAGGATATATGATAAAAGCCTATGAAACTGCTCTTTTGGAAGACACGTATAAAGAAAAAATATAAAATGTTACAGTTGTGTATGTGCAGAAACTGACAATGATCATAAAACCCTTTAAAACTAAACATGTTTGGGGCCCTGTATAAATAATATAAAAAGACTGCCAACTGATTACTAGCACACAACTATTGATCAGCACCGTCACAGCGTCTGAGTTACTTACGGGCTACATTACGAAGTATCACGTTTACAATATTGTATTATGTTAAGATTAATGTTAATTAATACAAATCAAAAGCGAGTACACCACTCATATTTCAGCAACCATTTATTATCTTCTCAAGGGACAATACTACCATAAAATACCATATTCTTCATCTTATCCGGGGCAGCGGTCTAAACCCAACGAATACTAGTCACACAGGCATAAGCAATATCTCTACAAACATTTAAGTCTCTGCTAATAAATTATCATATTTTAATTAAAAAACTCAGCCCGTCCTCGGTTCTCCGCTGGCTCTGCAAACTTTTCCAGCATTGTTCAAATATCGCCAGTGGGAGTCCAGCTCTGAGCAGGGCTTGAGTTACCCTTTAAATAACATTAACTCATTTGTCACAATAAAACAATGCAAATAGTTGTACACTAGATGGCATCATCAAGTGATTCATTCTTACCAATGAGACAGATTCAATTTCCAGATTTCCAGATTTCACAGCTCTGCTCCAAACAGGTCAGCTTTTTAAATGTCATAATATCTGAGTTTTCTATTAAGATTAGTGAAACAGGTCAGAATGGTAATGAAACAATTAATTGGAATTATATTACACTCACTTTAGTGTTTTATCTGATATTGTGTATATTAATCGCTGCTGTTTAAATTATAAACGTTTATATATTGATTACAATTGTACATCCATTTTGAGGTTAATTTGATTTATTATTGTTTTTCCGTTGCTATTTACGCTATGACTACGACTGAGCTAGGCATGATGGTCATGTCTTTCGAAAAACAGACACACACACACACACACACACATGTCTGGTGCGCTATCTTTATGAGGACTCTCCATAGACATAATGGTTTTTATACTGTACAAACTGTATATTCTGTCCCCTTACACTAACCCTACCCCTAAACCTACCCATCACAGAAACCTTTCTGCATTTTTACATTTTTAAAAAAACTTATTCTGATTTATAAGCTTTTGTGCCCATGGGGACCTCTATTTAGGTCCCCACGGTGCCTCAAGTCCCCATGAGTCTGTGTGCATTCGGGTTTAAGTCCCCACCAGGATAGAAAAACATGTCCACACACACACACACACACACACACACACACACACACACACACACACACAACATTAGCACGCTGGTTTTCACACACGCAAATATTTCCATCCCTGACAGAAATGTACGCTGCGCATTACAACACACACATCTAAGTTGTCTTTTGTTTCTTCTAATTTTCGTTTTGTTTGTTACCTCAATACTTGCACGTGTTCAGTGTTTGCAGCGTCTGTGTCGCCGGTCTTTCATGTTGTGTTGCCAACTATTTTCAAAGGAAAGTAGCTTCTTCTTCTTCTTCGGTAGATTTTATTTGGCAGCTTGCAATCATTGTGCATTACCGCCATCTACTGGACTGAGGAGTGATCACATTAGGATGTCATAAAAAAAAAAAAAAAAAAAATACCCTTACCATCCCATAGGATCAAAGCCCAAGTTTTATGGGCTGATTATAGTATCAAAATTATTAACACGTACAAGCGCACTTATCAATGAACTTGATACATGTTGCAGAAATGTTTTATCCATGCCTTTCAACTTGCGTGTGCAAAATTCAAAATTGAATGAATGTGAAGCAATTTGTACAAATAGAGACATTTTTGTGAATACAAATGTTTTCCTTTGTATTAGTGTATCATAATTTGCACATACAACACAGAAGATGTGCATGTGTGGATCAGGTGACACTCGTGCATTCATTGACTCGTTTCTGAGTCGATCCTATTTTGATTCATTTGGATTTTGAGACTTTCATTTCGCGGGTTTTGCCTTGCACGATCCACACACAGCTGTCTGAGAAAACCTGCTACCACTAGATGGCAGTATTCTGCTAAAACAGACAACGGCAGCATAATCAGGCGTTCTTCCGCATTTAAGACGCTTAATGAGAGTGATATTGAAGAACCAAATTTAGTACACAATAATATAGGCCTACCCTATTAATAAAGCATACGTTATAGAGGCAAACATTAGATCAGATTATAAACAACACCCATAGAAAACAATTATAAAACGCTTAACGTGCAATCGCGCGTTGCATGTTCTGTTCAGTAAGGTGTATGGCTATTGGCTGAGTTTAAATATCACCGTCTTACTGCATTGACGTTAAGCTTTTTCTTTATAAAATGCTCTATGGGAGGAAAACTATATAGCCTACAGACATGATCTCCGTGTGACGATGTGCATCAACAGGAGGCAATGCTTCAACATAAGGTAAGTGTGGTGCGACTTTTTCCGAATGTGAACGTTCGGGGTCCGTAGACATTGCATCTGAATGCAGTGCGTTGTTTGCAGGCACTGTGTCTATCAAATTAGAATCACTCATGTCAGCCTGGATTGGATCGCCTGCAGGTGAAACAACTGATATATCGCATATAAAGCCTGAAGAGTCCTGTGTGTTTGACTGGCTTGATGTGTCAATCGTTGCGGTCTGTTCAACTCCGGGATCATTCATATCAGAATCTGCACCAATCAATGGCTGGTCCATTTCACTGGGTCTCAATCCTTCACCTCTGCTGGAGATTGGCAAGAAATTCACTTGCAACAATAAATTCCGATGCACAACTCTTGTCCGGCCTTCTCCATCTCTTATTTTATAGACATGAATGTCTGGATTCACATTGACAACAGTGTATAGTCCATTCTCCCATTTGTCAGCCAACTTCCTCTTTCCCCTTTCAGACTTGTTAGCCACTAATACCCGATCTCCCACAGACAGGTAAGTGCCCTTGACCCGCTTGTTGTATTGTTGAGCTTGGTGCTGCTGCTCAACAGATGAATGCTTCTGGGCAATCAACATGGCACTCTCCAGACAAGACAACAGGGATTTGGCATAGGAGTCATAATCGGCAACCTCTGGGTTATCAAGGACCTGTCTAAACATGACATCTACTGGTAGTCTGGGTATACGGCCAAACATTAAGAAGAAAGGCGCATAACCAGTAGTCTCATGAATGGTGGCATTGTATGCAAACGTCAGAGTTTGGATGTGCTGCGGCCATTGCAATTTTGCCTTCAGAGGAAGAGAGCGGAGCATGTTCCCTAACGTTCGGTTAAATCGTTCCGTACCACCATTCCCCATTGGATGGTAAGCCGTGGTGTGAGATTTAGCAAACACAGCCAGATGAAGGAGCTCAGCTATGAGATTACTCTCAAAATTGGTTCCCTGGTCAGAGTGTATTCTTTCAGGGAACCCGTAGACACAGAACACATTGTCCCAAAGCTTTCTCGCCACCTGCTTTGCGGTTTGATTGGCACAGGGGAACGCATGAGCAAGCTTAGTGAAATGGTCGGTAACTACTAGTACATCCACTGACCGCTGCTTGGAGTCTTCAGCCGACCAGAAATCTATGCATACTAGCTCCATTGGCGCTGAGCTCTTGATGCTCTCCAGAGGAGCCCGGGCAGAAGGCTCTGGTGACTTTGCAAAGACACATCTCTCACAAGATCTGACATAATCTCTGATGTTCTTCTCCATGTCAGGCCAGTAAAAACGCTGTCTCGCGAGGGAGAGAGTCCGGTCCTGGCCCTGATGTCCGGCAAGATCATGGATGCCAGTGAGAGCTCGATCTCTCAAACAACCCGGTAACACATATTGGAATCTCCTCTGTTTTGTCGCAGGATCTTTTGTTACTCTATATAACACATTGTCTCGAACTTCCAGCTTATCCCACTGTTTAATCATCCTTAGCACTTGTGTACTAGCACCATGTCTGTCACGCCTTGATGGACGTTTTCTGCGGACAACAAAGGGCAGCACATAAGAGATGGCAGGATCGTTTTGCTGACTTTGCTGAAGCTCTTGCTTACAAAACACAGGGAATGTGTCCGGGAAACCTTCTGTCCTCTGCCCATGTTGGACTAACTGAAGTGCTCTGGTTTCAGCTGCGTCCATCCAATTTCCATGAAATTGACAAAGAGCTCTGATGTCATCCGCTTCATATTCAGCTCTGGGTGAAGAGAACTCCGCAGACTTGTAGGATTGAACCTGGCAGCTGACCTTGAAGACGTCTTGAACAGAATCCTCTTTTACATTATTGGCGGCTTCTACCAGGAAGGGATATGGTTCAACCAGTAGCCTTTGCCCGATAGAATTGGCAAAAGGGTCGCGGCTCAGAGCATCTGCTACCACGTTTTCTTTACCAGGGATGTGTTTCAGGTCAAAAGTGTATGACGCCAGTTTTGAAACCCATCTAAGCTCATAAGCGTCAAGCTTGGGCTTAGTCAAAATGTAAATCAGGGGATTATTATCAGTCCAGACTGTGAATTTATGTCCCTTCAGCCAGTGGCTAAACTTTTCACATATACTCCACTTTAAGGCCATAAACTCCAGTCTGTGAGCTGGGTATCTGCGCTGTGACACACTGAGAGTCTTGCTCGCAAAAGCAACAGGTCTGGCCCTAGACTCTCCTTTGGGCACTTGAGACAACACAGCCCCCAAACCATCCAATGAAGCATCAACTGAAAGAATGAAGGGCTCCTTGAAATCAGGATGAGCAAGCACGGCACACTCCAGCAAACTGATCTTCAAGTTGTTAAAAGAAGCCTCGCACTCTGCTGTCCAATCAGCTGTGGTAAGTTTACGGTAAGTGCCCTGGTATTTTTTATCTTTTGCCAACCTCCCTCGCCGTTTCTGTCCTGCAGTAAGTGCAAACAGAGGCTTTGCAATGGAAGAACAGCTGGGGATAAAATGCTGATAGTAGAATACCATGCCAAGAAAGGATTTAAGTCTTTTGACAGAGGGTGTACAGCCATCATTTTCCATCAAGTCTTGAGCTGTCATCCTTGAGATTACCTCCACTTTGGCTGGATCAACAGACACTCCTTTATTGTCAATGATGTGGCCTAGAAATTTGACTCGTCTTTGAAGAAGGTGACATTTTTTAGGGGACAATTTCAGATTGTTCTCCCTTAGTCTCTGAAACACTGTGCGCAACCTGGAAAGAGCCTCACTTTCAGATGGTGCAAAGACAAGAAGGTCATCAAGATAGCACAAGAGCTTTGAGAAATTCATATCCCCGAAGATTCCAAGCATCATCCTCATGAAGGAAGCGGGGCTATTACAAAGCCCTTGTGGCATACGGTTATATTCATGAAGGCCCAGCGGTGTGGTGAAAGCCGTATACTTCTTGTCTTCCTCATTCATCGGTATATTATAAAACCCTGATGTGAGGTCCATTGTGCTAAAGAAGCAATTTCCTCCAAGCGCAGCAAGGCAATCAACCTGGTGTGGCAGGGGATGCGCGTCCTTCACGGTTCTGGCATTTAGCCACCTGAAGTCTGTGCAAATACGCAACCCACCATCCTTCTTCCACACCATCACCAATGGTGATGCATACTCACTCGAAGACTTCCTGATGATACCTCTTTCTTCCATGTCAGTGAGAACTTGTCTTAACTTCTCATAGTGAGCAGGAGGCACTCGCCTATAAGGCAAGCGAAAGGGTCGATCATCAGTTAACCGTATACGGTGTACATATTCTTTGACTTCACCGCAGTCCAATGGTTGTTTAGAGAAGATGTCTTGATAATCTGCTAGTAACCGGGTTAGCTCAGACTTACAAGAGTCACTGACCTGACTCCAGTCAATGTTAATATCACTAAGGCCAAGTTCTAACAAACTGTCATCCTTCCGATTCATGGGACAGGGAGTACATGAGACATCTGACTCAGTTTTCACTGGAGCAATATGTAGGCCTGAGAAAATCTCGAAATCCTCAGATGCAATGCAAGGAAACACGTCAGCTAGTTTGCAGTTTCTTTTCAATGTAACCACTTTATCTGTTGGATTTATAACTGTCATAGGCACCCACCTATCGCCCCAGAGTGGTGTGACAAGGCGGCCGACTAGAATATTACGGGGCAAAGCTTTGGAATTGGTCGGCTCAACAATCACTGTGCTGCCAGGTGACATGGGTACGTTAGTCGGTAGACGGCCCCATACCAAATGTTCATGCTCTGGCAAGAGCACTACTGCTTGAGTGAGTTTGACTGTGCCTATTTTATCAGGAAAAGTTTCCCCTTTCCAGCGATCAACACCTGTGAACATTGACAAGAACTGCTGAATGTCTCCGGTAAGCTGATGATCAGGTCTAGAAGCAATGTCCCAATAATCGCTGCTGCTCTTCAGCTCATGAATCAAGTGTTTGATGATATTAGAGCCCAATATAAGATCATCACGTTGGCCAGACACGACCAAACAGGGGACAACACATTGGATGCCAAAGAACAGGATCTCTAAATCATAGAAACCCTCAGGCTGTGTATGCTGACCGCCACAACCAACCAAGACAATGTTTTCTTCAGAATGTTTCATCACAGGCAAGACACCAGCTGATCTGATTTTCTCTTCAGCATTTTTACTGATTGTACATGCCATAGAACCAGAATCAAGCATTCCGTTAAGCTGAACATGGCTATTGACACGCACAGGAACATAGAAAAGGCTACTGAAAGCTTCAACTGTTTGACTGGATTGAACAATTATCTTGGTTCCATTAGGAGCACTATTACAATTCTCTTTGTATAGCTGAGCAGGATCACATTCTTCATGAAGGGCATTAATGTCTATACCCACATCACCCCTTCCCTGACATGGGTTGTCTAGTTTAACTGCTGAGATGGTCTACTAGTATCACTGCTCAACTGGTGTTGGCGATGATTGGCTCGCTGAGGGCAGTCCTTTTTCCAATGCCCCGGAGTTAAGCAACTCAGACATCGGTCTTCCTGTCTGCAGTGAGACACTGTGGAGTGATCCAAGGATTTACAAACTCTACATGGTTTGCGGTAAGACTGAAACTTTGCAGCTTGATGAGGGCTGGCTTGGAATTGGGTCTGCTGAGTGACAAGACGGTCTAACAGACTCACTAGGCTTTTCATGCAGGCAGTGTCACTGCCAGACTGAGCTAGGGGAGAAGGTGGAACTGACCAGTCGGGGTTAAATGCAGACGTCTCAACATTTGTGCCCTGAGTGCAAACCCTGCGCTCTGTTTTATACAAACTGTGTGACTTTGCAAAAGTTTGAGCTTTTCGTTCCTGCATATGTTCATCAAGCCTCTCTTGTATCTCACAGGCCGACCATTTTTCTGCTGATTTAAATTTGAAGACATTGGAAGAGACTGATCTGGGCAATGCTTAATAAACATCATACTGATCTCATGGCTAGGATCACAAATACGCCGACCTTGTCTCTCTAAACATTCCTTCGCAACATCCATTGTCTTGTTCAGCCTGATCCAATACTCCATAACATTTTCGGAGGGCATCGGCAAAGTATTGTAAAAATCGGCCAGGGGCATACTAGAGTAAGCGATTGTACTGAAGTGCTGTTTTAAAATGTCAAAAATCAATTGTGTGCTCTTGCTGTGATCAACGGATGTGTGATTGCGCAATTTAATTCTCACTACATCACCTGCTTTCCCCATAAGCCTATCCAGGATTTCTTGTGACTGTTCATGGATCGGAATGGCACGTTTCCTCAGGTACAGAGACATCAGATTTTCCCATTCTTCTACAGTCAGTTTGTCCGAGCCATCACCCCTAAATATAGGCGGCTCTTTTACATCTGATTGCATCACTAGCTTGACATTAGACAGTGACATCTCAGTTGGTTTCTCAGAATTACTGCCATGCGTACTTCTATCAGATCGTAACTGAGCAGTAATGGACTGACCCACTTTTTCAGCTATTTCATTAATGAGAGAACCCAAATCTGGATTTCGATCAACTGGATTTGCCATGGCACGATCTACATATCTTGTGGAAGTCAGAACTGGTGTACCAAATACACTGCTAGTAGGCCCTGGTGTTCTTGGTGCAGATTCAGAAGGAATTCTGAAAAGACCCCTCCCCCTACCAAGTCGGCTACTTTGGTCAAATGACACTTTGTCGTCCACCTCAAATTTACTGACACCCTCAGCCATGTTTTTCTAATGTGTTAATCAATTCACTTCAACATTAGAGAAATAAACTAACAAAAATATTTATCTGAACAGCATAAGCTAAAGACAATAATCAATAAGCAATTAATTGGTTGAAAGTCTTAATTTGAGATGATGCTGTGATTCCTTGAGAGAGAGAGAAGAAAAAAAAACAGTCCACTCTGTTTCAATATAATATAGTTCTTCAGTCCTTGGAAAAAAAAAATACCTAAAACCCGTCACTGCAGCCTCCACCGGCGAACGAACAGGCGTCGGTCTTTGGATGGATCCTTAAAAGGTCACGGCACCATTGTAACGAGCCCCACTGATGGGACTCCACTCTGCTTTGTGTTGTGTTGACGAATTCAATAAAGAAGCTTCAACCCTCTTGCTGTATAGCACGGTCTTTATTTTCTGCACAAATGAGAAATGTTGTAAAAATATTTCGTGACTCTCTTCAGCTAATAGCTTAGCACCATTTGATGGCTCGTCGAGCCACGAGATAACCTCCTCTCGGCTCAGCATGAAGTGAACTGAGTGAGCCGTTTTATATTTCAAAACACATTGAGTTAACTTGCTTAGTATAAAGCTAACAAAACACAAACATGTCAAAAAATAATCACAAAAGTTGTACACAACATAACATACCTGCACAAATGAGAAATGTTGTAAAAATATTTCGTGACTCTCTTCAGCTAATAGCTTAGCACCTGTTGGCAAATAGAGTAAATGAGCCACGCTAATACTATATTCAATAGGCACAAATATACATTCTTATAATCCCACATTGCAACGTATGTTTAACAACCCCAGAAACAGATTAGATGCAAAAGATATCAAATATCAGCAATATTACCATTTGATGGCTCGTCGAGCCACGAGATAACCTCCTCTCGGCTCAGCATGAAGTGAACTGAGTGAGCAAGCCGAGCGGAGCGCGCCAGAACAAGTATGTAATCTTAAAGCAACAGTGCACTTCAACAAATGTGCAACAAATCATATACATCTCGACTCAGAAAACAAAATAGTCCATACAATTATATAAAAGAGACAATATTACATTTAAATTAAACAGGAGGATTTTGAGTGAAAATAACAGCTAAAATAACCTTGTTACACTTTGAATAACATGGCAGCTGATCAGGCACTAACGCATCACGCACCGTTCCACAAAGCTGGCGAACGATCTCAGCTTCGGCGCGGATTGCAAGGAGCTCTCGGGTCTCTACTTCAGTCCAGTTTGCAGACTTTTTTTCGTTCTTTCTTGTATCGATGACGAACACAAACTTTCTTCTAGAGTAACTGAGTCGCACGATAACTACGTCATTGCAAAGGCTCGTGCATCATCACTACGACACACCCCTTATACGGTATTGGTTCTGGCTTTTGTTCACACAGCGCGCGTTCCGGGTCTGAACACGGCAATGTTACTAGGTCCTCAACCCGGCATCGATCCCGGCATCAATCCCGGGTCGTGTTTGCGTTCATACAGAAGGCACTCTGGCAATTTGCCGGCAATTTGCCGGGTTCAAAGCGCTGTGTGAATGGGGCTTAATTGAGTTATATATTTGAAATGCTTCCAATTCATTTCATAGTACACAATGATACAAGATTTAAATGCTAATATCTGAATTGTATTTATTTAGATTTGCATCCTATGACCTACTGATGAGATTCTGGGCCTTAACACGCCGCAGACTAATTTTTTTTTTTTTTTTTAATTAAAAATAGAGATTCAATTCTTTTCCTGCAATGCTTTCCACAAAGCTATACCTCGGACCCTATGGAAGACACTTTGCTTGACGACTACAGCCTGTTGGCTTCCACCTGAAGATGAAATTTGAAGTGTGATTGCCAGTCTCTGCGTAATGTCTACAGGCATACTGTGTGTACACTGACATTACATTAAATGGCTGCACTACCTGCCGACATTCGGAAATATCTGAAGTGCAAATCCTCGTCCATGTCTCTCAGTGGCCGGAAAGTTTCTGCATTTTAGTTTTAGCAATTGCACTAAATGTAAGCTTCGATAAGCTTCAACTCCAACATACCATTGTTTGTCGTAGCCTAAACTCACAACAGCCACAAATAATCTAAACACAGTGGATGATCCTCTGCTTATTCTGCCTATTTGGGCTTCACTTTGATGTTTTCGTTTGCCTTTAGTAACTGGGGCCTATACCATGAAGCCAGTTTAGGCGGCTAGCCAGCTGAGTGATTCTCTGAGATGGGTGCCTTTTGCGTCATACCTTTTTTATATACCTTAAATAGTTATATTTCTGATCATTTCATGTGATAGTGGATTAGTCAAACCTTTAAGAAAATACATTTTCCCACCTCAGGCATGAAATTCAAATTTGAAATTCAAATTCAAGTTTTTTTTCTTACTGAAAGTTGTTTTGGAGTTCAACCCCGGCCGTCACAGACTCTTAAATATGATTTAGAAAGATTTTCAAGTAAATTCTTGTAGAAGCTTTTCAATGAGATGTCCCTTGTTTGATATCATTTATTGCATGTAGAATTTTATTTTTAAATACTCACCATTTTTGAATAACAAATCAGCTCATGAAAACTGTATCTAACATTGGTCTTCATATCTTATCACAAAATATGTATTAACATTAGAATTTAATTCTAAATTAATTATATTATTTTTTTCCAACTGTCCTGTAAATTCTGCACACAGCAAAACAAACATTGACCTATTTTGTCTTCTTATCACGAAAATATTAATAAAAACTATCAAATAACAGTTCAACAACAAAATAAACATATATATATATGTGTGTGTGTATATATATGTATATATATGTATATTTTATATTAGCAGCAACATTTTGGTATTAATTGCACTTTTTATTTGTTTGATATTCAATGAAAATGTAATGATGGTTAGTGAGGACATGCAAACATGCTTGTTGTCTACTGGCAACCCATCATCTTTAAATTAAAATGTAAGTTTAAGACTTGAAGGGCACCCAATTCAGAGAATCACCAAGGTATGTTTCAGTTTAGTTTGCGCCAACACTGGGTTTTAGGCACCATGAAAGTGGTTTGGCTTTTACCCGTGTTCATCACCATAGTAACTTGCTCCAGGGTCCAGGCTAACCTGGTCCCGGACAGGTGATGTTCCAGGTAAGAGATCTCAAACTGAAATTGGACCAATCAGCTGTAAGCAAAGGATAAAGTCAATCCACCTGTTTTTACTCCAAATTAAAGGTCACTAGAATTCATTGGATAGATCTTTTTTTAAAGACTTTTAGTAAAATACAGTCAAAATTATGAGAATACCTAGAAGCTTTTTTCAGTTTTTTTTTTTTGCCATTACCATTTGTCTTAGGACGTTACAAAATATACTGAGCTGGTCTTTACAGGTGAAAACAGTTTTCAGACTGGAGGTGATCCTCCTCTGCTTATTCTGCCTATTTTGTGCTTCACTTGAAAAAGTTCCTTTCATCATTTAGTAACTGGAGTCACTTCAGTTCTAAAATAATAATAACCGAAGGCTACTAGTAAATATGTGAATCTGCGTGGCCCTGATTGGCTGCGGCGGTGTCCCATACGCGCGTGCGTTAGAGACCGATGACGTCACCGCTCGTTCACGCTGTCTCTTCCGTCATTGAGTGAGGCGTCGAGTCTTCTGAGGTGAGGAGAGCAAGTTAACGGTATTTCTTTTACACAACCATCACACACTTACAGTTTGTTTAAGCGACAGGCTCATTTCTGTGTTGTTTTCATCGATCACAGCGATACTTGTGCATCTTTTCTGGCGTCTTCTCACTGAAATAAACATTTAGTGCAGCAGCAGCGAGCATGAGGAGAATATGTGGAGTTCATTCAGACCTGAGCGAGTTTGTGTTCGTTTGTGTGATTGTCTCGATGTTTGGAGTGAAAACTGTTACTGAATGTCAAGTTAAAAGTCAAAAGTTTGAGATCTGTGAGGGGAATTGATGGGAATCGATCTCAAGTTTTGTTGTTGCTATTTTCATGTTTACCTTTATTTCTTTGATTTCATTTACTTGTCAAAATTTATATTAAACACTTTATATTGTCCCTTGTAGTAGCTATTTTAATCTTTTATTTCTTATTTTGTTTTCTCAATGATAACAAATGAATGCCATGTGTTCTGTATTTTGAGCTTTATGTTGTTGTTGATACAGAGTGTGTGTGACACTGAGACAGAGGTGATGAGACCCCAGGCTAGGGAGGGGTTGAGGCAGCCATGGGGGTTCCTCAGTTCCTGCCCTCTGGGGTGGGTGTTTAGAGAATGCTTTGATGAGAACAATAATAAAACTACCAGTAAAGCACCTATCTGGGTCTCACTCTGCCTGCAAACTGGTCTGTTAGGGTTGGGGGTTTCACCCTCACCCTGCAGCTGGCCTGTGTGGCTAGAATGGGAACTATGCTTGCAAGAATAAATGTATCTTTTCTTTTAAATACAATTTGAATCTTCACGTCTCTTTTGCCGGTGTTACGGATCAACTGGGGATCATGTTAACTGGGGACGCGCGCGTGCACGCAGATAGTTTTACCTGGATTTCCAGCAGATGTTAACAGCGACAGATTCATGCCCTATTTTACGGATCACCGATTAAAAACGAATATTTCACCAGTTGTATACACTGGTATGCGAATAAAGCGCTTTGTTTTTGCAGTGTATGATACTAGTGTCAAGCTCAGAAACCACGCCTATGTTAAAAAGGGTCGTTCGGTTTCATTGGATGAACAGACTTATCAGCGCAATTCAGAACACTGTAAAACCCAACAAGTTAAGCTAACTCATTTCATTTAAGGAAACCGATTACCTCAATTAATTTAAGTTTAAAAAAAAACAATAGTTATGAGTACTCTGCTATGAGTAAACTTATTTTAATCAAGTTCACTAAAACAATAATATTTCTTAATACACAATTAACCTTGACACTGCATTTAATACTGTATATAGCTGAAACTTCACTTTACTGAGTAAAAACAGTGAAATGATAAACTGTAAATGAACTCAGAGCACTTGCAGTTACTGCTAGCTTAAAGTCAAATCCAATGAGTTTTCACACACAAAGTCAAATCCAATGAGTTAAGCTAACTCATTACATTTGAGGAAACAGATTGCCTCAATTCATTTAAGTTTATAAAAATCAATAGTTATGAGTACTCTGAACTTATTTCAGTTGAGTTCACTAAAAGTAGATATTGCAGTCAAGAAATTAAGTGATTAATTAAGTGATTAATTAAGTGATGATTGAGCATAAGTGATGAACACCTGCTGTTAACATGCAGAATCACTGAAGGAAAGAGAAACACAAGAACTACAACTGACTTCCAACCACAACATTCGATGAAATCAACTGAAGATAAAATATGTTTCAATCTCTCAAGATCTCAGCAGAGGAGGATTGATCAACTCCACAAACAGCATTACCAGCTTCACTTCTTACTAACCAGTTTGAGTTTTATCATGCGTCTACAGAAGTTGTTATTGTGAATGAACAGAGGTTTAGATGAAGATGATTTATTGTTTCATTTAAAGACACCATGATAGTGGTCAGTGTTTGCTTTAGTTGGGCTCGTGACCCTTGACTTTACAACACCAATTTTTCCTCTGGCTGCTGTCACTGAGTGTTTATTAAACAGATTTGTTATGGGACAAAAGCCAAAAGAAAATATGAGCATGTGGTTGAGTTTTGATGATGATTTATGGAATGATAAATCTTCATTTGGTGTTTTGATTCTCTGATCTTTTCTAGAGAATAATCTCTGATTAAACAGGTGATATATAACTTGTATTATTCATTATAAAAGAACTGTGATTCTGCTGTAAGGCCCATTGTTGTTACAATTAGATTTTAAAAACCTCTATGGTATCATGCTGACTTACACAGACATCAAGAATCAGCATATGAATCTCAACAATTGTGAACATTAAAAAACGACTCATGGTGCAATGCATGCTGGGAACCATGGATAAGTTTTGCATTATGGTAGTACCCAGCATGCATTGCAGTATGAATCGTTTTTTAATGGTCACCATTGTTGAGATACATATGCTGATTCTTGATATCTGTGTTAGTTTTGATAATGAATTTCATTTCCATCAAAATCTGATAGTCATAATATAGCAAGTTCATAAGTTGTCGAATCTCATTTTTGAATACAACTAACAATATAATCAGAGACTAGACTCTGATTGAAATCAGTGAATCAAAGTAATTAAGTATGACTGTCATCATCAAATCTTGACCATCATCACCCGAACATACTTTTCCCTGATTTATTTGCCATAACAAATGTTCCATAAACACTGTTACAACAGACAAAGAAAAACTTGTACTCAAAAGTCAAGGGTCAAGAGCCTTCTGTAGACGTCTGACAGAAATAAAGTCAGTCTGGTTAGTAATAAGTGAAGCTGGTAATGCTGTTTGTGGAGTTGTTTAATGAGATCTTGATAGAGTTAATGTTTTATCTTCAGTTTATCTAAGGCTGTGTCTGAATAAAGTTGTAGTTTCAGGAACATCACATTAACCTTTAAATAACGCTCTAGGAACATTCAGGAAACAGGACATTTCTGTGTTCTTGGAATGTTAGAAATCAACGTTCCTATAATGTTGAATTTTAAATCAAAATTAAGTTGAAAGAACGTTTGAGGAACATTATACCTTTTAAAACACGTTCCTCTAACGTCAAGAAAACTGGACATTTTTCACGTTCCCAGAACCAACACTGAATATTTGGAGAACGTTCTTATAACAAAAGTCTGTTAGCTGGGAAGACACCGCCTGGCAGTGCCGGTGGAGTTGCGTGTGGCGATATGCTTGTGGAGGCTGGCCACCAATCTTGAGCTCCGATCTATCTCTCACCTCTTTGGTGTGGGAATGTCAAGTGCTTGTGTCTTCACCCAACGAGTTGTCACTGCCATCAATGACATCATGAAGCCACAATACCTACACATACCATCAGCTGCAGAAGTCAGAGAAATAGTCAGAGGATTGAGTGACAGGTGGGGGTTTCCACAGTGTGCAGGAGCTGTGGATGACACTCATATTTGCATCATGGCACCACCTCACAACCCAGCTGACTACTACAACCGCAAAGGCTTCTATTCAGGAATCCTGCAAGGTGTTGTGGACCAAAATATGAAGTTTTGGGATGTCAACATCGGCTGGCCTGGGAGGGTTCATGACGCCCGCGTGTTCAAACTCGTCTCTTATGAACGAGGGCAGAATGGGACTCTATTGCCAGGATGGCAAGAAACCATTCAGGGTGTGGAGGTACCTCTTGTGATACTAGGAGATGCAGCATATCCACTGCTACCATGGCTATTGAAGCCATACCCGGAGGGCAGAGGGATAACACCGGAACAATCTGTTTTCAATCACCGCTCGAGTCAAGCCAGAATGACTGTGGAGAGGGCTTTTGGACGCTTGAAAGGAAGATGGAGGTGCCTACTAAAGCGATGTGATTGTCATGTCACCTTAATCAGTGACGGCATCTCCGCCTGCTGTGTCCTTCACAATTTTTGTGAGAGTCACAATGAAGAATACATTGGCAATGAAGATGAAAATTATGATGCAAGACCAGACCCTGCAGACTGTGTCATTGGTGGCGACAGTGGGGCAAATATTAGGAATGCATTATGTGCTCATTGTTCAAATCCGAAGGTATGGACATTGTTTTGGCACTTGAAGCCTTTGCTTTGCATTATTGCTTGTTCTGCAACCACTGACAATAAATGTATAATTATTTTATGTTAATTGCTGAAAATAGTTTTGTTGATCATGTTCTGTTTATAATTACATCACAATTCAGTATGTAAAAGAGAGATGACACACTGTTAAATTTGGTCAACATTTATTACAGAAAAATAAAATAACTTTCACAATGTTGAACACTTTAAGGAATCAACTTTAGCACCAAAGACATATTGCAGACTCAAACAACAGAGCTGAATAGACATTGAGGTCAAAATGAGTACCCGCTACACAAAATGCGTAAGGTTGGCAGGTCTGAGTGTTCAGACACGAGCACCTCCGCCTGCAAAGTCACATTCGAGCCAAACGCTGATCGAATGTCGCTCGATTTTGCTACGGTAACATTAGCTGTAAACTGATTTAAAATTATCTTCAAAACTTTCTCAATGTTTAATGCCTGTAGGGATCAAATGTTATGCTTTTTAATGCCATGTAAGGACTTTATTTTTGCTAAATCCATTTAAGGACTTTTAATGCTTTTAAATGCCCCGCGGAAACCCTGTGCATGGATCTTCATGTGTCGCTTCAGGTGAGTTTTAATAGAGAAACTCTTCCCGCACTGATCACACGTGTGCGGCTTCTCTCCAGTGTGGATCCTCTCGTGTGTTTTCAGATGTTCAGACTGACTGAATCTCTTGTCACAGTGTGAACACTTGTAAGGTTTTTCTCCAGTGTGGATCCTCTCATGTGTTTTCAGAGATGATGACTCACTGAATCTCTTGTCACAGTGTGAACACATGTAAGGTTTTTCTCCAGTGTGAATCCTCTCATGTTTTTTCAGATCTCCCAACACACTGAATCTCTTGTCACAGTGTGAACACTTGTAAGGTTTTTCTCCAGTGTGAATTCTCTGGTGCAGTTTTAAACTGTCCGCTGTAGTAAAAGTCTTCTCACACTCAAAGCACATGTACTCTCTCACACCAGTGTGAATTTTCTCATGTGCATGTAAATGTTGTCGCTGTGAAAAACTCTTTCCACACACAGAACATGAATGCGGCTTCTCCTTCATATGGACTCTCAGGTGTATCTTCAGGCCTGATGCACTAATAAATGTTTTGCCGCATTGATCACATGTGAACGGCTTCTCTCCGGTGTGGATCATCTTGTGTCCTTTTAAGTGTGAAGAATGACTGAAACTCTTTCCACATTGATCACATGTGTACGGCTTCTCTCCAGTGTGGATCCTCATGTGATGATCAAGACTTCGTTTGGTTGTGAGACTCTTTCCACACTGAGTGCAGGTGAAAGATTTCTTGGCTCTTGTTTTCTTTAAAAATGTCTTTTTAGTCTTTGAGCGACTCAAAGGTTTTTCTCCACTTTCCTCCTTTAGGTCTGACATGAAAGAAAAAAATATTACATTTAATTTTCAGAACATCAAAATAATTCAAAGAGAGAAATATAAAGTGAAAGGACATGAAAGTGAGCCCTGGTGTAATGGTAGAAAGTAGACAACTGTTATAAAATATTATGATAATTCGATGCCTTTTTATAAATTAATTGAAACTTTCCATGAATTAGGTAAATTTATCTTCCAATTATTATTTTTAAAACATTCTTTAGCATCCAAGTTTCTTTAGCAAGAACTATTAATTTGATTGATGACACAATTATCTAACATTATATTAACATTAAAATATACAATACTGCCATGTTTTGACACCAACTTTGAGATTGATATTTATTTTACTAAAACGTTTTGATTATTAAAGGATTAGTTCACTTTTATAAAAAACTTTTGCTGATTATTTACTCACCTCCATGTCATCCAAGATGTCCATGTCTTACTTTCTTCAGTCGAAAAGAAATGAAGGTTTTTGATGAAAAGATTCTAGGATTTTTCTCCATATAATGGACTTCATTGGGAACCAAACAGTTCAAGATGAAAATGAGAGTTTCAGTGCAGCTTACCAGACGATAAACGATACCAGACGACGAATAAGGGTCTTATCTAGCGAAACGATCGGTCATTTCAAAAACAAATAAAAAAGTTTAAGTTTTAGAAGCACAAATGCTCGCCTTGCTCTGTTCTGTGATGCGCGTTCGCGACGTCATCGTAATACGTAATTACGTGGAAAGGTCACGCTTCTGTCCTGACGAAAATTTTCGTTTAGCCTTTTTAATATTAAAACACCCAGGATACGCACACGAAATGGGCATTTTAAACGATAAACTGACAGAAAGACATTTGAATATGTGTATATGGTCCTCCTTCGTCACATTTGTAAACACTGACTCGGTACTTCCGCCGACGTCAAGCGTGACCTTTCAACGTAATTGGTTATTACGTGAGTCGCGAACGCGCATCACAGAACAGAGCAAGGCGAGCATTTGTGCTTATAAAACTTAAACTTTTTTATTTGTTTTTGAAATGACCGATCGTTTCGCTAGATAAGACCCTTATTCATCGTCTGGTATCGTTTATCGTCTGGTAAGCTGCACTGAAACTCTCATTTTCATCTTGAACTGTTTGGTTCCCAATGAAGTCCATTATATGGAGAAAAATCCTGGAATGTTTTCATCAAAAACCTTAATTTCTTTTCGACCGAAGAAAGAAAGACATGGACATTTTGGATGACATGGGGGTGAGTCAATTATCAGCAAAAGTTTTTTTAAAAGTGAACTAATCCTTTAATGGTCGTTCACACTAGACTTGTTAAAACTGTGACACTCAGGAAGTGACATCATCTGGGCTCTTTCTACTGCCTGATGGGAAGACAAGAGAATAATCTCAATCCATTGTCTCAGTTTTTACACAAACTGTAGCATTGACTGTATTCATCAACCCTGTTACCAAAGTCACTGTAAGAAGAATCTCTATAACTATGAAAAACTTGTATGATATTTGACAAATACAACTTTATCAGTAACTTGGTGTTTACTGATTATTCTTTTTTTTTATATGTTGAAAATTCTGGTAAAATTGTTGCAAAATGGGAACCAGATTTCAAATAAATGTAAAATAAAACAGTGAAAATAGTATTTAGCTTGATCTGATGTTGAACAATAATAAACACCAACCTCTTTGTTCCTCAGGATCTTCAGTGTGTTTCATTCTGCAGGTTCTGGATCACTCGTGTTCTCACTGTCCTCTTTAATAAACTCAGTCTTGGCAGATTTCAGCTCTTCCTGATGCTCGTCTTCACTTGTAGCTGATGGGAATTTACAGCATTTATTGGAGAATTACAGTGGGAGGAGCTTCACTGATGATGTGACTGCAGTGGGAGGAGCTTCACTGATGATGTGATTGCAGTGGGAGGAGCTTCACTGATGATGTGATTTGATGTGGGAGGAGCTTCACTGATGATGTATTCCAGTGTGAGAGGAGCTGATCTGCCAAAATAAAAAATATCAATTACTGAGTTTGTTTTTATAATAAATGACTCTAAAATTTTATGTGTGTCCATCTATTTATCGTACAGTAATGGATTATTTTTAATGATTTTTTTGTTAATCCTAACATTATTCTGCTGCTTCATTAAAATATAGGTATCTAGAAATATAGAAAAGAATATAAATAATTTAAATTCTTCCAAATATAAATAATGGTAAGAAAAACAGTTAAAATCATAAAACACAGAAATAAACATAAAGTAAGCAACAAATCCCCTCAGTCTGCTGACACCAATGAAATGAGCTTTAAGGGTCAATGTACAGGAGATCTGAAGACATCAGCATAATAAATGAGGAGAAAACAGGAACTTTTGTCATGAAATAAAGAGTGTTTTCAGCAGATCTGTTAATATTGATGATCCTCAGACTATCAACACTCATTCAACAAGCCATTCAGGATCATCAGCAGATCATCTCACTTTATTCTGAGTGTTTGCTGTTAGAAACACATTATCTGAGTCAGGATAGATGATACAACTAATGTTATTAGATTAAAACTGACACTGATCCTAAAAAAAACGTATTATTTAAGCTCAATGTGAAGTATTTAGCTGTATCTGTTCCAGTATATTTTAACAATGTGAAGTAAGAAACACATTGGATTTGTTAAAGATCAAATAAAACGTTGCTAAAAAATACTGTTGCTTCTCACAACATGACATGGATAAAACATAAAAAATAAAAAATAAACACTAAAGGTATTCATCTTAAGTACAGTGCAAAAAGTAAAAGACAAATGCAAGGCATTTTAGTGCAGTTCAAAGTATGTATAACAAAGAATAACAACAACAACAATTCAAATATAAAATTGTGAATATTTCCATTGTTCCATCTAAAATCCTGCTTGGAGAAAATTGTGTTTTCACCCCGGCTTGTTAAATTTGACTTGATTTGTCTTCTGGGAAACATGCATGTATCTTCTGTTGCTTGATTGTTCAAAAGTTTTCACCCCCGGCTTGTAATGCATCGTGTTTCCATCTGGAGCATCAGTGAAACTGTGAGTTCTTACAGATCACATGTCGGGTCTGCGTCATCTAGAGTTTCATGGCCAAAACTAGTGATTAATAACACAAATCATCTTCATGACATTAAAATTAGGGCTGTCAATTGATTAAAATTTTTAATCTAATTAATTACATACTCTGTGATTAATTAATCTAAATTAATCGCATACATAATTTTATTAGGTTTAGTGACAGCGTGTTACAATGTTTACATGGTACAATTTCTGGTAAGCTACGTTTTTTAATTATTGCTTTGACACAAATTTCACGATTTCAATTAAATTCTTGTGATTTGATTAAATATTGACTCATTTGGATAAATATTAGGTACACAAGATGGGTGTTTTTTTTCTCAAGAAAAAAAAATCTCACCCAATGCTGTAAACATACAGAGAGCCTATCAGCTGTATGGTTAAAAATAACTCAAATTAAATATAATGCGCTTTTTATTATAAATAACTACTTTATTTAATGATATAAGTAAAAAATTTAATGCATATGTAATTCAGTAGGCTACATATGTTTAGAAAAATACTCTCTATATAGCTCTTTTTTATAGCCAACTATAGCCTACTACTATATGGTCATGAAATGGCTTTCCTGAGGTAAATGTTTAGTGACATAATTGCCAGCTGTTTTATTGACCTCTTTTCGCGGTTGAAAAACACTGATTGATCGAGGAATATACTGTAGATTTCGGTAAGTTGTAGGCCTACGTATCTTTCAACATTGTTAATTCGTGTTTATTTACTATTAGCTAGTAGAGATGATCGGTTCACGTGCTGCTAGGGATATGTCATGTCACATTTACAAGCACCAAAACGGTATTTATTGTTTGAATTTCGTAATAAAATTCACATAATCTTAGAGCCGAGATTTTTTTATATCATAAGTAACGTACGTGCGCTGTCTTGTCTGTCGATCTCTGTGTCCTCTTTGGTGCGTGATTTTTCTGTGCGGGAGAAAACGGTTGTGTGGCAAGCACTCACTCACTCTCTCTCACACACACACACACACACACACACACACACACACACACACACACACACACACACACACACACACACACACACACACACACACACACACACACACACACACACACACACACAGATTTGCTAAATTTGCGTTTGTGTTTGAAGATGACTCTACTAGTGTGGTATCACGTGACGTGCTATCGTCGTACATCCGGATTAATGTTAACTCCTGGATGCTTTGCATTGATGTGGTACTTTAGAGTTTACGAACTCCGGTGATATGCAAATTCCTTGCAGACGACTTTATTTTTATCAACACTTCCATCAGGCTGTTTGTTAGTAAATGTTCCAATCAATGATCCAGGCAGCGCGTTCTCATCTCCCACTTTCATTTTACAGTCAAATGGTGGCTTGAATGGCTCCGGGTCAACGCGAATACGAAATTTAAAGGTGAGTTCTGACCATTTATGTTTATATTTAGTTCACAAGTCGAAAATACAAAGGTTTCAGTCACTTATTTAGCGAGTTCAATTAGCTTTGCACCAAATGATTTTTAGCCATTTGATATGTATAAAGTTAATGTCACAGGTCGGGAGGGTCGACTAAACAGCAGGTGGGTACTTCGAGTACGGTTGGTCCTTTCCTATACAGGGGATGCAGAAAGCTCACGGCTGTGAAAGGGGCGTCGACTAGACAGCAGGTGGGTACTTCGAGTACGGTTGGTTCTTTCCTATACAGGGGATGCAGAAAGCTCACGGCTGTGAAAGGGGCGTCGACTAGACAGCAGGTGGGTACTTCGAGTACGGTTGGTTCTTTCCTATACAGGGGATGCAGGAAACTTAGGGCTGTGAAAGGGGCGTCGACTAGACAGCAGGTAGGTACTTCGAGTCCGGTTGGTTCTTTCCTATACAGGGGATGCAGAAAGCTCACGGCTGTGAAAGGGGCGTCGACTAGACAGCAGGTAGGTACTTCGAGTCCGGTTGGTTCTTTCCTATACAGGGGATGCAGGAAGCTCGAGGCTGTGAAAGGGGCGTCGACTAGACAGCAGGTGGGTACTTCGAGTACGGTTGGTCCTTTCCTATACAGGGGATGCGGAAAGCTTTCGACAGTGTTGATAACACAGAATGCACAAGGCGTTCGATGGAGGACACTCAGAACAGCAGATCACTGGACTTCCTCCGTTCTCCAGACAACATCAATGATGAATCAGAACATCGCAAGCTTTAAATTCCACCGTCGCTTAATCTCCTCTTCAGCGGCTCCAAACTGCAACACAGGGCAAGGCCGATGGGCACGTGACAGAATTCGGTATAGTAAGCATGCAGTAGCTTCACTTCAAACACACACGGTGGGCACAGCATCAACTCACGTCACTCTCAACCACTCTGTGAAATATAAGGCCACAGCCCACCTCCTTGTTCTGAACAGCAGGGACAGTAAGACGGAAGAATATATAGCGATCTCACTCGTGCATCATAACAGCTGTCTTCTCATTACGGTGTCTAGACTCCGGTTCCTAGATCGCTTCTCTTCATATACAGTGTCTTGGTGTATAATCACGTATCATACGGCCAGTAAAAGGTTTGCACTTATCTCTACCCAGGCAGGGGACTTGATGTTTCCAAGGCAACTTCTCCTCTGCTTCTCTGTTCCACTCCACCCAATCTTTCGTAGCGGATTCCCTTCCGCGGATCGATCTCACCAGTCAATTTTGTCCCACAGAAACTCTCAGCCTTCCTCGACGGAACAAGGTCAGGACACAGCACCCGAAACCGAACACAGAACACTGCACTGAACTACGCTCTTGGTCTCCCAAAGCTTGGTCTTTATCTGTTTCAAGCCGCTGTGTGTCCCAATCACCAAACAGCCCCTTGATGCGCCGCACCTGCTGTCACTCTGTCATCAGCGGCTGCTGTTGCCATGGTAGCGACGCATATCAGGCTGACTGGGTGTTGCGTCGAGAGCGCTCCGGGCGGAAACATTCCTCCGTGGAATATATAGTTCCGCTGCTGGTTCGTCACCTTGTGACATACTCCCCCGCCAATCCGTTCTAGTCCCGAGAACGGGTTCCGCTCTCCCAGTCTCCATACCTCACCGGGGGTCGACCTCGGTTCTCCCTCTGGGACCGCCTCGGCGGAGACTCGGGTCTCACCGGTCCCGGTGCTGGGCCCAAGCCCCTGGGGACCACTCCCCATCCTACCAGTAACGGTCCTGGTGCTGCCACAACCGGGGGGGCTTCCTCTCTGGGATTTGGGTAGTTCGGGCAAGGGCGAATCAGATTCCGGTGGAGCACCCGTTCTGGGCCCGCTCTCCCCTCGGGTCGGATAGCATACACGGGTTGATCTGGACGTGGTTGTCGTAAGACCACATAGGGCCGAGGCTCCCACCGATCGCTCAGCTTACCCTTCCCTTGGCGACGATTATCCCTCACCAAGACTCTCTCTCCTGGGAGCAGTGGGGCTTCCCGAGCTGTTCGGTCGTACAGTCTCTTGCTCTTTGCCCCCGCCTGGTTAATCCGGTCCGAGACCCGGCCATACGCCCAGTGGAGTCGCTGGTGGTGCCTCGCCACCCAGTCTGACAAGCTCCCTTCCTCCCCTTGGGTAGCAGCCCCCGTTACTAAGTCGGCTGGTAGCCGCACGTGTCTTCCAAACATCAGATATGTTGGAGCATACCCAGTGGTGCTATGCACGCTGTTGTTATACGCTTGGATCAGTGCCGGAAGCGTATCTGCCCAATGGCCCTGCTGATCCATCTCCAACGTTCCCAATAGGCCCAGCAATGTTTGGTTAAACCTCTCGCATCCTCCATTCCCTTGGGGGTGGTACGGTGTCGTGTGGGTCTTCCTACCCCCGTACAGCTGGCACAACTCATGGACCACCCTGGACTCAAAGTTCGGCCCCTGGTCTGAGTGGAATATTTCAGGGCACCCAAAAGGCTGAATCACAGCCCTCCACAAGGCATTTGCGGTGGTGGTAGCAGTTTGGTCCAAGGTGGGAATGGCCCAGGCATATTTGGTGAATAGGTCTGTCACCACCAAGATGTTCTGAATCCGGTCCACCGGCCTTCCCAGCGTCAGATAGTCCATGGCGACCATGTGCATGGGAGCCTTTGCCTGAATCGGGACCAATGGGGCTCGGATCTCCTTCCTGGTCTTAAACAGGGTGCACCAGGGGCATCCCTGAAGGTAGGCCTTGGTAATCCTCTCCATCCCAGGCCAATAGAACTGGCGTCGCAATAGCGAGATCGTCTTCTCCAGGCCCTGATGGCCCAACTGGGTGTGATAGGCCTGTAGCAGGGACCGATGTTGCCCCTCCGGAACTACTGTTTGCCAGATCTTCTCGCCCAGGTTAGGGTCCTGGATGGAGCGACAGAGCACCCCCTCCCTCAAAGCCAACCTTTCCCATTGTCCTAGCAACCCTCGGACTGCCTGAGTCTGAGCCCGGCGTTCTCTGGCCTCTGGCCATTTCCCAGTCTGGACCCACTCTCGTACCGTCCGCAACCCTTCATCCTCCGCTTGTCTCGACCTCCAACACTGTGGGTCCCAGCCCCACCCATTGGGGGCCTCTTCCTGCGATGATCCAGGCGCTTCCACGATCCCCACCATTGCTCCTTCCTCCTCCTCGGAGCTAGAGTTGGGCCCCTGAGCTACTGGACCTGCCACCGGAAACCTCGACAGCACATCAGCATTCGTATGCTCTTTCCCTGGCCGATACTTCAGCTGGTAGTCGAAATTCGCCAGTTGTGCCACCCATCTCTGTTCGACAGCCCCCAGCCTTGCCGTCTGAAGATGTACCAGAGGGTTGTTGTCCGTTACCACCAGAACCTTGGTCCCCCACAGGTAGTCCTTGAACTTTTCGCTCATTGCCCACTTCATGGCCAACAACTCAAGTTTGAAGGAACTATAGTTAGCATCGTTCCTCTCTGCCGGGTGTAAGCTTCGGCTGGCGTATGCAATCACCCTCTCCTTCCCCTGCTGTTTTTGGGCTAGCACGGCACCCAGGCCGAGATGGCTGGCATCAGTGTACAAGATGAAAGGCTGGGAGAAGTCTGCATAGGCCAGAATCGGGGCCTGTAGTAGTTCCTGTTTAAGCCTCCGGAATGCAGCCTCACATGCCTGGTCCCACTGAACCGCGGGAGATCCCCGGCCCCTCGAACGTCCCGTGCCCCCGAGCAGCTGGTTAATGGGCTTGGCGATTTTGGAGAAGTCCTGAATGAACCGCCGGTAATATCCGACAAAACCCAGGAAGGATCTGACCTGTCGCACAGTCTTCGGCGCCTCCCACCCTTGCACAGCCGACACCTTCTCTGGGTCCACAGCGATCCCAGCTGCACTCACCACGTGGCCCAGAAACTTCACCTCTTTCCGGAAAAGCTGACACTTGTCAGGTTGCAGCTTTAGCCCGTATTTTTCCAGGGCGCGGAAAGCTTGCTCCAGATGTTGGAGGTGAGTCTCAAAGTCCGGCGAATAGACAATGACGTCATCGAGGTAGACCAGCGTGGTTTCCGTCAACTGACCTCCCAGGCACCGCTGCATAAGCCGCTGGAACGTGGCTGGGGCGTTGCAAAGGCCAAACGGCATCCGTTCCCACTCGTATAGCCCAAAAGGGGTCGTGAAGGCTGTCTTCTCCCTGTCCCGCTCGTCCACCTGTACCTGCCAGTACCCACTGGCCAAGTCGAGAGTAGAATACCATGCAGACTGTGTAAGACTGGTGAGTGAATCCTCTACTCGGGGCAGGGGGAAAGCATCCCGCTTAGTCACCTAGTTCAGCTTACGGTAATCCACACAGAATCTCCAGGAACCATTTTTCTTACGCACCAGTACGATAGGGGCGGCCCAAGGGCTACTACTTTCCCGGATAATCCCCTTGTCCAACATTCCTCGCAGGAGGGTGCGGACCTCAGAATACAGGGTCGGTGGCACTGGTCGATAACGTTCTCTACTCGGGGCGGCGTCCCCGGTCGGAATCTGATGTTTTACAATGTCCGTCCGGCCATAGTCCTCGTCGTGAGTCGAGAACAAGTGCTGCCATTTGAGCAGGAAATCCTGGAGCCGCCCAGTCTGTTCCTCTCCCAGTCCTTCACTGCGTAGTGACCCTCCCTGGAGGTGATTAGGCAATTCCTCTCCCTCACTACCCACCGGCGGTCCAGTTCGGGTCAGGGCAACTTCCACTACGGAGGGGCTTACCCGGTTAAACTGCACTTCACCCGGCTCTCTCACTTGTTGCGAGCACACCCCTGTGACTCGGGCCAGACACTGATGTCGATGCAACAGGACGGGGAACGCATTCACGTTCCGTACTTTCACAGAAATCCTCCCCCGCCGTGCTGTGGCTAGCCCCCGAGCTACCTCAAGGTTTGGGCCGTCCGGATGGGGTTCCACCAATACCCACTCTCCCGGGCCATAGAGTTGCGAGGGGAGCCTGGCCCACACCACCGCCTCACTCTGAGCGGGAATGGACAACGCGTATCGGCACGCCGTCCTCCCAGTGCCCTCTCGATCTCCTCGCGTCTCGGCAAGGCGAACCCGCCGACAATCGGCCTTGATCCGGTCCCACTCGTGACTTTCCGAGGTCGAGGCCGTCTGCTTTAGTCCACCTTGGAACAGTTCCTCCCAACATTCTGCTATAACGTTCATGCCCAACAAGGCGCGATGGTTTCCCAGGCAGGCGTCACGAACGATCACCACCCCCTTCTGGGGGACAACGACTCCATGGATCTTCAAGTCAGTCACCAGGTATCCCACGTATGGGATGTCCAGACCGTTGGCTCCCCGTAGCGTCAACCAGGGGGCTTCTGAGGTGGGGCAATCCTGGCCCTTAAATAGCTCTCGTGACAGGCTCTCAGAGAACAGAGTGACTTGTGACCCAGTGTCTAACAGGCACTGTACTTCCAAACCGTTGACCTGGGCCACTACAATGGGGCAATGCCCCACCAAACATGCTCTGGACTTCGTAATCAATAGGGGGTCTACCATGGGAGTCCCAGCCACTTGACCCACAGTGGCCGGCAACTCTAAAAATCCTCCTGTGATCCCCGACGGGAGCGGCACTGGCGGAAGTAATGACCCGGCTCTCCACAACCATGACAAATGGGGCGTCCCTGTTCGTCCCACCTGAACCGCGGCCCCATTGGCCTAGCTGGGTGTCGCTCTGGGAATCGGCTCCCCGCTGAATAGGTCCGCTCTCGGAGCAATGGACTGGAACGTTCACGCCGGAGCTCTTCTCTGAAGGAGTTGGATAGCTCGGCCAGCTGTTCCTGGACGTCCTTTTTCAACTCCTCTCGTAACGCACGTCTCCATTCCGCTTCGACCGGGCGTGGGGGGTCGACGGGTGCACTCGCAGCCATGCACGTTGAGGGCTCTACCGTGTGATCCCGTTCCAAGGCCAAAGCCTCTTGTCTCAGTTCGTCAAAAGACGAGTCCGGGTTCCGGCGGACCTGTATTCGCAGGCTTTGGCGTACGGGGCCTTCCCGTAGCCCCAGGAGGAATTGGTCTCGCAGCAGGCTCTCTTCACCCCCTAGACCATGGTCTTGCCTTCCTCTTAGCCTAGCGAACTGCTCTCTCAGCTGTAGCGTGAATGCCCGGATGGTCTGTCGCGGCCCTTGTTTGCAGTTGAAGAACTGTGTTCGCAGAACGGCTATGGGAGTGGTATCGCCGTATTGCCCCGAAAGGAAGTCAAAGATAGCTTGAGCCGTGGTACGGTTCGCTTCTGGCGCTGCTCGCACTTCCCTCAGTGCTTCTCCTTCCAAGGAATTCAAGATGAACTGCACTCCCTGAGGGGCATCCAGACCTTGGAGCCCGACTAAATATTCGACCTGGGCCCTCCATGTCGACAGACTCATCTCCGATCCCGGACCTTGGTACTTTTGGGCCCAAGGGGCTCCCATGAATATGGGCATGGCTTGTCTTCGTGCTCCCGGTGCCTCTTCATCTGCCATAACGGCTTCTGGTGGCTCAACTCAGTGGTAAACCCTGCCGACTACGCCAATAATCTGTCACAGGTCGGGAGGGTCGACTAAACAGCAGGTGGGTACTTCGAGTACGGTTGGTCCTTTCCTATACAGGGGATGCAGAAAGCTCACGGCTGTGAAAGGGGCGTCGACTAGACAGCAGGTGGGTACTTCGAGTACGGTTGGTTCTTTCCTATACAGGGGATGCAGGAAACTTAGGGCTGTGAAAGGGGCGTCGACTAGACAGCAGGTAGGTACTTCGAGTCCGGTTGGTTCTTTCCTATACAGGGGATGCAGAAAGCTCACGGCTGTGAAAGGGGCGTCGACTAGACAGCAGGTAGGTACTTCGAGTCCGGTTGGTTCTTTCCTATACAGGGGATGCAGGAAGCTCACGGCTGTGAAAGGGGCGTCGACTAGACAGCAGGTGGGTACTTCGAGTACGGTTGGTCCTTTCCTATACAGGGGATGCGGAAAGCTTACGACAGTGTTGATAACACAGAATGCACAAGGCGTTCGATGGAGGACACTCAGAACAGCAGATCACTGGACTTCCTCCGTTCTCCAGACAACATCAATGATGAATCAGAACATCGCAAGCTTTAAATTCCACCGTCGCTTAATCTCCTCTTCAGCGGCTCCAAACTGCAACACAGGGCAAGGCCGATGGGCACGTGACAGAATTCGGTATAGTAAGCATGCAGTAGCTTCACTTCAAACACACACGGTGGGCACAGCATCAACTCACGTCACTCTCAACCACTCTGTGAAATATAAGGCCACAGCCCACCTCCTTGTTCTGAACAGCAGGGACAGTAAGACGGAAGAATATATAGCGATCTCACTCGTGCATCATAACAGCTGTCTTCTCATTACGGTGTCTAGACTCCGGTTCCTAGATCGCTTCTCTTCATATACAGTGTCTTGGTGTATAATCACGTATCATACGGCCAGTAAAAGGTTTGCACTTATCTCTACCCAGGCAGGGGACTTGATGTTTCCAAGGCAACTTCTCCTCTGCTTCTCTGTTCCACTCCACCCAATCTTTCGTAGCGGATTCCCTTCCGCGGATCGATCTCACCAGTCAATTTTGTCCCACAGAAACTCTCAGCCTTCCTCGACGGAACAAGGTCAGGACACAGCACCCGAAACCGAACACAGAACACTGCACTGAACTACGCTCTTGGTCTCCCAAAGCTTGGTCTTTATCTGTTTCAAGCCGCTGTGTGTCCCAATCACCAAACAGCCCCTTGATGCGCCGCACCTGCTGTCACTCTGTCATCAGCGGCTGCTGTTGCCATGGTAGCGACGCATATCAGGCTGACTGGGTGTTGCGTCGAGAGCGCTCCGGGCGGAAACATTCCTCCGTGGAATATATAGTTCCGCTGCTGGTTCGTCACCTTGTGACAGTTAACGTTACACTTTTTTATCTTTTTAATATAATTATTGACTAGTGTAAGTCATTGCGTGTACATTATGGCGTTTTTCTCCTTTATCCACTATAAATGTTAACTTTGCTATTAGGCACAACAACATGAAACTGATTGGCGCTGCAGCCGTTATTGTATTTTCAAATAGACCGGAGAGCGGGAAGCCAATTACGAGCGCAGAGCACCACCACAATCATGGCTGCCCTCTTTATCGTCTGAAGAACTTTAGAGGCTGGACTCGAAATACAAGACAAGGATAAGAGGACATGCAAAGGTGGGTTTTATGTTTATGTTTAACCAATTCATTTTTTTTTATAAAACGTTAGCTACTCAATAGCGAGTGTAAACAGCTTAATGTACGAATCCAGTCGGTGATATTAGCCGTCTGCAAAAAATCAATTGAGTTTCTGCGTCGTAAGTTAAACATTTAATACGTAATTGTTGTAAATTAATGCTCAACCAGAGGTGCCATGTTTGTGTAGCTACTTTACATTAGTCCACAATACTTTATGCAGTTGTTAACCTGTTAAGCTTCACCCCCAATTTTGAAAAATCCCCAGAAATGGCATACCCAAACTGAAACAGATACAGTTCATGAACCATTTGTTCTAAAAGCACAAGTGTTATCTCATTTGAAAGCTGACACCTGGCAGTTAATTGCAAATGTAGAATTAATTATTGTCATAATGAAAAATAAATGTTATAAATAGCTTCAAAGTTTTGTCAAGTTATTAGAAATTTATTTTTATGAAATATTTTCATGAAAATAAAATTGAAGTTGGCCCTGTAGCAATCTAGAAATGCACTGCAGCTAAAGCCACATGTCTGAACATGTTATATTTAAAATCTGAAGATGATATGTCTAAAACTCTTTATTTAGTTAAATGTTTTTCAAGATCATGGCAAAGGACTTTATTTTGATTAGACTCTAAAAAGCAAACTGATGTTTATTGTCATTTTCTAAGCATCTATTCAGTCTATTTTCTCTATTGTGTTGTGGTCTAAACGATCTCCATTCAGTGTCAGTCTCCCCTGCACACATTCACACCTCTCCAGCCAGTCTGGTTATTGCTCTAAATATGCTTTCTTTTGTCTGCATTATAATTACTAACGACTGGCTATTCACACTGTTTCAACCCCTAATCTCTTTCAGGGAAAGTTCTCAAAGTTCTCACCTTACATTTGAAACTATATAAAATGACCTTCTTGAAAAAAGAAACATTTCAGCAAGCAGTCCTATTTAGAAATATTCATAAATATAACAGCTAGGTAGCAGGTGCACCAAGGGCTAGCTAGCATGTTAGCTTAGCACACCATCAATACATGACAATTTATGAGATTAAAACCATGTTTGTGCTCTAAAACTTACTTTATAGCACAAGTCGAGTGTTTTAAATAACCTTCTGTGCTCTGATTTGGCTTCAGATAAAAAAAAATCGGACAGAAAATATAGTATTTTATGGTATTCTTCACGATGATAAAGTCTATATCGATTAGCATTACATTATAAATATAATCTACTATTATGAAAATACCTGACATGGCTCGAAGAACACAGGTAAACCAAATATCATTGCAATCATGTTCATTGTCTTCAAAACATCTTTATCTGCATGTTACAGCGATCTCTGTTAGTGTTTACGTCGTGATCAGTGTTGCCAGATTGGGACGGTGATTTCCAGCCCAAAAGCTCACCAAAAACCGCCCACTCCGAGAAAAAACCGCCCAAAATTGTACTGCCAAAAAAATGTGCTATAATTGTATTGCCATGTCATTCAAGGTCGATAAGCACCATTTTTATCTCCTTAAAACAAAATAACGATGATAAAATACAATAAAAAATAAATAAATTTCCCAGGAAAACGGATCAAAACAGGGCAATAATTAAGAAGAATTAGCAAATATGACTAAAATGTCCAGGTGGACACTGTCAAAACGGCAATCAAGAAATGTACCGATGATTTTAACCCTCAGAAGTAGCTGTTACAGATTGTAGAACATAATGCAGAATTTAGCAATCAAAACTGATTCATTGTTGATCAAACCTTTTTCAGCAGCTGTCAGGGACAGGAGAGTTCATGCAGTCTGGATGGTGTAAACGTTGCAGATGTCTGGTTAGGCTAGTGCACATGGACAGGAGTCGTCCCATATTTGATTCCAATTCAAGTATTTCAACTGAACTTTGCTCTCCTCTCAGAGTTAACCATCGAATCATCTCCTCCCACCACATGTGTACGTTTTTAGAGTTGATCACTCTCTTACTCTTTACTGTAGATAGCCTACATCTTACTGTATATGTAGGTCACTTTGGCATTATCGATCATCACTAGAATAATACAGCTACCTTCAAGTTATCGCGCTAAATCGCGTCTGCCTGCTGATCGCTGATTGGCTATAAGTGCGTGCGTGCTCATCGGTGACGTCAACACCAACGCCAGCTGACTCTGCATGGGCGTGTGTGTTTGTCATGATGACAGCACATGCACACTTTAGCTTAGTTTTTTAACCAATTAGAATTTAATAAGTAGATGTTTGAAAACCGCCGAACTGACCCCAAACCAGCCCAAATTTTGTCCACCCGCCCAAACCCTTTTTTACCCGCACAATCAAATTCAAAACCGCCCAATTGGGCGGGAACCCGCCCAATCTGGCAACACTGGTCGTGATGGACTTCCTGAAATGTCACATGATATGATTCTTCTTCGTGTTCCAAATTTGGACTGCATATGTGCACAGGGCGCCCTCAGGCTGCCTGTATGTATTGAAAACACAGTACATCAGAGTCTCCAGCGCTAATAATGATTAAATCGACGCATTTGGGTAGATATTCAATAAATATGATTCCTGTCTATATAAATCTGATGTAAACCTATGAGAATCTATCAATATTTCTCCAAATCTGTACACTTTTGAGCTAAAAGCCCTGATGGACGTTGTTTTGTCAAGCTCTGTCGTGACGATCTCACTGGAGTTTTTTTCTGAATGGAAGCGGCTGACGCTCATAATTCATATCAAAGGTATCGACTCATTTTTTGATTACATAACTCCAGACACAAATTAAGACATAACTGTCACTATAAGATTCTCAGAATACAATAGTGGTCAAATACTAAACCTTCAGTCTTATATCTTTTTAATGATGTATAGTTTGTCAAGGTATTAACATTGAATCTGATAGTAACTTTGAACGATTTAAAAAAAAAAAAACGCTCAGAGCGCCCTCGCTCTGGCGAAGGTTAAGAGGTTTAAACAACGTGATTGAATGCCACCGAACAGTGCACAGATAAGTTACAATAGTTTATCACTTTGTGTTAAAATGAATGCGATTACCTGATTCTGCCCTAAGTCACATGTCATTAATTTTATCATAGAACTTTGTTGAAACTCAGCAAATGTGTCTTTGATTTTTAGATCATGAAGATGATGGGAAAAACTGCCTGGTCTCACTGATCATCACACATCTGAAAGTCTGACTTCATCCTCAGCTGTGAGGCAAGTATCAGTACAATGGGTTATTTGAGTTTCTTAATCTTGTGACATTCTTTTTTCTGATGAGGTTGATTTTTTATTCCTAAGACAAAATGTTTGCCATAATGACAGTGATGTCAATCTTGATAAAGCACAGTGACTGCACTTCCTGTCACTTAATTGAAAGTATATTCACATAAAACTCTGACATTCATAAAGTATGGTAGCATACAGATACCAAATGTCAATATGAAATGTAACATGCAAAATGGCAATGCAACGTGTAAAATGGCAATGTTTTTCTGTTTTTATTTTACATATTATATGAAATGTGCAACATCTGGAGAAAAACAGTTATTCTAAATCAATAATATAATAATTAGCATTACTACACTAGCTTTAACATAAAATTAATACATACATTTGAACATTTTATAAGTTTAAAAATTACAATTAAAATGTATTCCAGAAATTAGATGTTTAACATGTTCAAGCTAATATTATAGCAAAATGATATTTAAGTTATTTTTCCTAGTTGCATTTACACTCAAAGTTAAGGCACTTT
Organism: Chrosomus eos; assembly: GCA_036326025.1. Classification (NCBI taxonomy): domain Eukaryota; kingdom Metazoa; phylum Chordata; class Actinopteri; order Cypriniformes; family Leuciscidae; genus Chrosomus; species Chrosomus eos. The sequence goes on from JAZAVI010000005.1 coordinate 262,530, forward strand.
ATGCAATGATTGACAGGGTGGGGCTGTGATCGGCTCGGAATCCTCTTTTTAAATCCACATTGAATTTTGCTACGTTAATTGCGGGTATTTAATAAAAATGCAGTCGTAAGTGTCTTAACTGTGAGTGTGAATGCGGTTAAATGGATTGGTCTTACTATCTCTTTATGAACTTTTTGAAGCATCAAAGTTTTAGTTGCTTAGACTGTCAATGGAGGGACAGAAAGCTCTCAGATTTCATTAAAAATATCTTCATTTGTGTTCTGAAGATGAACGAAAGTCTTACAGGTTTGGAACGACATGAGGGTGAATAATTAATGAAAGAGTTTTCATTTTTGGGTGAATTATCTCTAATCATTTTTGTAATACATTTTAATTTGAATTGTGCAACTTGTACAAATTTTAAATGTATATATTTAAATTATATGTTAAACAAGTGTAAGAAATGGCTAATTTAATTTATAGTATTGAATTTGAATTGTCACCCAAATATTGCACATATGGTATGGAAAATGTCAATTTAAATAAGAAATAAATTGCCATTTTATATATATTACATTGCTATTTTCCATATTACATTTCTGTATGCTACCATACTAAAGAGATCGTAAAATAATTTGAATCGAACTGTTTAGTCCAAATTTTTCTGAGTCAGAACAGTAGTTGCATAGCTGTCAATGGAAGGACAGAAAACTTTCCCATTTCATTAAAAGATCTTCATTTGCTTTCCAAAGATAAACTAAAGTCTTACAGGTTTGAAACTACATGAGGGTGAGTAATTAATGACAGAATTTCCATTTTTGGGTGAACTAACCCTTTATTTACTAAAAATATTGTCCATGTGACTTGTTTGTCTTATTTTTTTTAGTGAACATCTTGTCTTTCACCTTACAGCCCTAGCTCTACTTTGCACATTCAAGAGTGCATGATAAATCCTGTTCACAATGGCCGTTCTGAAATTATTCTAAAGTTAAAGCAATATTTTTGTGAAAACACAATTTCTCAAATGTGGGAACAAGCTTATATTATAGAAGTGCAAAGTATGGAGAGGAAAACTGTCAAATAGGGCTGCAGCTAACATTTTACTTTCTGGGTATTTTAAATGAAGCTTTAAGTGAATCATTTAAAACTGCTTTTTTGTGGAAAATGTAAAAATGCAGAAAGTTTTTTTTTAGTTTTGTTGGTGAAACTGTTGTTTTCTTATCTGCATTTCAGTTATTCCAGAAATGGGTCGAATGCATGCTGTGGTTGATTAAATCTGTTTCCAGGATTCCTTAAAGGTATAGTTCAGCTAAAAAAATTAATTCTGTCATTAATTATGCACCTTCATGTCGTTCCAAACCCGTAAGACCATCGTTTATCTTCGGAACACAAATGAAGATATTTTTTATAAACTCCAAGAGCTTTCTGTTCCTCCACTTGTAGCCTGCGCAACTAATACATCCAAGCCCCAGAAAGGTGGTAAAGACACCAGTAAAGTAATCCATGTGACTCCAGTGGTTTAACCTCAATTTTATGAAGCGATGCAAGTGCTTTGTTTTGTGATAAAACAACAAAACAAAAAAACATAATTTACCTCTATATTTACAAAATTATATTATCTAAAGCACATTCACGGAACAACACCCGGTCCTGAGTCAGTCAACACAATACGCATGTGTCGTAGTGCTCTCCCTAATGGATTGGAATCCTACTGGTTAGTAATTTTGTAAATAAAGTGGTAAATTGTGGTGTTTTTTTTGCAAAAAAACAAACAAAGCACCTGCATCACTTCATAAAATTGTTTAAAGCACTGCAGTCACATGGATTACTTCAATGATGTCTTTCCTATCGTTCTGGGCCTTGAATGTGTTAGTTGCATTGCTCCCAATGAAGGGACAGAAAGCTCAGAATTAAAAATATCTTCATTTGTGTTCCGAAGATGAACAAAGGTCTTATAGGTGTGAAATGACATAAGGGTGAGTAATTAACTAAATAATTTAAATTTTGGGGTGAACTAACCCTTTAAGCAAAATTGTCCAATGTGTTGAGGTTGGCTAAGCTGAAACCTGTTATAGAAGCACAGTACATGGATGCCAAATGAGATGTTGCAGGATTTGTAGTTCACCCAAACAGTGAAACAGTTGATGGGCCCCATTGACTTCCATAGTTTGAATAAAATAGAAAATAGCAACAAATTCTATGGAAGTCAATGGGGCCCATAAACTGTTTCATTTTACAAGAACTCAAACTTAGAACAACTTGAGGGCGAGTAAATGACAGAATTTTCAGTTCTAGGGGAACTATCCCTTTAAATCAAGAGGTCAAATTTTAGCTCGTCATTGGGAGTTTAAATATAATCAATTTACTTCTGTATTTTCTAATACTGATTCTTCATTTTGTTCAGGAAGAACCGGCTACATCACAATCCACTTTGCAGATTTTGGGACCGTCTTGACTGGACGTGTCTTCAGTGAGAGGAGAATCTTTAGCAATGTATTTATGGAGGGTTCTGAAATTGCTGAGCAGTTGGGGTGGAGGATGGCGTTTAGTTAAATAAATGCAGAGGTATTGTGTAAAAAGTGAAAAACAAAAGTCTAGCTTTGTTGTAGATGAGAAAATATATTTGATGTACTGTAACTGTCACGTTTTGATGTATTTAGTTATGTTTTGAGATCTTGTTTCCCCCTGTCTTCGTGATTTTTGGTTTAGTCCTGTTAGTTTTCCCGCTCCTCGTTTGTGTCCAATTTTCTGCACCTGTTTTCAGTTAATTATCTCGTTTGGTTCAGTTCATTTAAACCCTGTGTTTTCCCTCAGTGTTTGTCGATCGTCGTCAATGTATGGTTGTGTGTTAACCCTGAATTCCTGGAGTTTTGTTCTTGTTTGATTTTTGAAGTTTCATTTTGGTAATTAAAACTATTATATTGAAGCTCCCGTATCCTCGTCTTCAGTCACCTGCACCCAACCCTGACAGTAACATTTTATTGTAATTGCATTTTTAATTTTTTCAAATCTTTTTCAAGTGATATTCTGTTAATTTTGCGAAGTCTTTATTGTATTGTAAAGTCTTTGATGTATTTACACAAAGAAATACTTTACTGTGGAACGAAAGTATTCAAAAGTTCATATGTATTTACAGAACTGATTAAATTGATGCCTATTGGATTCAATTTCAGTTGTTGAATGTGCATTATTCGATAGGAAAATAGCCTTAGTTTTCAAAGAAACAAATTTGACAGTTAAGGTACAAAGGGGCTTGTCACTGGGGTGGTACCTTAAATGATCAAATTTGTACTTTTGATAAAAGTACAACATTGTACCAACAAGTTTAAAAAAACAAAAGGTACATTTTGGTTGCCCATGGTACAAATCATGTCCTTTTAAGGTACAAACTGGAATGGACCAAATTTGTTCCTCTATATTAAGGTACAATTGTGTACCAGTAAAAGGTACCGCCCCAGTGACAAGGGTTTGTACCTTTGGTACAAAATTGTACCTTTTTTTCTGAGAGTGTATATGATATAAAACAGTACATTTGTATCCCTAATATAAGTGAAAGTATGTACTATGGAAATAAGTACATATATGCATGAATACATATATGCGTCTTACATATATTTAACATATATGTGCATATACGGGAAAATATATCGCACTTACATGAAAACGGCCATTTTTGCTATATTTTGAAATATATGTTTCATATATGTCTATGTGTTTTACATATATGAATTTTGCATATATTCTCATATAGGCAGCAGACATACATGGGCACTGACATTATATATGTAATTTACATATATTAACATATATTACATTTCTGTATGGGATTGCGCACAAACAATAGTCCGTCTCCCAATACCCATCACTGGACTGTTTATTTGCAGCTATCGTCTCAGTTTGCACTTCGAATATTGAGAGAGTACTGTAATGTCTTAAAGTTAACAGACAAGGGAGCCTCTGTTTCTGAACTTATAATCGGAACGCATGAACAACTGTGGAGACAAACAAACAACCTCGTTTCTCTACCGGCCTTTCCCGAACTCACCGCATTAACCCTATAACTGCCGGTGCAAAATTAAACAGCAATTTCAAAACAATTATAAAGAGTCTGTGCGCTAACTTTGATTATGGTTGCACTTGCACTTATTGTTTGCACTTAATACGACTTCTAGAGTTCAGTTAGGAGGTCACACACAGCCTCAATCAGAAGTTCTGAAAGCTCTTAAATGTACAGTAAGGTCTGAAGAGACTAATGTGAAATCATACAGGAGAAAAGCCAGTCAATAAAAACCTTTTACAGTGCTTGTATATTGTTTTCTTTCAATGCATTTGATAATTCATACTCCTAATGCATGTCATTTCAGGTCTACTTTATAAGATTATTAGTTTGTAAGGACTGGGCTAAGAGTGAATCTGAATAATTAAATATATCCGTGCTAAAGTCCCAAAGCCTTCAGACCCCGAAAGCCCGAATGTAACACACACACATACACACTGCTGAACTCTGGACACACACACACATACATGCGAGCCCCTCACCCACACACACAAGGCCGGCCAGTGTCCAGTTACAAATAGGGCTGTTACTTTACGTTCGAAAATCGATTGCACAATCGATCGGACCAACTAACACAAGTTTCGAAAACGAAAATAGGGAATCGATTTTAACGTCCTATTTTCTTTTCTTTCATTTTTCAAACCAAAAATGTGTTTTAGGTGGACAGATCAATACAGTACACAGAACATGTAAGTTAGGATGTTGGAAAATAACAATGTCTTTTCTGTTAACCAAATGCTTTTTAATATTCGCAATACTTCAATGCAAGTGAACAAGCGCGCCGTTATTTGTTGCTTAGTGACGTGTGTGTTCAAGCAAGCCAGAAATGCACAGGTTCTGCGCAATACACTTTATTTAATATATCAAGAGGACTCACGAGTTGCGTATTTGCGCTAAATCCGCGCAGCTTTGGCTACACGAACTTCCCCAGCAAAGTGAGTAAACATAGAAACACTCGTGATTTGACAGCGTTATCCGCCAATGTTCATTTTGGCGGGTGTTAATTTCAATCCCTGACGGTTGCACTCCTGTTTGTCATTCTGCACGAAAGTTCACGCCAATAAATCATCAGAAATATTTCTGACTTGTGTGCGTCTCAAGCGCCCTCTTTACGCTCGTTCTAATAATGCCTGTTAGTTGTCCGTGGATCTGCCTATATTTAGTGTTGAAAATGGAAACGTCTTTAGACATGGAAAATCGATTTTACAATCGATTGTAAAACACTTATGTCTCAAAAATCGAGCAGGATTTATTCACAAAAGTGACAGCCCTAGTTACAAACAGCATTCCTGACCTAAAAAAAAGGACCCCTACTTTGTTTAAAGACATTTAACCCGATATATTTAATGTGCTCTATGTGTGTTTGTTTTTCCATGTTACATTGGAATAACTGACTTTATCATTATGCTTTTTACACATAATTGTCTATTCCCCAGAATTTAACTAAGGAGGAGAAATGAATTCTGCATTCATGTGTATATATATATAGTTCATTACATATCCCCTTTGAGAATTGTACGAACCAGGTATCCAATCTCATCTTACGATTTGTCTTTTATGTGTTTGATCTATGTTGTTGGGAAAACTAATGGGATAAGGTTTTAAACGTGGCAAACTATGTTTAACGAAATCCATTGGTGGCAAGTTTGGTCTCGATAAACTCCAATCTTCGTTCCCCATTTGTTAATGGACATTACATTTTGCTAAACTTGGTGACACACTGGTATTATAAGAATTGTGAAGATTCTTCCCTTAAACACCCAATTAAATTAGGGATTCAAATGCCGGGTTAGAACACAAAGGGCCATAAAAGCTCCCTCCAAAGAGAAAGCTCCTGATTGGACCCTCTTCCAAAAGAAGGCGGAAACGTCAGGTCTTCAAAAGCACTGAACACCAGTTTAAACCCTGTGATGACGGGTGCTAAGATGTCGTCATCACTGCCGTAGTCATTACAAACTGTTTATGGACTTATGTTTCTTTACATTTGTTATTTATGGTTTTGTGTTTCTGTTGACTAGGGTGCAGTCCCTTAGGATCATTATTCTATAATTCTCATTTATAATAAGTTCAAGATATGCTGTTGGAGTTGATTACAGATAGGTGCACATATCAGTGGTCTTCACAACATGTTATGTCTATTATAGTTTCTCTTTGATTTTCTCATTAACCACACATAGACAAGTTTTTAGTTATGCATTTTTGTTATTTATTATTTCAAATCTGTATTTATTCCTGCATGGCAAACAGTTACCCACATGTTGTCTACTCACCAGATCTTGTTCCTGTGACTCAAAGGAAGGGGCGGGATCATAGCTTCCCCTTTTCTTGTGTTGGGTTAAACCATTTCTATTAAGAAGGGAACTTAACCCTTGGTAATGTATGCATGGAGAAATGTCTTATGCTGTTTGTATTTAGTTTAAGTTGCTGAATGAGTTTATTTTATTTATTTTTGATGTTTAAAAGTGAATGGGATAATGGTCATATATTTAAGCTACAAAGGTTTTGTATTGATACCCCTGCAGTTGGTATGGTCTTGAGTGTAATGAGCCTGTTCTAGGCTATATAAGACAGTCTAAACTGAACCTTGGGATGAGAGGTTGGGGTTATATTGCTGAAACGTATCATGAAGATTTTGCTGCCTGTAGCAATTTGTTTTCTTTGGTTTTGACATCAAAGTTTGCACTGAGTACAGTGTATGTTTATTTTTGTAAATATTTCTTTTTGGTTTACTTTTGTAATTGTTTCTGTGACACTTCACTGGGAGTTTGTACACCCCTACTTCTCCACTGGCATTTAATAAAATCCTCTTTGGGATGATATCTGAGTCCTGAGCCTATCTACCACCTCCCCTTGATCTCTACGGGACACGTTATGACAAATGGTGGCAGCGGTTTTGTCTAGTGCAGTAGAAGGCTTCAGTGAAACGCCAGGATGCCACCCAAGAGGCAGACCATTCAGAGAACGGTGGAGGAAGATGACGATGGTGCTGAGTCAATGCCTGACCAGGAAGGGATAGTGTCAGTGGCCACTACTTCACAGATGGCAGACTCAACGGGGGAGAAAATGGATCAGCTCAGAAAGACTGTTGAGAACTTCATGCAGTCACAGCATACCAAAGAGTCGCATCTGGAAAAAGAAGCGCAGCGTCAAGAACACAGGTGGCGTACTCTTCAACATCAGTTCGGGCAGTTGCAGATGGAGGTGCAGAGGGAGCGGCAAGAGCGACAAACATTGGGAGGTGTGGCAGCGCAAGGCTTTTCCCCTTTGACTTCCATAGGCAATACAGCCCTTCCCAATCGAGTACTTCACAGAAGGCGGAGCGATGAAGGAGGGGGTCAAGAGACTACATCACCTGTGACCATGCAAGGGGTTACTCCACCGCAATGGATGGGTTGGCAAGGCCCAAAGATGTTACCTCTTCAAGAGGATGATGACATTGAGCACTATTTAACAACCTTTGAGCGGATTGCTCAAGCCTGTAGATGGCCAATTGAAGATTGGGCGTTGCATCTAGTGCCATTGCTGACAGGCAAGGCAAGAGCGGCTTATGTTGCCATGGATCTTGATGACACTTTTGAGTATGCTAGAGTGAAAGAAGCAATCTTGGATAAGTTTGAGATCAATGCAGAGACTTACAGGCGGCGTTTTAGGGCAAAGGCCCTACGACAAGAGGAGACGCCTAAAGAGCTGCAGGCAAGATTGAAAGACCTGTATGACAAATGGATAACACCCAGACAGCGGACCAAGGAGGAAATCGGAGAAATGATTGTGCTGGAACAGTTTCTTGCAGTGATTAACCCCGAAATCAGAACCTGGATTTGTGAGCACAATCCCATTTCTTCTAAACAAGCAGCTGAGCTGGCTGAGACTTTCATTGCTGCTAGACGGTCAACTTACCAGCTGGGTCACAGTCATGGCAGCGCCTACAGTACGACGGGTAAGTCTGGGAGGGGGTTCGGTAGTGGTCAACCTTATAGTGTCACTAAAGGCCTAAGTTCACAGACACCCCAATTCAAATCTTACCCTAAAAGTTATCCACAGTCAGAAGGTCAATACAAAGAGAAGTCAGTGCTTATATGTCATGGATGTGGACAGGCAGGGCACAAGAAGGCAGAATGTACATTACAAAGAGTCAGTAATGCACGTCTTTGTTATGATCCCAGACCGTCTCAAATAGTTGAAGCAGGTCAGAATATAGACACAATTGTTCCTGTGAAAATAGGAGGTAAGCAGTTTATGGCTTTGGTAGACACTGGATCCAGTCAGACGCTGGTGAGAAAGGAGTGTGTTGGGGATCTACAGATGTCCAGTCAAGCTAAGCTAAGGGTACGTTGTGTTCATGGAGATGAGAGAGAGTATGCTACTGTTGACTTGAAGATGGAGGTCGAGGGTCAACCCTACCTGTTGACAGTAGGCATTGTGGACCAAGCCCCTTATCCTGTTATCTTGGGTAGGGATGTGCCAGTACTTGTTGATTTGTTGCAAAGGCAGACTGCTGTAGCTGAGGTCAGAGCAGTTACAAGAGCAATGACAAGACAGGCAGAAGAGCATAAACAGACCCTTAATTTGTTACCTTTTTCGGAGGAGCCCAAAGCTAAAAGGTCCAGAAGGGAGAAAAGACAGGAAAAAGTCAGGGGAACGGTTATTGCAGAGCAACTCCCTGAACCGGATAGGAATGACTTGTATGACATCCCTCATAATATGGTTGATTTGCAGAAGCAGGATGTTACACTTGAAGGTCTATTTCAGAAAGCTGGTAGTTCACAGTCGGGAAATAGATTTCAAGACAAAGAATTCTTCGTGTTGAAGGATAACTTGTTGTACCGACAAACAGATAGTGGTGATCAGCTAGTTGTCCCACAGTCTATGAGAGCTAAAGTGTTGCATTTGGGCCATTCCATTCCTTGGTCAGGGCACCTAGGGCAACAGAAAACTCTGACGAGAATTTCAAGCAGATTTTATTGGCCCCGGTTGTACATGGATGTGATTGACTTTTGTAAGTCATGCCCAGAGTGTCAGTTATCAGCCCCTGTTAAGAAAGGTGACAGAGCACCGATGGTCAGCCTACCCATAATTGATGTACCTTTCACGAGAGTAGCCATGGACATAGTAGGCCCTTTAGAGAGAAGTAGGTCAGGGAACCGTTACATTTTGGTTGTGTGCGATTATGCTACAAGGTACCCTGAAGCCTTTCCTCTTAAAAAGATTAAGACCAGGCAAATTGTTAATGCGCTTGTGCAATTGTTTTCACGGGTAGGGATACCTTCAGAAATCCTTACAGATCAAGGCACAAATTTCACTTCCAGACAGATGAAAGAAGTCTATTCACTGTTAGGTATACAGGCCATTAAGACCACTCCGTACCACCCCCAGACTGATGGCATGGTTGAGCGGTTCAATCAGACTTTAAAGGCAATGCTCCGCAAGTTCGTATCTGAGACCGGCTCAGACTGGGATCAGTGGCTACCGTATCTCCTCTTTGCCTATAGAGAGGTGCCCCAAGCCTCAACAGGTTACTCGCCGTTCGAATTGCTCTATGGTCGCCAGGTACGGGGACCGCTGGACATCCTGAAGGAGGCCTGGGAGGGAGACAAGTCAAGGGAACAGGTGAATGTTGTTTCATATGTCTTGAAAATGAGAGAGAAAATGGATTCTATGGCCGAATTGGTCCATACCAATATGGCTAAGGCCCAGCAACATCAGAAGTCATGGTATGACCAGTCATCCAGGAAAAGAACTTTGACCCCTGGCCAAAAAGTGTTACTCCTCCTCCCAACGTCAGACAGTGGACTGCTCGCTAAGTGGCAGGGTCCTTATGAGATACTGAGAAAGATGGGTCCTGTCAATTATGAGCTATACCTGCCTGAACGGCGGAAAAAGAAGCAAGTCTTTCACATCAACTTGCTGAAACCCTGGCAAGATAGACCAGGGCCACTATCAGACCAGCTGTTTGCACGGAAAGTCGAGGAGGAGGAGGAGTCTAACGAGCAATATTTCCCTACAGCTGTGCATTCTCCGGTCTTCCCTGAGTTGAGTCATTTGACATCAGAGCAGCAGGAAAAACTCCAATCACGGGTTCCAGGGGGCCTATTCAGCGACAGACCAGGCAGGACAGAGGTGATGCAGCATAACATTCACCTTCTATCACAGGGTCCAGTCCGACAGACTTGCTGTAGAGTTCCTGCAAGACTCATACCTGAGTTAAAGAATGAAGTAAAGGCGATGCTGGAGATGGGGGTGATCGAGCCTTCCAGGAGTGAATGGTGCAGCCCAGTCGTCTTGGTACCGAAAAAAGATGGCACATTGAGATTTTGTGTAGATTTCTCCAAGATGAACGCTATTTCTGCCTTTGACCCTTACCCCATGCCAAGGGTTGACGAACTCATAGAGCGTTTGGGTAAAGCCAAGTATCTGAGCACACTGGATTTATGTAAGGGTTATTGGCAGATTCCTTTGACTGACACTTCCAAGGAGCTAACTGCTTTCAGGGTCCCAAGTGGGCTCTATCATTTTAGGGTCATGCCGTTCGGCCTTCATGGGGCCGCAGCGACTTTCCAGAGGACTATGGACTGTGTACTGAGAGGTACTGAGGACTTTGCAGCAGCCTACATTGATGATGTGGTTGTTTACAGCTCGTCATGGGCAGACCATCTTGAGCACCTGTCAGCTGTATTCTCCAGAATTCATGATGCGGGACTTGTGGTTAACGCCAGTAAATGTCATTTGGCAAAGCCTGAAGTGTCTTATTTGGGATATGTGCTGGGGGGTGGGGTAATTAAACCTCAAGTGGACAAAGTGGAGGCAGTGCGTTCTTGCCCACCTCCAACAACCAAAAAGCGGGTGAGGTCTTTCTTAGGTCTCGTAGGTTGGTACAGACGTTTTATTCCTAACTTTTCCACCCGAGCAGCTGTGCTCACTGACCTCACTCAGAAGGTTAGCCCCCAAAAGGTTGTGTGGACGCCTGAGTGTGAAAAAGCTTTTCAAGATCTCAAGGGCTGTTTGTGTCAGGGGCCAGTGTTGCAGAGCCCCAACTTTGACCTTCCTTTCACAGTGCAAACGGATGCATCGGGAGTAGGTCTAGGAGCTGTCCTGTTGCAAGGTGACAGTGAAAATCGAAGGCCGGTGCAGTATATTAGTCGGAAATTGTTCCCCCGTGAGGTCAGATATTCTACGGTGGAGAAAGAGGCTCTGGCGATTAAGTGGGCATTAGATACTCTGAAGTATTACCTCATTGGTAAGGATTTCGTCTTGGAGACTGATCATCGGGCCTTGCAATGGCTCCATAGGATGAAAGACAGCAATGCCCGCATTACCCGCTGGTTCCTCTCACTGCAACCTTTTAAATTTCAAGTGAAATATAGAGCTGGAGCTCAAAATGTTGTGGCGGACTTTTTGTCCCGTCACTATGACGAGTGACGGGCTTAAGGGGTGGGGTGTGTGATGACGGGTGCTAAGATGTCGTCATCACTGCCGTAGTCATTACAAACTGTTTATGGACTTATGTTTCTTTACATTTGTTATTTATGGTTTTGTGTTTCTGTTGACTAGGGTGCAGTCCCTTAGGATCATTATTCTATAATTCTCATTTATAATAAGTTCAAGATATGCTGTTGGAGTTGATTACAGATAGGTGCACATATCAGTGGTCTTCACAACATGTTATGTCTATTATAGTTTCTCTTTGATTTTCTCATTAACCACACATAGACAAGTTTTTAGTTATGCATTTTTGTTATTTATTATTTCAAATCTGTATTTATTCCTGCATGGCAAACAGTTACCCACATGTTGTCTACTCACCAGATCTTGTTCCTGTGACTCAAAGGAAGGGGCGGGATCATAGCTTCCCCTTTTCTTGTGTTGGGTTAAACCATTTCTATTAAGAAGGGAACTTAACCCTTGGTAATGTATGCATGGAGAAATGTCTTATGCTGTTTGTATTTAGTTTAAGTTGCTGAATGAGTTTATTTTATTTATTTTTGATGTTTAAAAGTGAATGGGATAATGGTCATATATTTAAGCTACAAAGGTTTTGTATTGATACCCCTGCAGTTGGTATGGTCTTGAGTGTAATGAGCCTGTTCTAGGCTATATAAGACAGTCTAAACTGAACCTTGGGATGAGAGGTTGGGGTTATATTGCTGAAACGTATCATGAAGATTTTGCTGCCTGTAGCAATTTGTTTTCTTTGGTTTTGACATCAAAGTTTGCACTGAGTACAGTGTATGTTTATTTTTGTAAATATTTCTTTTTGGTTTACTTTTGTAATTGTTTCTGTGACACTTCACTGGGAGTTTGTACACCCCTACTTCTCCACTGGCATTTAATAAAATCCTCTTTGGGATGATATCTGAGTCCTGAGCCTATCTACCACCTCCCCTTGATCTCTACGGGACACGTTATGACAAACCCTCTCTTCCTTCTCGTCCGCGTTGTCAGAATGTAACGCCTCACCTCCAGGCGAGCCTTTCGCCTTTCTTTATCTGTTTCTAGTTAGTTTGGGGTTTTCAGCCTTAGATAAGTCTCCGTGTTTAATTCCCATCGACGAGTGAAAACCCAACCCATCTACAAGGGACATTTAAACAAACGCGCGCTCTCTCTGAAGCAGAAACCCGCGCACGTGACCACGTGACGCGCCGGGCTGGGAGACACACACAAGCGCTCTTCACCAGCCATACACCGATGTAACTCCTCGTGATTTTCCCTTAGGGATCCTTGTTTCCTTTCTTTGTAAGTCAAAGTTTTGTTTTCCGTAGTCGACTCTGTTCACTTCCACGAAGTGAAACAAACTTAGCCGAGCTATTTTCCATTGGTAATGTAATGTTACTAAAAGACTTTAAACCGCCGTGCAACACGCGCGCCCAGCAACACCACGTGACGCTTACACACACCGAGGAGTCCGCTCACGCACGTGGCCGGGACAGGCCTTGAGGAATGCAGCGACACAGCGAGACCCATAACTTGTGCAAGTATAATCTTTTTATAGAGCTATGTTTCCGTGTTGTCACAGAAAAGGTGAATGTCTAGAGGAATTCTGCCAATGTTCTCTCTCTCCCCCCCCCCTCTCTCTTACTCGCTCTCACGCGTGTAAGTTATCCATTGTCCAAACTCTACATTTCTCGTTCATTGATGTCTTATTGTGTTGTGTATGTCTATTGTGTTTGTAAATACGTATATCCCGTGTAACCGTAGTAAATATATAAGTAGTTATGCCTCTATTAAATTCATTATATTCATTTGATTGATTCATTTACTTTGCTCATTTTCAAGTCCCTTAAGTGCCAAAAAGGTCTCAAGCTACGAGCTTTATAAATTAAAGATACTTTAAAGAGTATGTGTTTATAGGACAGAAAACCCAGTTCTTCTGGCCAGAGAATTGCGTTTCCTGAAATCCTATAAAGTAAGATGATATTGGGGGATCCCCACAATATTATTCTGACAATTGAGCTAATTAATTTTGCCTGTTTTGTAGGATGTGGTCCGTGTAATTAATTACAATCAACTTGTGGTTAAGGATACACATGTATGCATGCCGGTAAAATGACATATCCTCCCTTATCGGGAGACTTATTAACTGTAAGACTGATCTAATCCAAACATGTATGAATAATTATTAATTACCAATTATTAATTATGATATGCAAATTCCCCACGGATGAGATCCGCCCCTGAGTCTTTACAAGTTAAACATTACAAAATGCACCTGCATACTATTTTTCCAGTCATGAATTTTGTCATTGAGGATTTCTGAAAAATTGTGCAAAAATCTCGTCTCGTCTTGTTCTCGTGAACCCAATCTCGTGTCGTGAGATAAGCGTCTCGTCACAACCCTACTAAGTTATTATAATTCTTAAAGTGTAAATAACATTTAAACTCCTCTCTCTTTAACAGATCTGAGGATTGTGCTGTTGGGGAAAACTGGATCAGGAAAGAGTTCAACAGGAAACACCATCATCCAAGACTTTGTGTTTAGTCAAGGTATTTCTGCTGAGTCTGTTACTAGACACTGTCAAAGACATGTGACTGCAGTGGAGGAGGATAAAACCATCTCAGTAATCGACACTCCAGGACTATATGATACATCAATGAGTGAAGAAGAACTGAAGAAAGAGATTGAGAAGTGCATCTACATGTCTGCTCCTGGTCCTCATGTGTTTCTGCTGGTCATCAGACTGGGTGTGAGATTCACAGAAGAAGAGAAGAAAACAGTGACATTGATCCAGAAAAACTTTGGAGAAGAAGCTTCTCATCACACCATCATTCTTTTCACTCACGCTGATCATCTGAAGGGGCTTTCATTAGATGAATATATCAGTGAAAGTAATGATCTCAAGGCTCTTGTTGATGAGTGTGGTGGCAGATTTCACTCATTCAACAATGAAGACATGAGTAATCGCTCTCAGGTCACAGAACTGCTGCAGAAGATTGAGGAAATGGTGAGGATCAATGCAGGACAACACTACACCAATGGGATATTTGAAGAAGCCCAGAGAAGGATTGAACAAGAGGCTTTTAAACTAAAACTGAGAGACTATGGGCAAACAGCACTAACAGCGATAGGAGGAGGGGTAGTAGTAGTAGGAGGGGCAATAGTAGGAGGGGTAGGAGGGGCAAGGGCAGCAGCAACAGGAATAGCAGCAGCAATAGCAACATTAGCAATAGCAAAAGGAAAATAAGGGCCATAGTTAATCTGATTGAACAACAAAGGCCAAATCTTCATATACTTGATGAGAATTGGATTTTTGAGTTTTTTGAGATTGCCATGTTCAGTATATACTGGATGCTATGTATATTGATTATTTAATCTGTTGTATTGTGATTGTAAAAACATAAAAATATAGCTCTCATTTTCTTCCTTAACAAAAGGAGTTTGTTCAGCTCACAAATATATTTGCACAAATATGCTATTTTATAGAAAAAAATATTTCTATATAAACACATTCAATACATTTACTTTTTTTAAAGACAACTTTTTTTCTGGTTCTCGAGTCTGATTGGCTGAGAGCCTTTTCCAGCCGTGCGCTCTTCACCCAGTAACAGCACTCTAACTGTTGCTAAGTTGGGGAGGTTTAATATTCAACAATATTATTGATCCGCCATGATCGACCATGTCGATTTTGGTTAAGGGGAGAATTAAGTTTCATAATTCAGTATTTATGTTTTTTTTTCACTTAAATCCTGTATTAGATTGCTGCTTGTACGTTTGACTGAATTGTTTGCTAGTATTTATTTCCCGTTAATTCAAATATTGTTGTTCAATAAATATTATCTTATATAAATAATACGCCGTATTTGGTATTGAGAAAGGATTGTGATATGGACTTAAGTGACAGTTACATTATTATGCCATTAGATGGAAGCAATTATTTTTTGAGCCTTTATGAGTGAGTCAGAACAAGGAAGTTATTTTAGCGCCGGATTTTTGGATATAATTATGGACATCGACCTGAAGAATGAATGCTTTATCAGATGCAGGCAATACACTCGTTTAGCTGATCTCTCTCTCTCTCTCTCTCTCTCTCTCTCTCTCTCTCTCTCTCTCTCTCTCTCTCTCTCTCTCTCTCCTCTCTCTCTCTCTCTCTCCTGTAATACCATAACTGAGATCAGCTGATCCTTCATCTTCTCCAGCTTCTCTTTATTCAGATCTGGATCCATTAGATCTGGACAATCAATCAAACACACTGGCTTCCCACCAATATATGTTACTTCCTCATAAACTTCAGCTTCTTGGATCTTAACTTCAAACTTTCTTTCTCCAAGTAGGCCTATAGTGTTTCCAGATGAGCTTTTCCCAGAACCCTTTAGATAGACTTTATGCCTCCACGTCCCCCCGATTGCATAAGATACAAGGTAATAGAGCCCTTTATACATTGTCGTGTTTCTTTAGAAATAAATAATGGACCAATGGAGTCTTTAAATGCCTCAGATGTAAAGTTATTCGCTGTCAAAGTGACGCCAAAATGAATGGGAGTAAATGGGATGCTAACAGCAGGAGATAGCCAGCTACAATGGCGGCCCCCGGGAGGCTTCAGTTTCCGGCGGATGGATTACACCCTTGGTTCGACCGGAGAGATATTTTCCACCTAAGACAGTAAATAAGTGAATCTGTGTGGCCCTGATTGGCTGCGGGGGTGTCTTGTACGTGCGTGTGTGAGGCTTGAGAGTTTCAGCGTCGAGTCTTCTGAGGCGAGGAGAGCAGTTTCCGGTATTTCTCATATTTACACAACCATCACACACAATTTATACAGTTTGATTAAGCAAAAGGCTCATTTCTCGGAAGTTAAAAGTGTAATTAAAACAGAAGTCAATAAATTATGGCAAGAGCAATGGGAAAGGGAGACAAAAGGTTGATTTTTATATAAAGTGCAGAAGCTAGTGACTACAAGGAGGCAGGGTTGTTGGAAACAAAGGGGAGAAACAATGATCACAAGAATAAGGATTGGACATACAGGTCTCAATTACAATCTCAGTCGTTTAGGAAAACACGCAACTGGAATATAGGCTACATTAATTGTGACAAAAGAGAGACTGTAGAACATGTATTGTTAGAGTGTGAAGCATACAGCACAGAGAGAATCATACTGTTAGAAAACATCAAATAATTAGGATATACACAGTTATCAGTAGAGGGTTTACTTTCATTTTCTACATTAAACCCATCAGCATGGCCAGTTCTCATGAGGTACTTAAAAGAAACAGGTCTATTTGATAGAATTTAAGATAATTCTGTTTTTTTAATTTTTTATTATTATTATTATTATTATTTATTTATTTGTATTATTATTATTTTATTTTTTAAGTGTCTAAATCCGGATTGAAGCTCCACATAAACAGTTGGTGGCGGTAATGCACCAAATTGGTATGCCAACCGCCATTAAATTAGAAGAAGAAGGCGGCTCATTTCTGTATTGTTTTCATCGATCACAGCGATACTTGTGCTTCTTTTCTGGCGTCTTCCTCCTGAAATACACATTTGCAGCAGCAGCGAGCATAAGGGGAATATGTGGAGTTCATTCAGACCTGAGCGAGTGTGTGTTCGTTTGTGTGATTGTCTCGATGTTTTGGAGTGAGAACTTGTAGGGGATCTAGAAATTTGTGATTAAAATTGTGAAGACTTTTATTTTGACGTTTGACACGGGCGCCGCCATTTTTGGAGTTATGACAAGTGGCACGAGAAGAGAGAAGGAGAGCAGCGCCAAGCTGAAAATGAACGTCGATCTCGGGTAGTCAGTCACGTTAAAAAGTCGAGTTTAGACCCGTGACATACATAGGAGCTGCACGACGTTGCGTCTGAGTGTTCATTTATGTGAACAGGGTTGCTTAATTTTTGTTTCATTTGTTCAAACGAACTTGAAACAGTGAATGCTGCTGATTGTGTGATGAAAAACGTTTGCTGAGTCGTCGGTTAGGGTCGTGTGTTGTTCGTCTTCTCGTTGCGTCTCAATCTGGGATTGCGGCCTTGTTGAATCAAGCTGCCGTTGTCAGGATCGCGAGGACAATCGCTGAGGGTCAATGAGTGAAGAAACTGTACCCTGCCATCCAGGGCCGGCTTTGCCGACAGGCGACACAGGCGGCCGCCTGGGGCGCCAACTGCTGGACGGGGCGCAAAATTGCAGAATTAAAAAAAAAAGTTAAATGTTATGAAAGCTGCGCAAATGCTGTACACTTTTACTGTGCACTGTCCACACGCTGCTTGTATTTGTTCATTTCTTTTACTAGATTATACAATCCTAAAAAACGACTGAGTCACTCTGACTGACAGGCAGCAGCTGTCAAACTCACGCGCGTTGCTCAGCAACCGGGAGTTGCGCGAAAACATCTGACCACTGGTTTTAGCGCTTTAAATGCGCTTTAAACGCCCCTTGGCGGTTGTAGGCTATAAATGATTTTTTTATTTTATTATGAAAAGAACACCCAAGCCATCGGGACCGGCATTCCGAAAACGAAGGAAGGAGGAAGAAAAACGTGCCCAAAGCAGAGGTATCTATATCATCAGGCTCACAGTCACAGCCAGTGGTTAAATTGGGCCGGGGCTCTCCGGGGCTCAGCCCCAGGCCGGCACATAAGCCTGCCAGTGGCGCAAAAATACCGGTATGTGTAGCGGAGTAGGCGCCCTCATAAGATTTCATCATAGAATTTTGACAGGGGACTCCCCTCCAGTAATATCGCGAGCGGGCGCGGGCTCCGTGAGCGCTGAGCGATCAGGCACGAATGTTGTCGTCGAAAAAGATGGATAAAGCAAAAAAGCGGTCGGGGGCTAAAATAGAAATAGCCCATTCGTTTTGTTTTGCTTAATCGGCGGCGCTGGGTTAGTGCTGGTGTAATGCATTTATGGAAGTAAAATAATGACAAATGTTTTTGAAACAAAAAGCCTGTTGAATTGTACGACTTAAAATAAATATGCATTGCATTAACACATCTTGTATTTTAATGCATTGTATTTTTAGGGCTTGTATTTTTATGGGCTGAAATTTAGCATGGTTGAATATTTAGGCTGTGAATAATTCAATTCAAAACATTTCAAACACATTTTCATTAGTAAAATTTCAATAATCCATTTTCACCTTTCATATTTCACTTCCAAAATATTCAAACTGATTAAAAATACAACCTATAATATTCAACAGGCGGTTTTCGGTCCATTTTATTTCGCTTTCAAATTCGCTTCCTCAAATTCAGTGGTTTAAATTCGACAGTAAATTCAACGTTGACATCCAGGAAAAGCAGGAGATCACCGAGCATAATCTCCATCTGCTGTTAGTCGACCTCGCCAGCAGGGGGTGCAAACGCGTGTTGTTAATGAAGATAGAGTTAGCAAGCCATTCATTTATGAAAACTGTACAACAATTGAGCATGCATTACGTTTTTTGTGATGATTATCTGGGTCAGTATATATGCGGAAAAGATGATTAAGGCACAAAAGCTGTTTTTATGTTTCATTCATTAACTTCATTGTTACTTGAATTCCCTGTGTAGCCTTACATGTTATCAGCTTTTTCTACCATGAACGGGATTATCGGTTTCCCTCAATACCTCATCATCATACTCAAAGATTCCCTTTCTGTCGGGACAAAACTGGCAATTCCTGTAATGGAATAATACAGTGATATAAAAGACAAAACTCGCACCTTTATTGAGGAAGTATGCCAACATACATGTACTGCATTAGATTATACTGGGAAGGTTCATAGCACTTTCATATTGTTGTTCTATATTGTTAGTTTAACTGTAAATCGCTTTGGATGAAAGCGTCTGCGAAATGACTAAACGTAAAATTGTCTTGACATTCGCACATTTAGGGACCGTCTCTAAAGTAACAATGGTAGTCCTATTAGGCCTAAACGTTTCTAACTTCAATAGCAAACTTCAATTTATTTGAATAAATTGAGCATTATGCCTGACACCTACATAAACACTTTACAGTTGGTTTTATGACTGTAAGTCGTTCTCTTCAAATGCTAGTGAAGTTAGAAACGTGTATACCAATGTCGTATGTAACTTTAGAGACGGTCCCTAAATGTGCGAATGTCGAGCCAACTTTATGCCAGTATCACTGGGAAACGCTGAGCATTAAACTTTGCGCGTTAAGTTCATATTCTGAGTCCTTCTGCTTGCCTGCGAGTTTGGTCTTTTATATCACTGTATAGTCCATTAAGCTACGTTAAGCGTTTTATATGTCCAGCAGGGGAATCCTGAGGTATTGAGGGAAACCCTAGTAATGCATGCAGCACAATCGCCACAACTAAACAACCAATAGAAATATATGTCAAACTCAAATGTAACATTGGACCTGTACATCCGCGTCGGGGGAATAACATTATAATCTCGTTCACGGTAGAGAAAGATGCTACCTACACAGGAAAAGTAATCGTGAAGACACTGAATTTCACATAAAACAGACGTCATAATAATCACAGATACACTTACATTGTTGTAAATTAGTTTTTATGAATGAATGGCTTGCTCTAACTGCTCTATCTTCGTCAACAACACGCGTTTGCACCCCCTGCTGGTGAGGTCGACTAACAGCAGATGGAGATTATGCTCGGTAATCTACTGCTTTTCCTGCAGTTCCTGGATGTCAACGTTGAATTTACTGTCGAATTTAAACCACTGAATTTGAGGAAGCGAATTTGAAAGCGAAATAAAATGGACCGAAAACCGCCTGTTGAATATTATAGGTTGTATTTTTAATCAGTTTGAATATTTTGGAAGTGAAATATGAAATGTGAATATAGATTATTGAAAATGTACTAATGAAAATGTGTTTGAAATGTTTTGAATTGAAATATTCACAGCCTAAATATTCAACCATGCTAAATTTCAGCCCATAAAAATACAAGCCCTAAAAATACAATGCAGTAAAATACAAGCAGGGTTAATGCAATGCATATTTTTTTTTCAATAAGTACATTTCAACAGGCTTTTTGTTTCAAAAACATTTGTCATTATTTTACTTCCATGTGCATTGGTCCAAAAAAGTCAGCGTTAGCTTTTTTTTCGACACCGCATGAAACGCGTAGAGCAGCGGCCCATTGGTTGTTTTCTTGATTGACACTGGGCTGACCCAATCACATCTTTAATGTGAAGTATAAAAAAATATTCTTTCTATTAGTATAGAAATTAGTACAAAACTTATGAAAGTTTCCTTTATTTTTCAGTGCATTGTTTTACAATATATGAGTATTATCATGGGCGTAATATTATAACTATTATTATGTAATGTAGACAGACACTAACTAAAAGAGGTTTGAATTTTTCTTTGTTTAATTTGAAAACTGAATATGGGTTTGAGCTTTTAATTTTGAACTCTCAAAGTGCACCAAATTGATGAATTTAACATTAAAATGCACAAAATTTTCTTACGGGGGAGAAAACCCCCGAACCCCCCTAGCCTTGTTGCAGCCTAATAGATTAGTAATAATAGTAGTGGTGGTAGTAATTGTCATTTATCTACTGCAAGTTACATGGTCAGATAAAATGTATTTGTACAATGCAACTATGTAGAATGATTGAATTATCCTTGAGCGTTCTTTGTAGCATTTGTAAACAATTTAATACAGTTCAAGTCATAATTTGCTTGTTGAAGTTTTTGAGTTACTATAAGAGCATTTTTGTTTAGTTAAATAAATACTCATTATTTTTAGGTGTGGGGGGGGGGGGGGCGGGGGGGGGGGCGCGCAAAAATCAATCTCGCCTGGGGCAACCAAAGGGCTAGAGCCGGCCCTGCTGCCATCCATTGGTCCACGAACCAAGAGTGGTGATATACATTATTTTCTTCTTTTCCTACTGAACACTGGTAAGCGAACTATAATATTCTGTCAGTGAGTCATCAGAACTGAATTGTTCAATCGTGCAGTTGTTTTTGCTGGAACTGTGATCTGTGAATTTTCCTGCAAAGGGATTCATAGACTTTCTTTTGTTCACAAACTGAATTTTTTTGACCGTGAACTCATAAATGGACTGAGTATAACTTTTTCCTTTCTTTTCCTGGATCTTTGAATCGGATCTTGGATTTTTGAATCGGATCGAAGTAGAGATGCTCCGATCAGCATTTTTGGGGCCGATCACCGATTACCGATCACCAAAATCATGATCTGCCGATTGCCGATCACTGCCGATCACAGAATGGCAGGGGAATGGGAATATTTTATCTATAATCTAGCAGAGTTTGCACCATTTGTAGAAATGAAACTAACTATGAATTAACTGTATTGAAGACAGTAGAAATAAATATGCTACAGTCAAGATCTTGAAGAACCACCAAGTGTTTATTTAATTGTATTTAGAAAATGAGATAACTTAAGGCTACTGTAGGCCATCTTCCCCAAATAAAGCAGAGTAACATAAAATTATTCCAAACAAAGAGGGGTCAGGCAGACCAACACACATTAGATCGGCTTAATGGGATGGGATCAAGTTACACTTGGGCATACTTGGAAATTGTAGCCTCTTAATATTCTGCAGTGTTAATTTTGACAGCAAATTTTGATTTAGTTTTAGTCATAGTCTTTTGACTAAAATGCAATTTAGTTTTAGTCATATTTTAGTCATCTGAATTGTTTTAGTTTTAGTCTAGTTTTATTCGACGAAATACAATAAGAATTTAGTTGACCAAATCTACTGTAGGCTAGATTTAGTAGACTAAAATATAATGGGTTTAGTTAAATTGTAATGCATTAATTTAGAATTTCTCTAAAATTTCCAAACCCATTATATATTCCTGTAGAAAACATCTATTAACCTGTTAATATGAATAATTTTTAAAGATTGAACATGCAATACAGACACAGATTTAGCACTGTGACATAAAATAATATCTTAAAATTAAATAAAAAACATTCTCCTAAAGTAAAACAGTCTTTTTTTCTTCAATGAATAATGCACTCTTTAATTAACATACATCATTCTTTATTCTTTCAAGCAGACATATTTATTTGTAGCCTATAAATTAAATATAATTAATCCTTATTAAAGCTATTAAAAGAGCAGTGAATGCTTTTCTATTTTTATTTTGTTGTTTGATTAATATTAAGTGTAGCCTACAGACGGCATTAGGTTTATTACGCACTGTCACTTTAAGACCGAGTGTGCAGATCCAATTGCACTGATGCACGTCCGATATTCTAACAACTGTACGCTCTGTAAAGACATAACCGACTGTGTTTACTCATTACTCTCCAAAACTGACATTTAGACATACTTGTGTGTGTATTTGTCCATTCAGACACGAAAGAGAGCTCAGTTCAGTCCTCGCGCGCTGTAGCGGTCTATGTGCAGGGCTGCATGCTTCGCGTCGGTTGTGTGTGTGTGTGTGTGCGCGCACACAGAAAAACATACCGAATAAAGCTCTTTCGCGTCGTCACTGTTATTCAGATAGATAGATCTATATGTCTTATCTTCTCTTTCTCCCAGACGTTTAAATTTTTAACGATTTATGAGACGTGCATCAAGCGCATGCAACTCGTGTCCCGCGAACATCTAATTAATCTCCAGTTAACTAGCAGAGCGTTCATCAAGCGCATGCAACTCGTGAATAGAATTATAATACACGCTACAAATAGTTAAATCTATGTATTTACTCTCGCCGTTAGCAACGTCTCTGTCAGACACTTCCAGAAGGGAGAACTCATGTTGACACTGGCAAGCTCCGCTCTGATGCTGTGTGCCCGTGCGCATGCATGCAGGTGGAAAAAAGTCGCGCGAGTAATTTACGTCACGTGATCGGCTTTTTTGATCGGTGCTTTTTGGGGTTCACCGATCAAGCTATTTTTAGCCAATATCGGCCGATCATGATCGGCGGCCGATCAATCGGAGCATCACTAGATCGAAGTGAACTTTAAGTGAATCAAGTGAACTTCGAAAGGTTGAGTTAACTGGAGTGAACTGTGAAACGTTACAGTCTACTTACAATAAGTGAAACTGATTGTTATTTTGTTCAGATTAAGCTGAAACATTTGTTAATTTTTCTCTTTATTATTTTCCACATTTTTATTTCACTTTAATTGGTTTGCTTTTGAAATTGTTTTACATTTCCTGTGAAAACAAAGCGAACAGAATCATTTCAGTTCATGCAACAAACATAAATGTTATTTTTTTTGTTTATTAAACTAAAACTGTTTATGCAAATTCTGAGTCACTTATGCTAAGGAGTGGGGGCGTCTTACCTATCCTGTTAGATTCGGGGAGGGCGGGTTTTTGCAGTCAACTAGGTTTAACTTCCTGAGTTTTCTACATACACACACTTCAGGTGGCTGCCGTGTATTGAGTAAATCCTGAAGCCCACCTTGCCGACTCTTGAGCATTACATATTGCAACACGATAGACACCACACACAACAAGACTATTAGTTGTACAAAGACTAAAAGCATTGGGTGGGGGGACTAGGATCCTGTTGCTCACTCATTCTTCCTTAGTATAGTGCTGAATATTTCCCCCACAAGGCGGTGGCATATTCCCCTCCGCCACAAACTGTTACTGAATGTCAAGTCAAGAGGTAAAGTTTGAGATCTGAGAGGGGAATAAATGGGAAACAATCTCAACTTGTATTCTACGTTCCGCCTATAATGACCAACGTGAGACTCTTAAAATCAACTCTTAAATGTTAATATTAATAAAATGAATAGCGTTTTACTCTTGGAACAATAATGCTTTGTGATGCTCTTTATTTGTAAAAGTTTTATGATAATTATCAGTTTCAGCGCACAAATTTTAATGAATGATTTAAGTATTTAGTGATTAATGTCATAAAATCAAACTATATTTAGATTAAACATACATCATTTGCTGCTGTAATTATTTATGTGTAGTGGTTGATGAAGATAAGTGTCATTAGTGATTGATGTTTTATCAATGTCATATTGTGAGAAATTACAGTATTTTCTTTCAGTAGACCAGTTTTACAGGCTTTTGTCATTTATTTTACCTTTATTTTACATGGGGAAAAATCGCATTGAGATTACAATCTCTTTTACAAGTTTATTTACATTTATCAAATAATAATAATGTCTTCATTATTAAACAAATAATGTCATCAGTGAAGCTTCTCCCACAGTAATTCAGCAATAAATGCTGTAAATTCCCATCAGCTACAAGTGAAGACGAGCATCAGGAAGAGCTGAAATCTGCCAAGACTGAGTTTATTAAAGAGGACAGTGAGAACACGAGTGATCCAGAACCTGCAGAATGAAACACACTGTTGCCCGCCCTTCATCTGCATGTCATGCAGGCTAGAATTGAGAAACATTATTGGATAATTCTTATAGTTGACATTTCTCATGGGCCAATCGGGATCTTAGCACTTTTTCTCTTGGCCAATCGGAATCTTAGCACTTGCGTCAGAATCTTGAAGCTCACAGCCTCAACCGTGCGAGTCTGATGGAAACTCATAACGTGTAGGAATCTTATGTGAAATTCGAGGTAAGTCAAGCTTTTTGGAGCAAAAACAAAAGCTATTTGTTTGCTTGATTCAATTAACGTTAGCTACCTCTTTTTATGTGATATCATTTACAATAATATTGTATTGTCTAGGGGTGGAACGGTTAGGTACATGTGAGTTATTCGTATTGAACCGAAACTGTACGGGCGTCACGGTTCGGTGCACGAATTTGCACAGAGAATTTCACGGAATAAAAATAAATAAACTCTAGATAGCGATAAATTTCGCTCTATTCACGTTTGGTGTGAACACAGCATAATGAACAGATGTCAAGATTGCATTCGCGCGCGTGTGTGTGTGTGTGTGTGTGTGGTGTGTGTGAGAGAGAGAGTCAGGCGCGCGCGTGTGTGTGTGTGGTGTGTGTGTGAGAGAGTCAGGCGCGCGCGTGTGTGTGTGAGAGAGAGAGTCAGGTGCGCGCGTGTGTGTGTGTGTGTGTGTGTGTGTGTGTGTGTGTGTGTGTGTGTGTGTGTGTGTGTGTGTGTGTGTGTGTGTGTGTGTGTGTGTGTGTGTGTGTGTGTGAGAGAGAGTTAGGCGCGCGGGCGCGATCGAACATAGGAAACAAAAACATACTCCATCATCGTTCAAACTGCAAAGTGTTTACTTATTTGTGTACACTCGCAATCAAATACAACATTGTGCTTTTGTCACACTCTAAACTCTTGTCAAACTGTAACCTGCTACAACTGTCATCCAACCACACACACACACACACACACACACACACACACACACACACACACACACACACACACACACACACACACACACACACACACACACACACACACACACACACACACACACACACACACACAGTTTTAAAAGCAAAACATATTTATCCAACCCCATTTCAAAACAGTCTGTGGGTTCTATCTTTTGGAGATTCATCATAACACATTGGTTTTCATTTCTTGTCCTCAGAGCACTAATCTGTTTATTTTTAAGTTACACATTCTACATTGCTTAAAAAAGAAAATCAAATGTGTTTTTAATGGTAGTATTATTTTATATGGAAATCAATTATTTATAATTCAGATGAGAATAAAGTTAGGGTTAATTAAAATTAAGGAAAACAAATATATTGATCTGAAATATAGCAAATTAATTTTAAATTCATTCAGGTACAATTACCAAACATATCTCAAGGTCTTTTTTATTAATTTTTATTAATAAACTAATTGTATAAAACTTTTGTCAGTGCACTACAAATAAACTGGTTCTAAGCCTTTATTAATAAAACTCATTTAAAAAATACAAGGATTAAGACAATGATAAAAATGCTATCAATATTTTTGTTTTGCTTTTCACTCCATTGTAGCGAAATCGTACCGAACCGTGATGTCTGAACCAAGGTATGAACCGAACCGTGACTTCTGTGTACCGTTCCACCCCTAGTATTGTCGTCATACCTATAAATTACGTTAAGCTATGCTAAAAGTGGTATGAATGGTTTCCAAAATGGTAAAAAACTATTGTTTTACTCGAGGGGAGGTGGAAAATGAGCTTAATTCCCCAAATGGTGGAATATCCCTGTAACGTTAGCTAGGCTTTTCGTTAGTCGGGTATCCAATCATCCATTCAACCCCCCCAACCCCTTCAACCCCCACAACCATCCCCCCCCCCGCCCCCCCCCGGCGACACTGTCACCTTTTGTACTCCGAGGAGTTTGCAGGTATGAATATAAATCTCAAAGTTGGTGTCCAAATATGTCAGTATTGTATATTTTAATGTTAATAATACAATGTTAGATAATTGTCATTGATCAAATATATTTAATAGTTCTTGCTAAAGAAACATGGGATTCGTGCCTATAATGTTTTAAAGGGATCATGAACTGGCTTTTTACATTTTTTTTTATAGAACTTCAACTTTACTTTTATAGAGGTCAACTTATGACATCCGCTTGCACAGCTCCTGCACACTGTGGAAACCCCCACCTGTCACTCAATCCTCTGACTATTTCTCTGACTTCTGCAGCTGATGGTATGTGTAGGTATTGTGGCTTCATGATGTCATTGATGGCAGTGACAACTCGTTGGGTGAAGACACAAGCACTTGACATTCCCACACCAAAGAGGTGAGAGATAGATCGGAGCTCAAGATTGGTGGCCAGCCTCCACAAGCATATCGCCACACGCAACTCCACCGGCACTGCCAGGCGGTGTCTTCCCAGCTAACAGACTTTTGTTATAAGAACGTTCTCCAAATATTCAGTGTTGGTTCTGGGAATGTGAAAAATGTCCAGTTTTCTTGACGTTAGAGGAACGTGTTTTAAAAGGTATAATGTTCCTCAAACGTTCTTTCAACTTAATTTTGATTTATAATTCAACATTATAGGAACGTTGATTTCTAACATTCCAAGAACACAGAAATGTCCTGTTTCCTGAATGTTACTAGAACGTTATTTAAAGGTTAGTGTGATGTTCCTGAAACTACAACTTTATTCAGACACAGCCTTAGATAAACTGAAGATAAAAGACATTAACTCTATCAAGATCTCATTAAACAACTCCACAAACAGCATTACCAGCTTCACTTATTACTAACCAGACTGACTTTATTTCTGTCAGACGTCTACAGAAGGCTCTTGACCCTTGACTTTTGAGTACAAGTTTTTCTTTGTCTGTTGTAACAGTGTTTATGGAACATTTGTTATGGCAAAAAAATCAGGGAAAAGTATGTTCGGGTGATGATGGTCAAGATTTGATAATGACAGTCATACTTAATTACTTTGATTCACTGATTTCAATCAGAGTCTAGTCTCTGATTATATTGTTAGTTGTATTCAAAAATGAGATTCGACAACTTATGAACTTGCTATATTATGACTATCAGATTTTGATGGAAATGTAATTCATTATCAAAACTAACACAGATATCAAGAATCAGCATATGTATCTCAACAATGGTGACCATTAAAAAACGATTCATACTGCAATGCATGCTGGGTACTACCATAATGCAAAACTTATCCATGGTTCCCAGCATGCATTGCACCATGAGTCGTTTTTTAATGTTCACAATTGTTGAGATTCATATGCTGATTCTTGATGTCTGTGTAAGTCAGCATGATACCATAGAGGTTTTTAAAATCTGATTGTAACAACAATGGGCCTTACAGCAGAATCACAGTTCTTTTATAATGAATAATACAAGTTATATATCACCTGTTTAATCAGAGATTATTCTCTAGAAAAGATCAGAGAATCAAAACACCAAATGAAGATTTAACATTCCATAAATCATCATCAAAACTCAACCACATGCTCATATTTTCTTTTGGCTTTTGTCCCATAACAAATCTGTTTAATAAACATTTAGTGACAGCAGCCAGAGGAAAAATTGGTGTTGTAAAGTCAAGGGTCACGAGCCCAACTAAAGCAAACACTGACCACTATCATGGTGTCTTTAAATGAAACAATAAATCATCTTCATCTAAACCTCTGTTCATTCACAATAACAACTTCTGTAGACGCATGATAAAACTCAAACTGGTTAGTAAGAAGTGAAGCTGGTAATGCTGTTTGTGGAGTTGATCAATCCTCCTCTGCTGAGATCTTGAGAGATTTAAACATATTTTATCTTCAGTTGATTTCATCGAATGTTGTGGTTGGAAGTCAGTTGTAGTTCTTGTGTTTCTCTTTCCTTCAGTGATTCTGCATGTTAACAGCAGGTGTTCATCACTTATGCTCAATCATCACTTAATTAATCACTTAATTTCTTGACTGCAATATCTACTTTTAGTGAACTCAACTGAAATAAGATCAGAGTACTCATAACTATTGATTTTTATAAACTTAAATGAATTGAGGTAATCTCTTTCCTCAAATGTAATGAGTTAGCTTAACTCATTGGATTTGACTTTGTGTGTGAAAACTCATTGGATTTGACTTTAAGCTAGCAGTAACTGCAAGTGCTCTGAGTTCATTTACAGTTTATCATTTCACTGTTTTTACTCAGTAAAGTGAAGTTTCAGCTATATACAGTATTAAATGCAGTGTCAAGTTTAATTGTGTATTAAGAAATATTATTGTTTTAGTGAACTCGATTAAAATAAGTTTACTCATAGCAGAGTACTCATAACTATTGTTTTTTATAAACTTAAATTAATTGAGGTAATCGGTTTCCTCAAATGAAATGAGTTAGCTTAACTTGTTGGGTTTTACAGTGAAGACGTGCAAGAATTTTCTTCTCAACATTAGTGTATCATATTTTTGTAATGTGTTGTCATGAGTTATAATCACAAATAACAACAGATGTAGATTAAGTTAAAGTAGCTAGGCTACCTAAAAGAAACATAAATTGCAACATCATTTACATTTTTTTTAACAAGTTGCATTTATCGATCTGCATATATATAGCCTAATTTTATAATGGATCTATTATTTTTATATAAAAACACTTATCAGCTTATTTTACTCTGCTATGATATTTAGATCTCTTTTTTGAACAACCAGCTCTGACGCCTCTGTATCATTTTCCCTGGAGTTATTATCTCATGAACATTTTCAACAGATTTATAAAATAAAAAATAATTTTCATCTTCTTAGAAGCATATAATCATTTGATCAACAAAGTTGCTATAAGCATTCCTGTAGATCAAACAGTAAAGTGTTGGTGCTTGCAACGCCAAGGTCATGGGTTCGAATCCCAGGGAAAGCAAGAACTGATAAGACTTTAAAATGTGTACCTTGTTATAATGCAATGTAAGTCGCTCAAATCTACATCAGTAGCATGAACTTGAATGTTGTGTATCTAATGTCTTGTATTGGACATTTAGAGAACACTTTGTCTTTAGTGATTAAAGTCCTGTAAAAAATACAGAGTGGCAAGTGCAACCACAAATTATATTACTGAAATAAGCAGAACATATGATATAGTGATGATGAATTATTACAAATATATACTGATTTTCTCTATGGCTAATTTTCACCTACATCACTAATCATTGTCACCTCACATGAATAGCATGACCCTCTCTAAAACAATAGGAAATGCTTTATTGTTTACTTTTTTGCTGACCTCTTTAACAAAATAAATATGACACAATGGTCTATGAGTTTTATAAATAAAATGTAATGGGTTGGGCCTCTTTTTATGTAATATAAATTTGAATTATGCCAGTTCTCTTCATTTGACTGGTATAAAAATGAATTGATTAGTTCACTTTCAAACTATTTTTTGCTGATAAATCTACAGCAAACATTAATTTATTTTCGACTGAAGAAAGAAAGACATGGATATCTTGGATGACATGGGGGTGAGTAAATGATCAGCAAAAATGTTTTTTGAAAGTGAACTAATCCTTGAACATATTCTCTTTACTTGTTATTCATCACATCATGTGCCTTCATTGTTGTCGTCTGCTATCTGTTAGGAACAGATTAAAAAAAGGTCTATAAATTAAGTGTCATTGTTGTTACTGGTCATTGTTGTTAGGCCATACTACCAGTACCAAAGCAAATTGATGAAATTAAAGTTAGACAAATCAAAAACTTTGTAGGATAACCAATATCCTGACAGCTGCTCAAGAAAGGAACACTATTATATAAAGAGGAGATGTGAAAATTTCACAATGAAGGGTATTTGTGTGTTAAATTGGTCTTACTATAAAAAGGTAATACAATGTGACTGATTTTTTTTCTAATATAACATGATTACATTAGATGGAGAGCAGCATAGGTGAAGGCCAAACTGGCCAATGGGTAAGAAAAATGTATACATATACATAGCAAAACAAGAAACTGTTCTTCATTAGCATGTAACTTATTCTATAGTTAGTTCTTCCTTGATTGAATGTTCAGAATGTGGAAGGTGGGACCGTGTGGTCAAATACAGCTGTCCTGCATGCATGCACATTTGCCTATATTTTTATTCTTTTGTTATTGTTTCTTTCATGTTAGCTAATGAATATGTTTGTTGAACATTCCCCTATAAATGCTGTGGGTAAATCACTGGATCGGATGCATAAGCTATGGCTTATCAATTTTCACCACTCTTTATGAACATTTATGGAGTGTACTGTATGCTTTAACTCATTTCTCAGCAACATTAAAATAAATAAATAATAAATAAATAAATGCTTGACATGTCCCTTTAACCACAGCAGTATTGCTGCTCAATTTAAATTAAGCCACAAATTGGCATCATAACAATAATCTGCGAATACACACGCACTGTAAAGACACAATGTCAATAGCATAATTTATTTAATATATTTACAGTTGTCATCAGATACAAATTTCATTGAAACGAATGGAACAAAATAATGTGTGCGTGGTCTGTGTGTCGCGAAATTAAAGCACATTAAAACTTCCCTTAAATGCGTCTGAAACACACAGCGGAGCAGCGCAGAGTAAACAACAGATGATACAAACATTTAACAATAACGTGGAAAACTTATAAATCTGCTCAGTGAAAAATGAGCTGTAACGAATCTGTCACCGTAACATCTGCTGGAAATCCAGGTAAAACTGTCTGCGTGCACGCTCAATTCCCCAGTTAACATGATCCCCAGTTGATCCGTAACACCGGGATGCTGCGTTTGTTAAATATTATTTTTGCCACAACACCCTATATAATGAACGTGTGGAATTTAAAATGTATGTGAATATAGATGAAGTTTTAAATGCTGGTAGCTCTTTATTTTCAAGAGTTTTACGGTATTATCGTTGTTACTGTACAAATCTCTAACATGCTTATGATCGAATTACTTTATTGCAATTAATATTTATTATAAAGTCGAATTTAGATTCATATGGACGTATGGTGTTTATGTAGAGGTTAATAAAGGCAGGTGTCAATTTATTTTGTTTTGTTATTGATGATTTATCCATATTTTATTTGTGGGAGATAACAGTATTATCTTTCAATAGAGTAGTTTAATAGGATTTTATCATGTATCCTATCCTGACTCAAATAATGTGTTTCTAACACTCAGAATAAAGTGAGATGATCTGCTGATGATCCTGAATGGCTTGTTGAATGAGTGTTGATAGTCTGAGGCTCATCAATATTAACAGATCTGCTGAAAACACTCTTTATTTCATGACAATAGTTCCTGTTTTCACCTCATTTATTATGCTGATGTCTTCAGATCTCCTGTAAATTGACACTTAAAGCTCATTTCATTGGTGTGAATAGACAGAGAGTAATTGTTGGTTTCTATATAGAGATACAGACATAAATGCTTAGAAATCCTTAAATTTCCTTCAGGATGAATAAAACTATCTATCTAGATGAGTCATTTAGTATTAAAACAAACTCAGTAACTGATAACTTTGATTTTTGCAGATCAGCTCCTCCTACAACAATCACATCATCAGTGAAGCCCCTCCCACATCAGCAGTGAAGCCCCTCCTGCATCACCATGTCATCAGTAAAGCTCCTCCCACTGTAATTCCCATCAGCTACAAGTGAAGACGAGCAGCAAAGCATCAGGAAGAGCTGAAATCTGCAAAGAGTTTATTAAAGAGGACAGTGAGAACACAAGTGATCCAGAACCTGCAGAATGAAACACACTGAAGAACAAAGAGGTTGGTGTTTATTCTTCATTCATTCATGATGCTGAAGAACAATAATGTTAGAAATATTCAAGAACTTCATCACATTTAGACAAACACCAGGGTTTCCCATACATTCATTAATTTGTCGCGCCCGCCACAATATCAACGCTGACCGCCACGGATTGATTTTCAGATTTTTTATTTATTTAATATGGGTAAAATTGTATTTTATTGTAGAGCTGCACTTCCCTCTCTCACAAACTGTCCTCTTCGAGCACGATCTGAATCAAAACATGAGCAGGCGTCAGCGTGAGCATGGAATCATTCCAGAATCAATCCTGATCGAATGGTTAGTATAATGAACACTGTTGCACAACATAACTCTGAGAAGTTAGTCTATGTTAAACGCTGTTGCGTTTCCATTACAGATTTGCGCAAAACTTTTTTCTAAATATCGAAAATATCGGGGAGGCAGAATGGGGAGACTCTCCAGAAAACAGAGGAACAAGGACCTCTGGTGTCAGAAGGCCATTTGGTGCAGGGAGGCTTAGTGGGCCAACTAGTGACGAATCTGAACTAGATATGGTTCCTTTGTCTATGGAAAACTACTGGGCGAAGAAGACCTTGGAAGAACTAGGATAAAAAGGTGGTTCAGTCTGTCTGGGGGTGTGTCACTCTTCTGCACAGGGTAACAACTGTGTATTAGACTGCTCCTATTCTTGCAAGAATACATACTTCTCTTTTTATAATTTGACTCTGAGTGTCTCTTACGCAGTGATGTTTGTTTAATGAATTTTTGCCACAACAAGAGCAAAAAAAGTATTCACGTATTCCATGACGAAACGTCTTCAGCAGCATTTAGCTCACAGGAGCACTATTCTCTGTAACTTTAAATAACACATTGTCTTCAGAAATATGAATTGGAAATTAGTTGGAGCGTGTGTTGGGCTCTTCGCAAGGCTTACCTTCCCCTGGCCACGGGCTTGTTGAATATTCTTATTCATTTGCCAGCTAAAAATAGCCTGTTTCCACATTAAAAAAGAGGTAATTTTTCTCAGAATTGTGTGATATAAACTCAAAATTGTGTGATATATAGTCGCATTTGCGTGTTATAAAGTCAGAATTGTGAGATAAACTCACAATTGTGAGAAATCTATGTCAGAATTATGAGATAAAATGAGATTTTTTATTCTGTTGCGAAAACAAGCTTCCATATGCTTCTGATTGCTTTTAGAGGAAAAAGCTGTCTATAAATGCTGGTCTAGGATCAGTTTTCTGCGTAATAAAATAATATTGGCGAAACTCCGTGTTTTGAGCGGTTCTATCAGTTCTACGCGCGCGCAAATCCTCTCGTTATAATAAGCAGTTGAGCTATGGAAATAAGACATTATTGTGCATCAGCTTTACTGATAGCCTAATGGAACTTTGTGAGTTTGCGATGAAGTTGTAGACCCGCTTTTTAATGATAATAAAACGAGCGCTCTTTGCGAGCTTTCTGCCATGCCAAATCCTGCATATATCCATCCATCCATTTTCTTCCGCTTATCGGGGGCCGGGTCACGGGGGCAGCAGTCTAAGCAGAGATGCCCAGACTTCCCTCTCCCTAGACACTTCCTCCAGCTCTTCCGGGGGGACACGAGGCATTCCCAGGCCAGCCGGGAGACATAGTCCCTCCAGCGTGTCCTAGGTCTTCCCCGGGGTCTCCTCCCGGTGGGACGCGCCCGGAACTCCTTCCCAGGAAGTCGTCCAGGAGGCATCCGGAACAGATGCCCGAGCCACCTCAGCTGACCCCTCTCGATGTGGAGGAGTAGCGGATCTACTCTGAGCTCCTCCCGAGTGGCCGAGCTCCTCACCCTATCTCTAAGAGATCGCCCAGCCACCCTGCGGAGAAAGCTCATTTCGGCCGCCTGTATCCGGGATCTTGTTCTTTCGGTCATGACCCAAAGCTCATGACCATAGGTGAGAGTAGGAACGTAGATTGACCGGTAAATCGAGAGCTTCGCCTTGCGACTCAGCTCTTTCTTCACCACAACAGACTGGTACATCGACCGCATTACTGCGGAAGCTGCACCGATCAGTCTCTCAATCTCCCATTCCATCCTTCCCTCACTCGTGAACAAGACCCCAAGATACTTAAACTCCTCCACTTGAGGCAGGAACTCTCCACCAACCTGAAGAGAGCAAGCCACCCTTTTCCGACTGAGGACCATGGTCTCGGATTTGGAGGTGCTGATTCTCATCCCAGCCGCTTCACACTTGGCTGCAAACCGTCCCAGTGCATGCTGAAGGTCCTGGTTTGAAGGGGCCAGCACGACAACATCATCTGCAAAGAGCAGAGACGAAATCGTGTGGTCCCCAAACCCGACACCCTCTGGCCCCTGGCTGCGCCTAGAAATTCTGTCCATAAAAATTATGAACAGAACCGGCGACAAAGGGCAGCCCTGCCGGAGTCCAACATGCACCGGGAACAAGTCTGACTTACTTCCGGCAATGCGAACCAAGCTCCTGCTCCTGTCGTACAGTGACCGGACAGCCCTTAACAAAGAGCCCCGGACCCCATACTCCCGGAGCACCCTCCACAGGACACCACGAGGGACACAGTCGAATGCCTTCTCCAAATCCACAAAGCACATG
The DNA here is from genome assembly GCA_036326025.1 of Chrosomus eos. Classification (NCBI taxonomy): domain Eukaryota; kingdom Metazoa; phylum Chordata; class Actinopteri; order Cypriniformes; family Leuciscidae; genus Chrosomus; species Chrosomus eos. The sequence continues at coordinate 297,643 of JAZAVI010000005.1, forward strand.
TGGATTGGTTGGGCAAACTCCCATGAACCCTCCAGCACCCTGTAGAGGGTATAGAGCTGGTCCAGTGTTCCATGACCGGGACGAAAACCGCACTGTTCCTCCTGAATCCGAGGTTCTACTATCGGCCGTATTCTCCTCTCCAGTACCCTGGCATAGACTTTCCCGGGGAGGCTGAGAAGTGTGACCCCCCTGTAGTTGGAACACACCCTCCGGCCCCCCTTCTTAAAAAGAGGAACCACCACCCCGGTTTGCCATCCTGCATATAGCCTATAGTAAATGTTAAAGGGGAAGCGCATATCCTTTGGTGTTGGTTCACCCTCTGCCTATGATCAGAAACTTAATATTTTGTGTTTTGGTGTTGTTTTAATATAGAATTTGGTCGATTTCAGTTATATTAGACTAAATACGTGATGTTATTGTTTTGGTGACTGTCTGATTTGTAGATCATAAAAAAGTGTGCCCCCCCCCCCATGAAAATTAAATGCCCCCCCATTCTATATGTTCTGGCGACGGCCCTGCTTTGGTAGGTTTATATATATCACAGCCACCGCACTAGACATTATTATTATTATTATTCATGTAAAGAGATGTAGGCCTGAACGTGTAATCTAAGCATTAATGGCAAGGAAAGACCCTTATACTGTGAGCAGCACATATGAGGTGTTTTCTCACTCATTTCTGCTCCGAAGTCTTGATTGTGGCATTTCTTTGAGGTTAAGAATCCAGTATTCCTGTAATTATTTTGTCTTTTATGAATTTAATAAAGAACTCTGTCTCATATTCTGTCCAAACTAGTGTTGCTTTCGTCAACGAAAATTATGACGAAATATCGTCGCCAACGAACCTTTATCACGTGACGAAAACGAGACGAGACGAGACGCAACGTAAATGCTGGTCATGTGACGATGACTATAATTAAATGTATAATGCAATATCGTTGACGAATAAAAACGAGACTAAATGTGGTTTACAAAATAAAAACTATGCTAAAATGTCTAAACGCTAAACGAGACGAGACGATGCAGTTTCCTGTTTCCTGTGTTTCACTTCAGGGGCTGCATCAGATCGCACTGCGCAGACGCAGCAGACGACATCACATCCTCAAGCCCCACTCGCGGCATTATTTAGAAGATGTAGCTGCGTGTGTTACGGCTGTTTCACACATACTCCGTGTGTAGTGCGTATGCGCAGGGGCGCCGCCACGAATTTTGGGCCCCATGACAAAAAAATCACATTGGGCCCCCTCTACGCAGCTGTTGTCACCACATCTCTAGGACCTGTCCCATCAAAAGCTTTACATAACTCTAATCAAAGGCTTGCAACTGTCTTGCTTCTTGTAGTTCAATACTAGTACTAGCACAATATTTACTGCTGGTGATTTATAAATGCAAGTCTGCATACAGTATGCATTTCAATATTTTTTTTTGCCAGACACCAATAAATAACACTAACACTACAGAACATTGACACAAATACATTAGATACTCTGTGTGTGTGTGTGTGTGTGTGTGTGTGTGTGTGTGTGTGTGTGTGTGTGTGTGTGTGTGTGTGTGTGTGTGTGTGTGTGTGTGTGTGTGTGTGTGTTGCCCTTCATGATGGAAAATAATAAAGTCTGTATAGATGTCATTTACGGCCAAAATTCAGTCTAAATGAACGGATCAAACTGGATTATTTTAATACTGTCTGTAACTTACTTGCAGGTTGAGGTAAGCTACTTATTGTTTCTAACTGCATCTACTGTAAAGACAGGAGATTTTTTTTTTATTATTGTCATAATGGGCAAAAATATTTTTTGTTGATGTCAAAAAAAAATGTATGGTAAAAAAGAGCAAGAGAGACAGAGAACCCCACACAGACTCCCTGGAAGGATGCTAAGTCATTAACACAATGTTGCTCACCTTCTTCACTGGGACAGGGACAGGGAGGGGTGCAGTTAGTATGGGGAGACTGGGGTGCTGCTGACCCATCTGTTGTTGTTGTTAAGTCTGCTAAAAGGGGCATGGATGACTCAATATGAATATATTGCTAAACGTTTCCCTGCACTTATTAAATGTTGATGAAATGTAGGCTAACACTAGCCTGCAGCTAGCTAGCTTATTTCACTATGGACAACAGGTTACCACTCACAGACTAAAGGCTACCCACCTTTCTTTGTGAAAAACTGGTATACAGAACGACAGCCTTTCCTCTCTCTCTTTCCTTTTCTGGAAACCAGATTTTATCTTACTATTCGACATTATGGTCTCTCTGTATTTGTAGCACGCCGGCGCCTTCGCCTTGCGATTGACTGTCTGCTAAACACCGTCACCGATGCGGGTGCTTAGGCAGGACCAAACCATTTCATGCAGATACATGGGGGTGGTCGGTCAATATGGATATTTACTTTTTAGTCAATGGGATATTTAACTTTTATTGCCAAAATAAGTCAAATCAAAGACATAATTCAATTTATTATTATTTGAAATATACTCAATGATGATGTTTTATATATAATTTTTTAAAAAAAAAAGTTTTTACCTATTTGCTGGGCCCCCTGTCAGTCAGGGGCTCTTGGAATTGTCCTAACTTTTCCCCCCTATACGGCGCCCCTGCGTATGCGGTGTGGTGTGTATGCAGGAGCAGCACGTGCTATTGTGTTTTCACATGTGCTGCGTTTGCAGTGCACAACTGATCTACGGCTGTACCACAATCACAACATTTATTCTCTATTTTTTATTTCAAATCAATATTTCTAGCCTACATCCATTATGTCGTTGTTGAGGTACTGTGTAGATCTCTGCTCTGCTGTTATGCACACACTGCTCCTGGAGCGCATTGCCTCCGCGTGCGGTGTGAGCGCTCTAACCTATTAACATGGGTGCGGGAAAAAATACACACCGCAAACGGAGTATGTGTGAAACAGGCGTTAGCATACACCAGACAGCAAAATGTATTTGGGCCAGATTTGGGCCAGGTCTTCATTAGCATTTGGCGCAGATCCGCTAAACGGACCTGGGCCGGGCTCATTCTTTCCAACGGCCCAATACCGGAACAGGTTGGAATTACGGATCAGAGACAGATCTGGGCCAGCACTGGCCCAGTACAGTTATTAATGCCATGACATGTGGTGCAGATCTGGCCCAGATCCGTGACTCATATTTTACATCTGGGGCTCATCTGGCCCTGATCCGTGACTCATATTTTACATCTGGGGCTCATCTGGCCCTGGTCTGTAATTCATATTTAGGCTATCAGACAATTAAGGCACAAACACCCACACAATTTGTAATTTTCAAAAAACTTTTATTTTAAACTCATTGCTCACAAGTTGTTAAAGACATGCGATTCTTCCTCACTGCTCCTGTAAGACATACAAAAAGCACACAAAGCAAAGAAACAAAGAGAAAATATTAGATTCAATATTCAAAGATTCTTTATTACATGACGTTTTAGTAAAATGCTTGCACAAATAAATAATAATAAATGTGACTAAAGTGGTGTGGAGTGAGTAGTATTAAGGTAAAAGAGTATCAAAACTTGAGAGCACGTAGATGTGAATTTGAGAACTTGTACAATAAATATTCATACTTGTACGTGAACATTTACAGTCACAGCTCCAATGTGAAAACCTGTAAAATTAAAATCTGAAGTTGAATGTTGAAAAATAAGTTTGTATCTGTCATTGTATTTCTGTGAATGGCATTTTACACATTTGTGAACACTTGTCTGCAGCTTCAAATTCAGAATACAGGTTTGTGACTGCGAGTGCAAATTTCAACATTCGACTTCAGATTTTAATTTTACAGGTTTTCACATTGGAGCTGTGAGTGTAAATGTTCACGTACAAGTATGAATATTATTGTACAAGTTCTCAAATTCACATCTATGTGCTCTTGAGTTTTTATACTCTTTTACCTTCATAGAGTAGTGAGTGGTGATTAAGTAAAGTGAAAGGCATCTTTATATAATACTTACAATAATGGCCTTGGTTGGTTATGATGTTTTTTGTATCTCTTCCACCGATGGAGGCCAGCATTCCCACCTGTGGAAACAAAAGACTAAATTAGTGAGAAGTAAAAGATTGATAAATGATAGAGAGATATGGGCAACATATTCATAGACAATATTCTGATTTACAGGAGAACAAAAGTAGATATCCATAAATCCCTCTGTAATTATTTCTCCATCTAATATGTGAACACAATGAAAAAATAATTTTACAAACAGCTTGTTTAACAAATTAATAAAATAAGCACATCGCAGTGGCTTAGAAGACGGGTAATATGGTTTATCTATTTTTGTAACATGAACTGGACTCGAGGTAAGCAACAGTATATGCAGATAGTTTGATAGCTACGTATCGACATAATCATAATGTCGCACTCTACAGCCGGTACAATACAGTGAGAATTGATATGGTACTGACGTCAAACTAGTTGAATGTATTTGGACGTGAGAAGTCATTAATTTGTTATTGTTGCAGTAACTTGGCACTATGGCTAACGTTATACGATTTTGCAGCTAACACACAATGGACACGATATTCAGCAATTTTGGTGAATAATAAGCAAATATCACCGATTCAGCCTTAAAGCCTATGTTCGCATTAGTTATCGCATATAGTAACGTCTCGGGTTGTCAGAATGTCAGTGTTTCGTTTGTAAACTTTTATTTTTAATATAGCACGCTAATTATGTAACAGACTAACATGACATACACCAGTTTACTTGTATAATGTAACTTACATACTAAATTATACTTGAATAATGCACTTACCAATAAGCAAAGACGGTGCAGCCTGCAGTCTTCATCTTCACTCTTGTCAGCGGGTTTATGCGGGGTGGCGCGCCCGCGCGTCTGGTCTGCGCAGCTCGCGCGGATCCGGTCCACACCCGCCGGGCGGACTCAATTCATTTGTGGCGCGTATGGTCTGCGCAGCTGTCCCGGATCGGCGCCGCACCCGCCGGACGGACTGTCACAGTCGAAGCTACAGACAAGTCTGGCGCAGAGTTGGTGCAGATCTGCATATTGAGTGCGACTGCTGCGCGAATCTACTGATTCGAAAACGGACCTGGCACAGATGTAAATGCTGTCTGGGAAACGACAACAAACCCAGTTAAGTCTGACACAGAGAAAGGGATTCGTCTTTGGGAGATAAAGAAGAAATGACATTTGGAAAAACTTTCATTTCATCATGTGTGTAGGCTAGCCTACTTCTAACATGTTTGGTTGGTAAAATAAATATGTTAAATTCATATCAGAGCGTCTTCTGTGTCTGGAATAGATGCATTATTGAGTCTATAAGGTAACAATAATATAATAAGATAGACTAACAATAATAAGATAAGATTTTTTGACATGGGTTTGGCTAAAAGAAAATTTTGGTTTCGTCTATACTAGGTATACATATTGACTGGGTTAAATAGAATTGCATTACTAAAAAGAGACTAAAATACCATTTTCATTGACTAAAACTAGACTATGTCTTTCGTCGACTAAAACTAGACTAAAATGTCATCAATTTTGGTCGACTAAAACTAGACTAAAATGTCATCAGTTTTCGTCGACTAAAACTAGACTAGACTAAAAAGAGTATGAACGTGACTAAAACTAATAAAAACTTCACACTCCAGATCAGTAGGTGGCGGTAATGCACATTTTACGTTGGTTTGCCAATCCGCCATAAAACAACAGAAGAAGACGTCACCAAAACAGGTAATGTGCGTTCACGTAGAAGGCAGTCGAATTTGTCTATAATAAACACATGCGTCAATATTGCCATATAGCAATTTCATCCCGAATCAGACTCAGAGAATATTAGTGGAGAGGAATCGAGCAGAACTTGTGCACGAACGGCTGTTACAGGACGTTTCAGAAAGGTATGTTTTTTTGTAGATGTCTCATACTTTTTATACACGCTGTTATTCTAAAATGTCCATGCATTTCAAACGATCGTTCTACTACATCATATTACAATCCTCGAAGGGATTATTTGATCAGCTCTCACTCTCTCTCTCACTCACACACACACACACACACACACACACACACACACACGAATATAACTGCCGTCAGAACTATGAGCACATTACGAGACTAACCATGGTTTTACCACAGTAAAGAAAATGTTTACAGAGAGCCGTTTAACGTAACGTTACCTGACGTCAACAAACACCAACAAGTTCGCTGGTGGGATTAAAATTAAGTTTGTATGTGTTTGAATTTTGAAACAGCGTTGCTACAACATAAAATGATATAAACTAGCAATGGAAAACGCATAACAAAGGCAAAGCACAAAACGCACTTAGCCTACAGGTTGTGGCCCATAAACAATAGCTTCTGCTTTTAAAGTGGGAACTGCTCCATCTTTCAGGACAAATCTTTCTGTGAATCCGGTGTGAACTCGCTTAGATCCACGTTATGACTCTAATGCAGCAACTCTTCCTCTTCTCAACAATGGTGTGTATCTGTCCCAGATAGCAGACCAACACTGAATCAACATTGAATCAATGTTGATTTTTAACATTCATTTTTCATCAGGTTTGCACTAAAATAATGTTTTTTCAATTATGAAAAATCAATCAATATTTTTTTCAACCTTAAAGTTTTTTTTTTTTTTTTTTTTTTTACATGGAATCAACATAATATCAAATCAATATTGTGTAGGCCTACAGCAGGATTCTATACCAGTTAATTGTCTGTTTTTACTCCTTTCAATCAAAAATAAATTAGGGATGTAATTTAAAGATACAATATGTAAAAAAAATCGCTGCTAGGGGTCGCTATCCTCATACAATAGCAAAAGTGTACGTTGATGACGCAGTGATACGCGGAATGATGGAACTTGCTGTCCTGCTGAGGGATCTAATAATGTTTATGTAGAGTGAACACATTCATGTTTTTTAACTCATTCTCTACTCTTTACTTCCATTTAAGATTGTATTTAACTCATTTGACTGTTCAAGTAGAGCAGTGGTCACCAACCTTTTCGAGCCTAAGATCACATCCCAAGTCCAAATGTAAACCAAGATCTACCACTTGGAAAAAAGTATGATAAAACAAGGCCACAATGTAGTTCTACTTTGACATTCTTTGTTGCCTGTCAAGCTGGTCGCACACCGAACGCGCAGCTCAGCGCCACGCCGCGCCACGTCTAGGACAACTCTCACCTGAAGATCTGATAACATCAGCAATTTTCTGATTTCTTTAAATAAATATAAAACTAAATGTATATTCCAGCACAGGGCTAAGTCCGTATATACATTACTACTATTTGAGACACATAAATGTAAATTTAATATATAACTATGTAAATGGCGCCGTGTGGCGCGGCAGGATTTTGAACACGGTCCAGAGCCGTTGCTGGGCGCCGCGGACAGACGCCGCCGGTGTGTGTACTCTCATAGAGAATAATGTGTTCGAATTTAAAAGACCTGGCGCTGCGTGGCGCGGCGCCGAGCTGCGCGTCCGGTGTGCGACCCCCTTTAGTCACTAGCAAAATATATATTTAACTATACAAATATATAACTATACAAACTGTCAACTATAATTCAACATTTTCAACAGTAATATAACATTAAGTATTTCCACAGGCGTATTACTCATAAACACAATCAGGGTTTTTCCTGGCTCAAAATGAGGCGTAGGTGGTAAAATTGTAACACTAGGGGGGTCTGGCGGCATGCCCCCCCGGGAGAAAATTTTGTACATTTTATAGATAAATTCATTAATCTGGTGCACTTTGAGTCACTCGAATCTGTTGTTAAAAATAAATAATAATCCACCCGCCAACCACCCATATTCTTTGATTTAGATATCTGCATCTGATCATCACATTTCAATTATTCAATTAAGCATGATAATATGGTAACATATATCACACAATTAACATTTATTTAAATTAAAAGTTCTTCTTTTGGCAAAATTACATTTTCTTTATAGCCTAAACAGAGGCTTTACTCCCTGTAAACTTATTGTCAATGTTTCATTTTTGAAAACGCTCTTATCGGAATAATTTTTTGTACCTTTATAAAGGGCATTTTCCCCCTAATTTTATTTAATGTATGCTCTAAATTTCATTTAAAATTCTTACATTTTATCAATACATTCAATAAAAATAATAAGACACTAGGCTGTTACCAATCAATCAAATTAAATAATTCACATTGAAAAATTATAACTATTAAATGAGATTATTTTGAATATTTTTTTAATATACAAGGAATGTTGAAAATGATACTTTGAAACTAAACCGCCAGTATGGGGGCAGGCGGCTGTCTTAATGAGCGAGTCATTGAGTCATTAATGTAAACGATTCGTTCAAGCGGCTGATTGATTCAGAATGAGGCGGTTTAATAATGGGCAATTGAATCTTTGACTAAAGCGATTAGTTCAAAACACTGAATGATTCAGTAATGAATCATGGATGGATGAGTGTTGCTGTGAGACGCGATATGGTTCTGTTGTTTGGAACTATTTTCGCTGCTAAAACAGTCTAAAAATGTAAGTAACTTAATTTTATTTGTTTATTGAACTGTTATGAAATTAATATCTCAGTTTCAATCGTGATGGCATTCAGGAAAACAGCACTCTGGTCGTGTGTAGCCTATATATTGTTTCTTAACTATAATTATAAATAACTGCGCGAGACTCAACAGCGCAACTTTGTTACCGTCCGTACATTAGGTACCATGATGGGAGTTGTCTTTATTACACTCATTTAGCTGTCATCCACCCTCGATTGAATGGAATGTTTTTATTACTCGGCCCGCTCGACCCGCGGATTATGATCCGTGCAGCACTATCGGCAAACTACACGGTTAGAGAATGGACACAAGAGGGAATTGCGACAGAACTGTCACGGTGGATAAAGTGTATATGAGCACGTGACTGTCTGTCCGAGTTTTGTCGAGAGGCGGAGGCGGCCGCCTCATAATTGTCTATGCAGGAAAAACCCTGCACAATAATTAGTCAATTTGGCTACAGGCGCTTTCACTTTTAAAAAAAACATTTCAAACACTTAAAAATGGAAATACTCCATACAAAATGTTATGACAGACCTGCTAGGCTGATAACTAACTAGTCATTACCTCAATAATCAATCAATTACAGGCCTAAAACAATCATGTTCAGCACTGATTATCTTTCCTTTTTTCAACAACATAAAACACAGATCTCCTTTTAACAATATAGCCAACCGATTTCAAACTAGCAATACTTCCTCACTCTGAGGGCTCAGATGAGATTCTCTCCCCACACTTATATTCAATGTGATGGCTGTGATTGCACATTTACACTATCAGCAAGTGCTCTGTAGTATGGCTTATAGTTTGACAGCAAATCTTACACAGGCATCGTTTCGTTAGCTTGCGTATCGTTAGCTTGAAGAGCTCGATGTGAGCGTATGAAGTGGCTGAGCTGGTTAAAGCGTAAGCTTGTTTATACTCGACGCGTCCGCATGAGCGCAGGCAAAAATGGCGTAATTGTAACAGCGCGCGCGCTTCCGCATCCCCTAGACACCATGTGCATTTTATAATGTTTTTTTTTTTCTCTGATTTTGAAAACTCTTCGTGATCGACTTAAAATGCTTCCAAGATCGACCTGTCGATCGCGATCGACGGGTTGGTGACCACTGATGTAGAGATACTCGACAATAGGGATGAACCGATACCAGTATCGGGCCGATACTGAGCTCATGTACTCGTACTCGTAAAAATGCCCCGATACCAACAACTGATATCAGGCAGCGTGTGTACAGTGTTTGTGTCCAGACAAAGAAACACTGACATTATAAGAAATTATAATGGGGATAAAAAAGGCTGTCTATGAAGTAAATGTATCTTATTAGTGAAATATTAAACAGAATATAGCAACGCCTAAAGCTGTGGTGCGCGAGCTGATAAGAGAAAAACGCGCAGTGGATTGAGCGCGCCGCGGCACAGACGCTCGAGCTGGTCGAGCGCATCAGACGTCAGTGGAAAGTTTGTGGTTCAGTCCGATGTCAATGGCAAAGAAAGTAAAACGAGCCATATAGCTTATTATTAACGTTAACTGACCAGAGAGAGAGAGCGCACTTCTGTTGAATGCTCTTGATTTCTGATCGTTCACTCAGCACGTGTTATTTGGATTAAAACTAAATCGTATGCAAGTAAAACATGAACTGTTACCTTATTTATGTTTAACGAGTGGTTGTCTACATTATCACAGGACATTTTGCAGGTCAAGAACTTCCATGAACTTCAAACATCCAAAGTGTGCGCCCCGAAACCATCGCCTCATGGTGCGTTCACTCCGGACGCGAATAGCGCGTCATGCGCGAGTGATTTCAATGTTAAGTCAATGCAAAGACGCGCAATGCGCGTACAAATTCCTGCCGTGCGTATGGTGCGAATTGAGTGTCTGGCGCGTTAAGCGTGAATGATTTTATGTTGTGCTTTCTGTGGATCCACGCGTTTGGCACGAATTCGCGTCTGCCGCCCGAGTTGAAAAATCGGAACTTCTGCGTCAATTTGCACTGCGTTAACCAATCAGAGCCTGCTTGCTGCTGTCACGTGGTGAAGTGACGTAATAAACGGGGGAAGGCCTGATTTTCAGATTATAATGTCATTTTAAATGTTTGGCCTCAATAAATTATTTTGTAATGACTAAATGCCCGCGTGAAAGAAGGAATGACAATGTTCAGATGTTAACTATGAATGTGACACAACACTGAACACTTGCAGTCATAGGCTACATTTCTGAATGAGATTAAGAAAAACTCACATAACGTTAATTAAGGCGAGACACTACAGGTGAATAGGGTAAAAAATTTAACTAGCAGATATCACCATGAAACTTTCCAAGTTGATTACCTACATTAAGATGAGAAAAAAATGTATTACAAGTTTTCTGTAATTTAATGTTTAAATCTGCAAATTAGGCATTATCTAGTTAAATATGCTCTAATTTGCATAAATTCTGAGTATTGGATAAAGCCAGGTTCAAAATTATTTTTTCATTGTGTTTACATATTAGATAGGAAAAGAATTACAGAGGGATTTATGGATATCTACTTTTGTTATCCAGTAAATCAGAATATACTGTCAATAGCCTTAAAAAAAATGATTTTCACCATGTTTTTTGGAATAAAATGTTATATAAATCAGGCTAGGAATAATATTTTTACAAATCCCTCTGTAAATGTCTTCATAATATAGCTAGGTACAAGACTGGAAAGAGTGGTGTATATAGGTGCTACTCAAGTGGAGATTTCGGACTTGGAGTAAGAGAGAAAATTTTGAGAAAACCGGCATCAGAAATTTGCATCCGCCAATGAGATTGCGCGTTTAGAGTTCAATCTCCCGCTTTACTTTCACGATTGGTTGGGAATAAAAAGGAAATGACCATATTTGGATCTGACAGCATTGTACACAAGAGAGAGAGCTTTCTAACGGTGCCATGTGATGACAGGGTGCAAACAGCGATCGCGGAGCAGCTGGATGATTTATAACGGGAACTTTTGATGAATGTATGACAAATCTATAGACGCAAATGGACAAAGTGCAGTAAAATAAAGACCTAAATATGTATTTCGGACTTTTTTTCACCACAAGTCTGAAAGAAGACATGTTATTAAAGACTAATATCTCAAAATTGACCAGTGAAAAAAAAATGTTTTTTCCTGCCGTGTCTCGCCTTAAAGAAGTCTTTTGACCTACGTTATAACGAGTCATTAATGTATTTTAACTTGTATGTTTCATAAAATAGAAACGAAGCTATAGATTGTGAATTTAAACATTTCTCGTTTACCAGCGGCAAACGGCAGGAGGACTAGCCGAGGTAAGGCTGCTCTAGGCGGGTTACATGAGCGATGAGCGCCCGGTGATCGTCTGGATCTCACAACTCCGAAACGTCAAAATAGGTGTTATCTTTATAAACAAACCACAGATTTGAGCTTTAAACAACTACATTCTCGACTGAACAACTCTTAAAACTACATTTCGTGACACAATAACAGTAGTATTTTAAAATTTCCCGCCTAGCACTTGCCTCTCCCAGAAGAAGCGGATTTCGCCTCGGACGCGCGTCAATTTCGTTCCAAACGCTTGCTTTTCATATTCGCGCCTGCCGTGTCTAGTTTGACGCTTGAATATTTTGAATGCATTCACGCGTCCATTTCGCTTTGGACGCGCGAATGCATTCAAAATGTTCAAGTGTCAAACTAGACGCGGCAGGCGCGAATTTGACGCGCTATTCGCGTCCGGTGTGAATGCAGGCAGAAAGCGCGCGAACACTGAATGGAAGTCTTTCACGTGTTGCGCTTGTACACAAAACTATGTAAAAACGCCCGTCTTGGCAAGTATCCTAGTAAACAAAGTCTGTTATATCTCAAGTGAACGTAGACAGTATAATTCAAAATGGGGTCCGTGCATTCGGTCTTAAAGGTGCAGCAGTTTAATTAATCTAGTGTGGTTTAATGTTAATCAAACAAAGGACAAATAAATTACTCACTCCTCTTGACTAAATAGGCTACCTATGCATGAGATCCTGTCAGCAGCGGCTGGTCTTAAAGTGACAGCAATTCAGAAAGGTACAGGTAAATATGACATTTATTATGGGTTTAAATGAGTAGGCTATTGTTTTAAGTTCACTTAAATTTAAAAGTTGTTATATTTTTTAAGCCTAATAAATGTTTACAATTTTGGGGGAAATAATTTTAGCTTTATCAGTGATACTGGCCTTCATTCATAAAAAGATGCCATTAACATATAGCCGTAATGCTTGAAAAATAAATGGTGCCAATGAAGCCTACATTTTTTTCACTTTAACCCCTGCTACTTTTTAGATGAGTTGGGGTCGTAATTGTCCACTCATGCTGGTCGTTCTGTGCGTTATCTTCCATTTTCAAAACAGGGTGGCTATTGGGTATTATTTGTACATGGGCCTACGGTACAATACATTTAGAGCGCCCTCTACTGGATCAGATGGCAAACAATAAAAAACAAACGGTCTAATCATAGACTGTAAAACATGCGCTACACATGGCACTTTAAAAACCGGATAGTTTATTTATAGTTCGATTATGGATATTTCACGTCATGTTCGAATGCGTATTTGAATATTGAATAAAAAGTGACAGCCCTACAGTGACTAGTTGACACTTCAGGACTGCATTGTCGTCGTGTCCTGGCGCAGGTCTTTCATCGGATCTGGATACGGCCTATATCTGGCGGACTGCGGTAAACCTCGGGGTAAACAGAGAGACTAATATTAGCGTAGACGCCATTCTTCTTATGATGTACCAAGTAGGCCTGTCGCGATAGTCGATAAATCGATTAATCTCACGATAACAAAAAATGACCTCGATAATTTTTTCCGGCCGCGATAATTTCATTTGCATACCGTATTTTCCGCACTATAAGGCGCACTTAAAAGCCTTTAATTTTCTGCCAATGGATCGTGGATGGCTGGGCTGATATATCAGTCTCAACTGTGATCCGAGCTTTCACGAAGGCAGGAATAATCTCTTTATTCAGCCAGCTCACATACCCGTATTTACTTCCTGTTTTCGGTCGAAGTCCACAGTAGTCGATTGTTGAGCTCGCGCGCGTGCGATCAAACCTCCTCCGCGTGTTCAACATCTGATTCGGATGAACTATCCATTTGAGCTGATATTCTCAGAACACCGAACAGCACCGTCATCGGCAGACAGCTGACAGTCTAAGTCTCTCTCCACTGTTGTTTAGTTACCAATGATCACGCGCGCACACTCGACAATCGCCTACTGTGGACTTAGACCGAAAACAGGAAGAAAATACGGGTATGTGAGCTGGCTGAATAAACATCATTTTTATTCATATCAAACATGCACATGCACCTAAAACACAATCATCCGTTGCAGTTTTCCCAGTTGGGAAAAAAAAGAAGCTACAACAGACGGGCCGTCTTTTTTTGCCTGTTATGAAATGCATGTTGAGCCTATTGTTTATTATTTTTTTAAGTGCAATTTTGTTTACATCCATTTTATTTATTTTTTTTGGTATTTATTCAAGTGCATTTTTTTGTTAACAGAGACTGAGAGTCCATTGCTTTTATTGTTTTTGGTTGTTTTTGTTCATTGTTATTGTGGATATTTAAAATGTTTTTTAATGCACTGCCATTTTCAGTGTTAAGTAGTCTTTGGAAATAAACGTTTATTGAATTTTGAAAGGTGTATGTGGCTATGTGCATTATTATGCCATTATCATTATTCTAGATGAAAATGGTCTCAGATCGACAATATTATCGTTTATCGCGATAATTTCTTGGACAATTTATCGTCCAGCAAAATTTGTTATCGTGACAGGCCTAGTACCAAGTAGTGTTGGGCGATATGCCCCATTTTTTTATATCGCCCTATCGTCACCCTGTGCGATCGGCGATACACAATATTATTGTGAGGGGCGGGGCTTACTTATTTGTAGGGATGCACCGAAATGAAAATTCTTGGCCGAAACCGAAAACCGAAAAAGAGGACACCAAGGCCGAAAACCGAAAACCGAAACACCGAAAGAAATTATGCCAATTATTAGTAGGCCCATTGCATTTATGGCTATGACTGTGTACTAACTTTACTAAAATCAAGGCATTGCAATTGCATTAATTAATATTAAAGTTTCAAAGAATAAATCAATTACAAATTATCCAAATATTTATTTAGCAAAATTGCAACAATGCACAGTATAAAATAAAATTCAAACTAAAATGGTAACGTGACCCCACTCATGTGTACATTAAATAATAATGTACAGGCCTACTGGCCTGCAGAAAGGTTTTAAAATTAAATGTTCTCTCAAAGTGCATTTAGGTTCGCAACACGTTGATTTTTCTATATATTTTTTTTACTAAGCCTATTTAAAATCGTATTTGATTGCAGAGCGCCATAGCGCTCTCTCTCTCTCTTCTCTGTCTGTGTATCTCTCGCACGCTCTCTCTCTCTCTCTGTACCTCTTGCGCGCTCTCTCTCTCTCTCTCTCTCTCTCTCTCTCCGTACCTCTTGCGCGCCGCTCTCTCTCTCCGTATCTCTCGCGCGCGCTCTCTCTCTCTCGCGCTCTCTCTCTCTCGCGCTCTCTCTCTCTCTGGGCCGTGTTCCTCTCATATTCAGCGTAGCGATCGGAATGTTTGGATTTCAGGTGATAAATTAAACCCGACGTCATCACAACATTTCGGCCGTATTGTTTCGGTAATAAAAGTCTTTCGGCCGAAAACCGAAAATGCACTTTTGGGCCATTTTCGGCCGAAAATTTTCGGTGGCCGAATATTCGGTGCATCCCTACTTATTTGATTATTAACATGCTTATTTACTGCTTATTAATTTGCTTGTTTTATTACTTCGTTATATAATAATCTTTTTATATTTTGCAAGTATAGGTGGAGTGTTTATTAATAGGCTAAATTGTGCCCACTAGTCTCTTCCCTGTGAAGGCCTCCTTTCATTTCCCTTTCACTCTATACAGATACACCGCTGTCGGGATAATTCCGGTTCGCGTGGCTACGCAGACGTGACACTTTCTGTATTATACATGTTTAAGGCCTAACATGTAGTTTCTTGAGGGTTGATTTGTGAAGGTCTACATGCCTGCGCACATATATTGAAACGCGTTACCTATTGCCCGAACACGAGATGCGCATGTGCACGCCCTCTGCGTTTTCGCCACTTTTCTGTTACGGGTACTACAGTCATGCCCTCTCGTACCTTACGCACACCACGCCCACTTAGATCAGATCAACATGTCAGCCGGAGGGGTACTGATCGGGTCATTGCTTTCGGCTTCAAGAATTATTCACAAGATGGCAAAAGACGAACAGCGCTTTGCAAGACATGCAACATTAACATCGCGGACAGCCAGACAACACCTCCAATTTCGTCCGTCATTTAACAACCATTCTGCCCATTAAGTACTTGTCAATTTGTTAATGTTATCTGGTTAGTTGGTAGTTAGCTAATGTAATAATAGCTAAAGTAGCCATTAAAGGTTGTATCAGCGATTTCAGGCCCAAAAAAGGCCCAAACATAAATAATCATATTCATCTAATCTTTCCTAACGATCCGCTAGATGCCCGCCCCATGAGCAGGCCGTCAAAAAACTCTCTGTAGGCAGCCTAGGCTCCGAGATCTGTACACAAAAACAATTGCTACCAACAAGTGTTAACCAACCACTCAAAGGCAAAATAAAGTGTTCCAACCAATAACCGACGAGATGCGTGCGCGTGTGTGTGTGAGAGAGAGGAGAAATGTAACAAAGTTTAATGTTGTACGTAAACTGTGTTTGAGAGAGAGGGAGGTGTTCAGAGAGGAGTCTGTTGGATGTTAAGCTGTTATTTGTTTTATGGACTCAATGTTGAAAATTTTAAACATTTCAAACACTGTTGGCAGAAGTGAAAAAGTTACAATTTTGTTTGATTCCATGATGTATTTTACTGAACATGAGTATTTACAATGCAAATCCAAATTATTGTCATTTACTGACAGTTCCTTATATCTTGTCTTTTCACTTTATTAAGATCAGATTCTGCAGTTAAAATTACAATAAGGTGACTTGACTTGGACTTGACTTGACTTACTACAGGACTTGACTTGACATAGCCTGTGACTTGACTTGACTTGCCCAAGAAAAAAATACTTGGGAC
This sequence comes from Chrosomus eos, assembly GCA_036326025.1. NCBI lineage: Eukaryota > Metazoa > Chordata > Actinopteri > Cypriniformes > Leuciscidae > Chrosomus > Chrosomus eos. Next base: position 314,269 of record JAZAVI010000005.1, read on the forward strand.
TTACTTGAGACTTACTTGAGACTTGCACATGTGTGACTTGTGGCGCTTTTCCACTGCAGGTACGGCTCGGTACGGTTCGACTCGGCGCGGAACGGTTCGGCTCGCTTCGCTTTTCCACTGCGTGGTACGACTCTGCTCGGTACGGCACGGTTCGGTTCGCTTTAGCGCGGTTGCTTTTCCACTGCAGTTAGTACCCCTTCAAAGTGGGTGGGACTGATCGTTACACTGTTTGTAGGTCCGGTGTTAGCCGTGTGCGGTACTTATTGACTGAAAGGTTATTTCTGCCCTGAAATCAGTTGCTTATATTCATGCGGGTTATATATGACTGATTATCACTCACCTACTACTTTTTACCTATTAAAATACCTGTAAAGGGCCAATACAACCATTATAATGCAGTATTTCACCTGCCAAAAAGTGATTGAAGCCTCTATTTATTGATTGAAAGGTTATTTCTGCCCTGAAATCAGTTGCTTATATTCACAAGGGTTAAATATGACTGATTATAACTCACATAATACTTTTTACCTATTAAAATGGTCAGACAGACAGAATCGTCACTACCAGCGTCATTGGATTTGCGACACGAGACACTAAACCCGCTATACAGAGTCATATAACCAGTAGACAACAGCCAACGCGGTAGCACCTGTGTTTTACTTTCTTGAAAAAAAAGAGATCAAAACTTTAAAAAATAAATGGCTGAATCGTGGTCGAGGTGCAGACGTTCCTCTCGTTGGTTGCCGAGGAGCGGGGGCAAAACGGAATGAAAAGGTGTTCCAAGTAGCTCAGCTCTTAGCCGCACACGGCTAACACCGGACCTACAAACAGTGTAACGATCAGTCCCACCCACTTTGAAGGGGTACTAACTGCAGTGGAAAAGCAACCGCGCTAAAGCGAACCGAACCGTGCCGTACCGAGCAGAGTCGTACCACGCAGTGGAAAAGCGAAGCGAGCCGAACCGTTCCGCGCCGAGTCGAACCGTACCGAACCGAACCGTGCCGTACCATGCAGTGGAAAAGCGCCATATGACTGATTTAACTCGCATACGCTTGGAACCTCAACAGATCAGGTACCATTTAAAGCGCGCCGAAGCGAGCCGTATCGTACCGTACCATGCAGTGGAAAAGCACCACAAGTGAGCCGTACCGAACCGAACCGAACCGTACCATGCAGTGAAAAAGCGCCATTGGTCCCATCTCTGTTCGGTACCAATACCCGTGAAAATCCACGGTTCTCGGTACCAATTTCGGTACCAAAGCTTAATTTAGATTAAATTTGCATATATTAAAGTGTATATCCATTTGTTAGATAGCATTAGATAAAATGACCTAACAATAGTTATACTGAAGCAATTATTCTCCTTGGGGTAATTCAAAAATGTAGCCTAATAATACATTTTTAAAATCAAAAGTTTTATCCAGGAGATAAAACGTGTTTTATTTGACTTGACTGTCCTTTTATTTAATCCAAAACTGCGTTCATATTTAAGTTTAAAAAGGCCTTTTAAACTAGATACAACCGCACATGATACCACTGTAGGGGGCCTTCACCGTTCACATATCGTGTTTTATGCGCGTGCAAATTCGTTATTTCAAATGTAGGCGTGCGGCTTATAATAGAAGCATCTCAACAGGTCATGTGACAAAAACCAGCGGCCTTTCCGTAACAAAATGGAAAGCTCGGCCGAACAGCTGATCATAGCTGTACAGGGCGGCTTTTTATTTCTCATCTCATTGGATCTAGTAGTAAAGCTAATGCAAGGGCTAGAAATCAATTCATTCTTTGCTGATACTTCCTTGTCATCATGGAGAGCGCAGTTTGCACCACTTTCTCCTTTCCACAAGCGCGTGCTTTCCCGTTGCGTCTGTCGTTGCTATGCAACCATGAACAGAGGCGCGCCTGGAAAACGAATATGCACGCGGGTCATTGACGAATAAGGTTTTTAAAAGTGTAAAAAAATATAATGGAGATATAACAAATTTTGAAACCATTTTTTAGTTTACCTAGGTGTTAACAATAAGATTATGTGGTTTGTACAATCAATTAACACTGCTTTTGTCATTTTTTACAGGACTGACAAAATTTGTAACCAAAAAAAGTCATTCGGTTTAACCATGAATATATTTAAAATTATTAATTTGCAGATAATTATTCATGAACAAATCTGATTAGACATTGATGTTGAGGTAGTATATAGTGTGTACCAGGGAAGAAATATAAATCATTAAATCAATAATCATTTTATTGGACTACTCTAAACCCTCCTACATATTCAAGTAAAACTTTGCACAGGGAAATGAGAAAAGGGTAAATGTAGGAAAAAAGCCTAATCTGCTTTATATTTATATAATTGTAGTTCCTTTAGTTATTAAAAACACTATTATTTGATTTAAATATTTACTATATATCGGTTTTACCGAATGACAAAGGCCGGTTATACCGAATGACTATGTCTGCTGCCCTTGACATTATGAGTATTTAACCCTCAGAGACCTAAGGGTATTTTTACAATAAATTTTCCGTCTGGTGTTATTAACTAAAAAAGCTTGTAAAACATCAACCCTTTTGTGCACAGACAATTGACACACCTCTTTTTTTTCAGGACAAATTGAACTTTCAGCATATTTGTGTTACATTGATGTCACCTGAATGTAAAATAAGTTATGGCACCATAAAGACAAATGAAAAAATAAATCGGAAATTGAATCACTCAAATATTTATGGAAATCACACACAAATAAATAAAAGCTAAGCAAATTTCCTCTGGAAAACAGTTTGTTCATGTCTTTGGAGTCCTGGAGCACAGGAATAAACATTATAACTTGTACAGAACCAAAACTATTTACATTTTTCCAAAAGAAGTCCAGGCGTTTTCATGAAATTCACTGGTGCCAAGCCTCAAAACAGTTCCTATCAGCAATAACAAAGAGGGCCACATCACAGGCTTTACATTTATATTTTATTTATTATTTTATTTATTCTATACTTTTTATACTTTTATACTACATTTATACTTCTATAATACTTTTTTACAGTAAATAAATAAATGGCACTTCAGCTGGGTCTATCCTGGTAATCTAGTTCCTCATCTGTCAAAAACCTCTGTTCTCCTGAAAATCCATTATTCAGCGCTCGATTTAGATCTATTTCTCTGTGATTCTCTGTGAAACCTGCGTGTCTCTCTCTCTCTCTCTCTCCACCATGCTCTCCACCTGGTTCGTGCGTGCGTCAGTCTATGGTGCGTCACGACAAAGACGCACCCAATGTTTACGACGGATCAGCCTGTAATTGGTCAAAAACCATCACGTGGATATCCAAAATGGCAGCTAGCATCGAGCTAGCGGCAAATATGACGGAATATTTACAAATTATGGACTTCAAGTGTATCAAAGTTGGATATAAACGTTTGGATTTATTGCTGAAAAACTCCGAAAGTATGCACAAGTTCCAGGCTGGATAGAAAACCTTCTGTAAAGGCTAGAAAGACACCAAAGACACCCCCGTGATGGCTAGCTCGTTAGCTTTCTGCTGGAAAAAACGGTAAGAAAATCGATAAAACTGTCAGCGAGTTATATCATAATTTCTCGGAGCTGATTTTTGGCGTCGTCAACGATGCCGTCGGGCTCAGAGGGTTAAGACAATACACAGACAAAAATAGTTACAAAAGCACATTTTATTTTTTATATAATATTATATTAATGTAAAAAAGTACATGAAACATGAAAACATTTCTGTCAGAACCACTATCATCAAATGCTATTGACAATTTGCATACAGTTTGCATTGGCTCTGTTCTGGACAGCCTAGCATGGATAAGAGCAGGAAGAGTAGCAATAACCCTCCTTAGGGCAAACAGAACAGAACCTACATGAATGTATTGCAGATGCCATTAATTTAATATTTTAATGTACAACATAATTTGAGAATTTAGTCTTGATTCAAAGGGGAATCAGAATGCCAAATCCTGACTGACGAGAGGTGGAGCTGGGGAGGGAGGGGGGTAATAAGCTCCTGGGAAACGCGATCGCTGCTGATAATACTGAAGGAGCTTATACATGTATACGGTGATAGGCGTCGTATTCCTATAGGTGGACGTGGATCAGAATCAGATGAGAGTCACTGATGAGAGCTTGACTAACGTGACCTGCCAGAACTGACGCTACGCTTGATTTCATTGTTATTGGAACGAACATATTTACATATAACTCATATTGTTAATTAGGGGTGTCACGATTCTCCAAATCCTCGATTCGATTACATTTTCGATTCTAAGGTCACGGTTCGATTCGATTCTCGATTTTTACATTTATTTTTTTTAAGCACAGTTTGCGATGCCATTTTTAGACTAGACTTTTATGTAATATAATATATGACCTTTGTTCGCAATGTACAAATTTCGGTCTTAAAGTACAAACATGACTGTGAAAAATATTAATATTTAATGTAGAATTTAATTAAATGAATTTATGATGAAATTACAACATTTTCGTGTCATGTTTATTTTGACCACGAACTGTGCGCTGTCGCTTTAACTCGGCGCGTGCAGCAAAAATAGACTAGGTGCGGAAATGAACGACACTTGTCTCATTCGTGGAGGTGGAGAATCAAGTTATTTGTGACATGCTAGATTTATTGTATAAAGATTTATACTGTTCTGAGTCTGCTGTTTTTGTCAATTTAAAGTTTTAATTTAAAAAGTGGAAGAATGGTACACGCACTGACGCACATACAGTAGCAGAGCTTGCAAAGTGTGGCTTTTTTTAAGCGCGAACTTTGAACGCGAATGTGAACGTTGTCAACATAACTCACTGGAAATCAGAAATACTCCCACTGTCCCACACCAGCGACTTTAGTGAAAGAGGAGGTCAGAAGTCCTGTCGATGGGTCTCCTGCATCTGCAGCCATGCTATCTTTTGACTGGCTGTAACTGAGGTAGAGGACTCGCAGCACTTCAACGCTGTTTTTTTCCGCTTTGCAAACCGACTGGACGTGACATGGGGGCGTGGCAGTATCGACGATTCCATTTTTGAATTCGATTATCGAGATTGTGACTTAATTTCGATCGATTTCGATTTAAAATCGAAATCGTGACACCCCTATTGTTAATGATATTCAAGTAATTAAAACATTTAAGCAATTAAGTGTTCTTGGAACAAATATTTAAATTGTTAAACATTTAGATTAGATTGTTAGATGGTATATATTCATGAAAGTCGTCCAGTCTTTGGAGCATAATCTTGAGGTTCTGGCTCACTAATTGTTGTATGCATGCACGTCTTAAAAGTAGAAGATTTTTTCTGGTTCTGATGCCAAAGGGGGTTCCTGTGGTACCTCATCCACTGGGATGTCAGGTGTAAACAAATTATACTTTTCTCTTTTGGCAAGTATCTCTTCTTTTTTAACAGCATCAGCTTTGATCCTTTCCCAGTAGCAAACTGCCGTTTCCTTATTTGATAAAGGCATCTGCAAAAGTAAAATTCGGTCAAAATGATGTAATAATATACTCTGCACATTTCCTATTAATAAAATGTTGTATTTATTTATTCCAGATATGTACAAATATGACCTACATACATTGCTGTCATTCAGTATAACCAAATTTTCGTTATTACCGAATGACATTTTTGGTAATACCGAATGACATTTTTGGTAATACCGAATGACATTTTTGGTAATACCGAATGACAATATTTTCAAACAATGCTAACAGGCTGATATCTAGCCAGTTAGCTGGCTATCTAGCTAGCAAAAAGACAATCAGACATTTTATATTTAATACAAGTTTTGAAAATATTACATTTTCCATGTTTTATAGCGGTTGTACCGAATGACCTGATATTTCGGGACATGCGTATAAGCAAGTGAAAACATGAATTTTTCAAATAGCTAAGAGTGAGTTACTTACTTTGCTTCACGACCCTGTGGTCCTTTGCAGGTGTCTGAATGATGTCACATCCTGTCACATGATATTGAGCGCATGACTTTATCTAAAATGGTGCCTTTATATTGGTTACTCCGAATGAAATCAATGAAATTCATTTTTCCGGACATTCTTTCTCATAACACATAATTTTAATACCAATTTGCACTATGTTGATATATAATGTTATAAAATCATGCCAGAATAAAAAATATATAAATTTATTACATTTTAAGATATTTTAATAACAAATGAAATGGCTGTATTGGCCTTCGGACGGTTAAACCGAATGACCTTTTGACACTTCAAAATCTTTAAAATACCTTTATATGTACTAAAATATAATTACAACTTTTTGGATTCAATAGAAGAGATCAAGTTGTACTACCTTACATACTTTGGATGTCATATCTTTGTTTTTTATTATAATTAAGGCCTTCGGACAAAAAAAATTACCCGTCACGTCATTGACCCACGCGCAAAAAAAACGCGCTGTGTACGGCTCTCTCCTCCTTTCTTGTCAACAAGTGGATTCAGAGCCACCGCATTAGCAGCACTAATTAACCCGATAATTCGGTACCACCGGTACTTAAAGGTGGGGTATGTGATTTGCAAAACAGCCGGCAGATTTTGAAAATACACAACTCAAAAGGTCCTACCTTCTTTCCCTGACTCCTCCCACTCCACCCATTCGAAGAGGGGTATGGGGGGAGGGGGGATGGTACAACCATTTGATTGACGCACTGACTGTCCAATGATTCTACGTGGTGTGTGAAATGATTGGCTGGAGTTTTTCGAGTTCTGCCCGTTCCACAGATGATTAAATTGCTTAATTTTCATTTCAGTGCTTCTAACTCAGTGGCTGTAAGTGGGTTAGGAATAGGATTTCAAGTAATTTTGAAAAAATGGTCAAAAAAGAAAATCACATACCCCACCTTTAAGAAAAGCTGGTACCGTAACCATTCAATTTTTTTAGTACCGAAATGTTATCGAAATACCGGGTCTTTTGACAACACTAGTGAGGAACATAGCGTTTTGAGCAGGATTTGCAGATGCTGTTGGGTTTTGTGCCTATAATGTTTTTTTTTTAAATAACTGGAAGATCAGTGTACCTCATTCATGGAACGTTTCAGGGAAGTATAAATTAATTTATAAAAATACTTAAATTGTACTATTTTATAGCAATTGTCTGTTGCATCTGTGATAATTTGAATCTCCATTCTCTCCATATTTCTCTCTTTGAATTATTTAGAAAATTTGTAGTTGAAAGTTTTTCTTTCATTTCAGACCCGATGGAAGTGAAGGAGGAGAGTGAAGAACTGAGTGAAGTGAAGGAGGAGAGTGAAGAACTGAGTGAAGTGAAGGAGGAGAGCGAAGAACTGAGTGAAGTGAAGGAGGAGAGAGAAGAACTGAGTGAAGTTAAGGAGGAGAGAGAAGAACTGAGTGAAGTGAAGGAGGAACATCATGTCAAACATGGAGAAAAACCTTTGAGTCGCTCAAAGACTAAAAATAAATTTTTAAAGAAAATAAGAGCAGAGAAATCTACTACCTGCACTCAGTGTGAAAAGGGAACAACTTCTCTCCGGTGTGAACTGTCATGTGACTCATGTAATCAATGTGGAAAGAGTTTCACATGCAAATATAAACTAGAGCGTCACATAAGAGTTCACACCGAAGAGAAGCCGTTCATGTGTGATCAATGTGAGAAGAGTTCCAGTGTTTTATCACACCTGAAGAGACACATGAGAGTTCATACAGGAAAGAAGCCATATCTATGCAATCAGTGTGGGAAGAAATTCAGACAATCATCACACCTTAATGTTCACATGAGGATCCACACCGGCGAGAAGCCGTTCATGTGTGATCAGTGTGAAAAGAGATTCTCAAACAGAAGTAGTCTTAAAAGTCACTTGAGAGTTCACACCGGAGAGAAGCCGGTCACATGTGATCAGTGCAGGAAAACATTTATTAACGCATCAAACTTGAAGAGACACCTGAGAGTTCATACGAAGGAGAAGCCACATTCTTGTTCTGTGGAAAGAGTTTTTCACTGCTGAAATCTTTACAAAGACATCACAAAATACACACTAGTGTGAGAGAGCACATGTGCTTTGAGTGTGAGAAGACTTTTACTACAGGGACAGGTTTAAAACAGCACCAGAAAATTCACACTGGAGAAAAACCTTACAATTGTTACACACTGTGACAAGAGATTCAGTTGTTCATCATCTCTGAAAAGACATGAGAAAAGTGTCTGCTAAATGAATAAATGTAAATCTGTTGTGGTTTGATGCTGTCTTTCCTGCATACACAATGGTTAATTAATTTTGTAGTCTATCCTATGGCTAGCAAGATATTGTTATTTGGATATTATCAATCAAATAATGATTCATTATATTTGAATAACCAACAGTGTTAACTTTTGCCTTTTTAACATTGCCAACATGTTTTTGCAGCACATGTGTCTAGCAAGTAGGCTACACTCACAAATACATTACATAAACAAAATGTAGAAACGAAAAATGTCTCAGATGATCCACTGTTTATGACTGCAAGATTCTAAGTTAAGGTAGGCTAATTAACATTCAGTGACTTGCTAATGTAGCATTCTATCATGATAGCGCGACTTCTATGAGTCTATCCGTGCTGCACACCCCTAATTAATGCTCCTAACCTTGAAAGATTGCAGAGGCTAGGTTTAACTGTAACAATATCCTGGGTAACCAGGATCACCAGTTAATACTATTTTCCACAGTAGAATCTGCATTTGAATGCCTGGTCAGTCAACTGCTAGTTATTTTGCCTACTTACACTCTGCTTAATGAAAAAAGCTTCGTATGTCCTCTTTCTTCTTCTTGGGTGACATAGCTGATCTACAAAGTACAAAAAGGGGCAAAAAAAACGTAGTATTAAAATGTTTTACTCTGGCCTTTGTATATATGGCAGGCAGAGAGACAGCCCTGGTATCTACCGTCGGCGTCGTCACGCGCGCGCGCGCACGCACACACACACACACACCACCCGCTCGCACTCGCTGCCAGTGAGTGCAAGCACAAAAAGTAGTCCCGGCCCGCGCGTGTAGCCTGTCAGATACCCCGCCCGCAATCAAATTACGGCGTATCTTGTACTGTCGTCGTCCTGGCCGTTGGAATCGATCCAAATAGCAGCGCAAAGATCCAAATGCAGCGCAAATATCAAAATAGCAGTTCAAAGGAGCTTGCTAAATATTGGGGGGGACAAATTTGTCATCTCAAAATATTGATTGGGACTAGTACCTAGCGTCCCCCCTAAACCTACGCTCTTGGGACAGGTACTCTCAAACATTTCACCTCAAGCTCCCCAAAAGACTTCCTGAGGCCTTCTTGCATTCATTCCAGTGATACACACACACACACACAAACATTCACTCACTAAACGCACTTGCAAGTCCGACTCAGAGCGAGCGCGTTTGTTTTGTTCCTTGTTTTTTTTTTGTATATGATGATTTTTTTAATGCGACGATCTGTGAGTGTTACTAAATGTGATATCTTTGGTTATATTTTTGCATTTATTTTGTTGAGAAACTGACTTTTTGAATGAACAGACTATTCATTAATCGAGTTCATCACAAAAACTACATCAAAGGCATTGATTTGTTTATTGTACCAAATCTTTGTGTGAAAAATGTTTTTTTTTTTTTTTGTTAAAGGATATTTACACTGAATATGTTTTGTGTGAGATGTTTTGGTAACACTTTACAATAAGGTTTGTTAGTTAACAATAGTTAACTACATTAGTTAACATGAACTAATAATGAACTTCACTACACTATGAACTGTTATAAACATGAACCGCGTCTGAAACGCAAAGGAGGAGGTGTTGCTGTAATTTATTGTAATATTTTCAAAACCACTAAGAAATCTTGTTTTAAATATAATTCTTTTGAAGTGTTGGTGCTTAATGTAAAAATATATAGTGTAAAAGATAAATCACGTTTGAGAATTCTGCTGGCTACTGTATACAGGCCACCAGGGCACCATAAAGATTTTATCAAAGAATTTGCGGACTTTCTATCAGAATTAGTATTGGCTGCAGATAAAGTACTAATTGTTGGTGATTTTAATATAGATAATGAAAAAGATACATTTGGATTGGCATTTAAAGACATTGTAAACTCAATTGGAGTTAGACAACACGTGTCAGGACCTACTCATTGCCGTAATCATGCTCTAGATCTAATATTATCACATGGAATAGATGTTGATGCGGTTGAAATACTGCAGCAGAGCGATGACATCTCAGATCATTATCTAGTCTCATGTAAATTACATTTAGCCAAGGCTGCAAAGCCGACTCCATGTTATAAATATGTTAGATCTATCACTTCTGCCACTAAAGATTGCTTAATCAATAATCTTCCTAATCAGTTTCATCATCTCAGCATCCCAGATAGGTTAGAAAAACTTGATATTGCAACAGAAACTTTAAACTCTCTCTTTTCCAGCACTTTATACACAGTTGCTCCTTTGCGCTTAAAGAAGATTAAAGAACATAGTCCAACGCAGTGGCACAACGAGCACACTCAGGCCCTTAAGAGAGCAGCCAGAAAAATGGAGCGCAACTGGAAGAAAACTAAACTAGAGGTATTTCTGATTTCATGGAGGGAGAGCTCGATTGCTTACAGAGAGGCTTTAAACGCTGCTGGATCTGCTTATTTTTCAACCCTATTAGAAGAAAATAAACATAATCCTAGGTATTTATTTGAAACCGTGGCTAAACTAACGAAAAAGAAAGCTTCAAGCCCAGGGTCCTCATTTATAAAACTTTGCGTAGGATTTGCGTCAGAAGTGGCGTACGGATGAAACATAGGACGTGCGTACGCACAGAAATATTCGGATTTATAAAACCGTGCGCACACACATCCTACGCAGTTTTCCCTTAATAAATCACAATCAATTCTAAATGAAGCGCAGCTTTTGCGGCTTCATGTCACGCCCATAGTTGCCCATAAATAGTCGTGAAACGCCCATAGTTGCCCATAAATAGTCCGTGAAACGCCCACAAGTTAATATTCATTGATTGCGAAATCATGGCAAATACAGAGAGGAAAACCAAGAAATGTATCGTCACTCAATGTGAAGTAGAAATGATCGTTGGCGAGGTGGAAAAGATGAGTAAAATGTTGTTTGGAGGGCACAGTGTGGGCATTACTAATGCCAAAAAGGCACTTGAATGGCAAAAGGTTGCAGACGCCGTTAATGCTGCAACCTCACAACCTCGGACCGTGGCAGAAATAAAAAAGAAATGGTCGAACATCAAAGTCGATGCAAAAAAGTGTCTAGCGCTCCATTGTGATGGCATCATGGCATTTTATTTCCATCCATTTGATTGCATCTGACAAGCTACATTTGTGTTATGAGGATAAATTGCATAACATGCCAATATTATTGCAGAACATATTTCACTTTCCTTTTTGCAAATATGTTTTAATTTGCATTTCTGTTGTAATCTTCGTTTGATTTTGTTTGTTTTACACTGCAGATCGATCAAACGGGTGTTCGTGTAGGCTGTTAATTGTAAGACTTGCTTTGTGAAAGTCTTCATGTTATTTATGAGAGACAGTATTGCCATTTCTTTTGCACAATGGTCTACAGTTTCTCACACTTTCACGTGTTTCTTCCATCTGCCGACAGTGTCGCCATTTCTCATTTCACCCGTTTTAGTGCGTACGCCTGGGTCAGAGCTTGCGTGAAGGACCGCACATTTTCCCGTCAAGTTTGCTTTTTATAAATACCAATTATTGCGTAGAGAGCGGCGTACGCCTTCTTTTGTGCATACACAACGTATATAAATGAGGCCCCTGAAGTTTCCAAGCGCAACAGCAGTAATGACTTTATGAACTTCTTCACTTATAAGATCGATAATATCAGGGACAAAATTATAACTATGCAACCGTCTAATACAGTATCGCATCAGGAAGTGCATTGTAGTCTCCCTGAGGAAAAATGTAATTAATTAATTGCTATAGGAGAGGAAGAATTTTGCAAACTCGTCAAATCATCTAAATCAACAACTTGTATGTTAGACCCTATACCAACTAAGCTGCTGAAAGAGATGCTTCCAGAGGTCATAGATCCTCTTCTAGATATCATTAATTCATCTTTGTCTCCAGGATATGTACCAAAAACCTTTATGCTAGCTATGATTAAACCGCTTGTTAAAAAAATGCAACTTGATCCTACAAAATTAGTCAATTACATGCCGATCTCGAATCTGCCGTTTCTGTCCAAAGATATTAGAAAAAGCTGTGTCCTTACAACTGTGTTCCTTTCTTGAAAGAAATGATATCTGTGAGGATTTTCAGTCCGGATTTAGACCGTACCATAGTACCGAGACAGCTCTCGTTAGAGTCACAAATGATTTGCTCTTTATCATCCAATCGTGGGTGTATCTCTCTATTAGTATTACTTGATCTTAGTGCTGCATTTGACACCATTGACCACAACATCCTTTTAAATAGACTCAAATTATGTTGGCATTAGTGGAATTGCACTAGCGTGGTTTAAATCATACTTATCTGACCGTTATCAGTTTGTAGCAGTAAATGATGAGATGTCTTATCAATCACAAGTTCAGTATGGCGTACCACAAGGCTCAGTACTAGGACCGCTGCTGTTCACTCTGTACATGCTACCAGTAGGTAGCTTTCACTGTTATGCCGAAGATACTCAGCTGTATATTTCTTCAAAACCTAACGAAACTTACCAATTCACAAAATTAACGGAATGCATAGCTGATATAAAAAATTGGATGACAAGTAATTTCCTACTACTAAATTCAGAAAAAACAGAGATTCTAATTATTGGACAAAAAACTTCCACACGTAATAACAGAGCAGCCATCAAGTGTTAGACAGTATTCTAGGTTAAGTCTTCGTCGTCGATTAGGAACCTGGGTGTGCTCTTTGATACCAATCTTTCATTTGAAAGTCACGTGTCTAGTATCTGTAAAACCGCATTTTTCCATCTTAAAAATATATCTAAATTACGCCATATGCTCTCATTGACAAATGCGGAACAATTAGTTCATGCGTTCATGACCTCAAGGCTAGATTATTGTAATGCTTTACTGGGTGGTTGCCCTGCACGATTAACAAACAAACTACAGCTAGTTCAAAATGCAGCAGCTCGAGTTCTTACCAGAACCAGGAAGTGTGACCATATTAGCCCCGTTCTGTCAACACTGCATTGGCTGCCTATTAAACATTGTAAGTAATCAGCAATATTTTAAAATTTATACAAAGCACTAAATGGTTTAGCACCGCAGTACTTGAGCGAGCTCTTAACGCACTATAGTCCTTCACGTCTACTGCGATCTCAAAATTCCGGCCAGTTAATAATACCTAGAATATCAAAATCGACTGCTGGCGGTAGATCCTTTTTTCTATTTAGCACCAAAACTTTGGAACAGTCTTCCTACCATTGTCCGGGAAGCAGACACACTTTGTCAGTTCAAAGATAGATTAAAGACACATCTCTTTGACCTAGCATTTACATAATGCATTATAGACTTCTATAACTCAATGTTAGGCTTCACAGATTAGGTAAGCCGGAACTGGGAACACTTTTCTTAAATCCTGATGTACTCGTTACATCATAAGAAGAATGGCATCTACGCTAATTTTAGTGTCTTTGTTTATCCCGAGGTTTTCCCGCAGCCTGCCGGATCCAGGCCGTATCCAGATCTGACGAAGGACCTTCGCCTGGACCCGATGACAACGCAGTGCTGAAGTGCCAACTAGCCTCTCCCTATGGAGGATCCCTTTACCACTCTACAGATAAAGCATTCTGGAAAATTTGCGTATCTACCCCGTAGATAAATAAAATAAATAAAATTCTGTATCAAATTTATAGGCAGGAGTTTAGGCTTAGTTTGTAGAGAATTACAAACATGCGCACATATATTCAAACGCACATAACTATAGAATTAATTATTGATGCGCACGTGAGCGCCATCAGTGTTTATCACAGGTTCGCGTTTAAAGTCTGTTTAGAGTAGGGCTGGGTACCGAGTTTCGATACTTTTTAGGTATCGATCGAATTGCCTCGATACTATCGAGTATCGAAAAATGACACGTTGTTCGGTTCCAGATTTCGATACCTACGGAGTTAACTCGTCAACGTCAGTGCTCAAACAAATACATATGAAATGCACATACACGCAAACTCTACACACACAAGACGCGCAGAACTCTCCGCGCACATACTCATGTGAGACGCGACTCACGCGAGCACTGACACGCGAGCATACACACACACACACACACACACACACACACACACACACACACAAACTCTCCACGCGCATACTTATATTAGACGCGACTCACGCGAGCACTGACACGCGAGCACACACACAAACTCTCCGCGCACATATTCATATGAGACGCGAGCACACACACATAATACCTTAAAGATGTGGAAAAGTCGATCAAAAGTGTGGGTACGTTTCTCCAGGCTCGATGCCAACAGCGCGCGATGCAGTATTTGCGGTAAAATAATTGCAAGGACCGGTACCACGACAAATATGATGAAGACCTTGACAGTGCACAGAGTAAACATAAAAGTTGCTCCTCTTCGATTGGTAAATGAAGAGATTCCTTGTTGATCACTCTGACAGTGTTTATATTGCAATAAATAATAACCTACTGAATGTACACTGCCGTCCAAAAATGTGTTGGTTAGTCAGAATATCTTTTCAGTAAGGATGCATTAAAGTTATCAAAGGTGACATTAAAACATGGGTAATGTTACAAGATATTTCGTTTTTAAATAAATTGTTTTTTGAATTTTTTATTCATCAAAGAATCATGAAAAAATGTATCATATTTTCCAAAATATTAAGCAGCAAACTGTTTTCATATGTCTGAAGGGTCATGTGACACTGAAGAAATGATTTTGAAAATTCAGCTTTGAATTCAATTAATTTCAATAAATTTCATTTTGAAATATATTCAAATAAGATTTTAAATTGTAATACTATTTCACAATATTACAAGTTTTACTGTATTTTTTATTGAAAAAAATTCAGCTTTGGTGAGCATGAGCTCTTTATAAAAAAAATTTTGTTCCTTTGTGCACTGGCTAAGGAGCATAAGTCAAACTGAAAAAAAAAATAAAACCAAAGTTTTTCTGAGGTAATGTGTTATGTAATCTTGTTAAAATAGATTTCATAAAATTGGTATCGAAAAAAGTATCGTTAGGAACCTGTATCGAAACTGAGGTATCGAAATTGGCACCGGATCGAAAGATTTTGAACGATACCCAGCCCTAGTTTAGAGAGAACGGTGTCTTCTTAGCGGCCCCTAATTTAATAACAAATTATCCTTTCGATGGAAGTGAATCAATCAAAACTAACTTTAGCTGGAAAATAACATTATTCAAGAACCGCTATAAAGCCAAAACAATCTGTTACCTTAAATTATACGTTTATCTCTGTAAATCAGCTTTGAAACGATCTACATTGTTAAAAGCGCTATATAAATGATGACTTGACTTCTGCCTTTTGGCTTGCTTAGTTGGGGTCATTTAATATTCAACATATTGATCTGCCTTAAGGTGGACGATGATGCAATTTTGTTGTATTATTTTCATTTTATCACTGAAGCTGCTTTGATACAATCTGTATTGTAAAAAGCGCTATATAAAGGTGATGATGATGATGATGATGATGATATAATTCCCACAGGCTACTGTTTACAGCGATCATCAAAACCGCCGATTAACTGGGGTACAGGAAGCAACACATTAACAGTGACATAGCGACCCCTATACCGCACGCCATCCTGACCCACCACTCAATACAGAGACAGTTTACATACCTGAAGGGTGAGCAGACACCCACTCTGAGCTGATCAAGTCCACCGTCGGAAAAGTACTGATGGAAACGCTACAATTCAAGGAGATGACAACACATAAGTAGTATCAGTAGCCACATTCAGGCTCGGCAGGACTGACGTGAAGAAACTCGGGCTGAGGGGATACTGTGGGTTTACAGAGCTCCACATCCACAAAGCCCAATATGCTGAGCTGCTCAACAAAAGAGCAAAGTCCATATACTGCACCAGAGTGCAGTGAGGGGTTTTGGCTGGCATGAGGTAGTAAATGCACTCATCAAGTCCATGGTGAAACATGTCCTTTAAGACACCATCACCAAAATCCACCCCATGGCAAAGTTCACAAAAATCCCTAACATAATCCTCAACTGGACGGTTTCCTTGGCTGAGGCGAAGAGGTGAATTGCTGGTTCCATGTTTGTTTTAGAGGTAGGACCACAGGTGCTTAGGAGGCTATAGTTCTCGCCCTGGAGCATCAGTCAAAATGCAGGACAGGAGGCCGAAATCAGTTGGAACACTTTACTGAACTTTCTTCAGCAGCACAGACATACATCAGACAGCAACGATGCCACACTTCCACATTACAGGTGCAGCATTGAATGTGGCAGTTACAAGTGGTGGGTTTACATTATGTAGGCTACTTGAGTGTATGTGTGTAGCTGCAAATAAACAAATCAGTAATAAATGTTATATACTGTAGAAAGTAGCATTATACTTTAGAAAGTAACATTATTGATGAAGTCTATCAGTTTAACCTCATATCTAGAACAATATACCAGCTTAACCAGGTGAATATTGACAATAATAACTTATGAGTCACCATTCCTTAACATATTAATCTGTACAGAACAAATAGTGATATATCTGTTTGAATAATACAGACGCAACACCTAAATCAGTTACAAACAACATGCAAGCATTCTACAATGACGTTCATTCTTTGTTAACTACACGGCATGGCTCATCATTTCTCTCGAGTGGATTTATGACCCGATTATTATATACTCATTTATTCGATAGGAAATACTCGATTATTCCTAGATATTCACATATATAATCGATCTTAAACAAGAGATAAATGAAACTCACTTTTCACATAAGGACGTACACAGTTATTAATGTTTAACCTCCTAAGACCCGAGTTTTGGTCAGAGGTGGAAAGTCCAGGGGTCAGAAAGTAAAAGTCCTGCCACATTTTTATTCTACCCACAGCAAAAACTCCAGTGTTAAAGTCAATGAGATAATTGACCCTTCGCGTGGAGCTTGATTGACAGGTGTTCTAACCAATCATACTTCGCCATCCGCCATTTTGTCCGAAAAAGCAGCCAGTAGAGTTAGGAGGATTTGAACTTGGTAAAATGAATATACTGACGCCTTTCCGCGGTTAAAACAACATTACTTCTTATGTTCGATCATGTTTATTTGATGCTATAAATGAACTAGAAGGAAGAGATGATCGGATCACGAGCAGCTTTAACGGATGCTCTACAGCGATCTGTCACGGCACATTAAAGAGCCACAAAACGGTATTTATTGTTTAAATTTCTTTCAAAAAATGACCACATTTGAAAGCTGAGACTTTGTTTAATATGTTTAATATCAAAAGTAACCGAAAAGTAACCTGGTCTGTTCTGTCTGTCCGGGTGTTGACAGTCTCCTCTCTGCTCCGCGATGTATTTTTCACTGCGTGAGAACATGGTGAGAGCATGAGAGTGGCGTAGCTTGTCGGAACATAGCGACAGTAACTAAGGAGGGCGGGTCTTTGCGAAGGGTCAATTAAGTGAATAATTGAGTGATGATTGAGCATTATTGAAGACACCTGATGATAACAAGCAGAATCACTGAAGGAGAATGTCAAATTTTTTAAGTCACCATTATGGTGATCAGTATCTGCTTTAGTTGGACTCTTGACCCTTTAATCTTTAACTTTAGATGTTGTTTGGCTGCTGTAAATGAGTTATAACAGCCCGATGAACAACAAGGAAAGCTGATGCACTGTTGGTTATGTTTTGTAGAGTTGTGACGTTCGCGAACGAACCGATTCTTTTGAATGGCTCATAAACATGAACGATGGGAGCCGAGTCGCGGCTGGAGGGGAGCCGTTCTTTCTGTCGTTCTTTTTTTCCTATGCGTTTCACACAGATGCACACAAATTAGCTCCTCAGTTAGCTCCACCCAGCGCAGGGGTGCTACTGCCTTGATGGTGTTCACACCGAACGCGAATAGAGCGTCAAATACGCGTCTATCGCGTCTAATTAGACGCTTGAACATTCGCTTGAGTTCAAATTTTTCAACTTGCGCGGAAGCGTCGCGAATGACGCGTCTATTCGCGTCTTTGCATTGACTTTGTATGTAATCTACTCGCGCAAATAATTAAATTTGCGTTCGGTGTGAACACACCATAACAGCATGATGATAGTTGTGCACGCACGCGCATCCTTTACGTGAGTACTCCAGTGGGGGGAAAAACCTACGTGCCTCTGTCATTCATGTTATTGTATCTACAGTATATAATTACAACTTTAAATATTTTTTGTTTTTTATCAAAATGTTCTTGTGTGATAATGTTCTTGTGTGGAAGTGTTAGTGTTTGTAGTAAAAGCTGTTTTGAACAAAAATTCATTGCAGCCGGCTTTGTTTTTGATGTTTATTTGTGAGTAGGTATTGTATGAATAACATAAGTCAACATAGCTTTACACATACACACACTTTGTACTAAAGGTAAATCCAAAATAGTGATGTCACTTTCTAAGCAGAGGGATGTTGTGAATGTGCAAACCCTATGGAATATAGACATAGTCCACACATGACAAATGAGGTAATAATCAATATTTCAGAATAATTCAAACTCAGATATTGGTGTGTGATATCTGAGTTATAATTATTTGACTACACATCTCACCTCATAATTCCTCCCAGTGATTATTTCCAGGATAAACTGAGATGCCCCCAAGCTGGCTTCTTAAAACTGACTAAATATTTAAAAAGAGCCAAAAGAGCCGTTCTTTTGAACAGCTCTTTGAAAGGAACAGATCGCAGTATCCCATCTCTAATGTTTTGACATAATCATAATTTGTAGAGTTTAACCTTTTGATTACACAGTATAACATTTTCAGAAATTTAAATATTATCCAAAAGATTTTTTTTAAAGCTATTATATTCTAGTTACTTTATGGGCACACACAGTCATCAAGAATCAGCCAATGATTCTCAACAATGGTGACAATTATATAGCATGTTGCAGTGCATTCTGGGTGCCACCAATCAAAATTCATTCATGGCTCCCATCATGCATTGCGGTATGAATAAATTATGATCTGAATTGTCTGAGTAATTTCCTTTTCCTAATTGAATATTCTGGTTGTCACCATTGTTGAGATTCATACACTGAATCTTGATGTCTGTGTGTGCCTAAAAGAAAGATTATTATTTATTTATCAGAACAACGTATAAGATATCATTTGGTTTATTTTGAAAAATCTGGATCTAATGTTATATAATCACTGTGATGCTGTTATGATCATTATACATTTAAGTCAGAGAGTAGGCTTTAAATGAGTTCAGTGATTCAGGTCAAATGATGAGTATGTCTAAAAATGATCTACAACATCTGATCTGATCTGATCTCTTTGTTCATCCAGCTGTTAAAACAGCCAAACAAAATCTGTAGTTAAACATTTAAAGGTCACCTGCCCAACTAAAGCAAACACATGGATCACCATAACGGTGACTAAAATATAGATTTTCTCCTTCAGTGATTCTGCTAGTTAACATCTGGTGTCGTCAATAATATCTCAATCATCACTCAATTATTCACTTAATTATCTCATCAACTTTAACACTCTTGAGTCTGGATCCAAATAAACTCCCAGTTAAAGGTCTGCACTCCCGCGGGAGTCCCGATGCAAAACAGTGCAGCGCGGGACAAATTTTGAAAGGTCATTGCGGGAGGGGGCGGGATGATGGAGGTGCACTTGCGGGTGCGGGCCGGAGGGATAGCCTACGCCGCACTCCCGCAAATTAAATATGAGTGTAAAGTAAAATAAATGATTAAAGAAGCGTACATAAATTTGTAGTTGTGAGGGATATTCTGTTTGGCAGCAATAAAAAACGTTTTAAGCAGCCAAAACTTGTGGATGTTGTCGTTTGGGGTAGGGCGGGGCCTAATCTCACGCACACTTGTTTTAGAGATGTCCTTCCCGCTGCTCCGTGTTCGAATTCGAAAGCTTCAAGTTCAAAATAGACAGCATGGACGAGGAACAGCGCCTCTAGCCTAAGCAGCAGCGGCTTCTTTTACCTTTATTTTGATCATTTTCATTTAGACATGCTGGTAGTGACCTGCTGAGTTTTTATTTTTATTATTATTATTAAAAGGTATGCACAGGCTGTTTTCAGTTTAACATCTTCACTGAGCTCAAAGCCCAAATAGTTGTTTAGTCTTTTACGAATGTTCATGGCTAGCCTATAATGTGACCAGAACATCTATATAATTATATATATTAGATAGATAATAATATTACCTCAGCGAATATATTTTATATTTTTGTTTTTGGTTACTTGGTTACAGCCTAAGGCTGTTTTTATGTTAGGCTACACGATAATTAAGCCTATTGGTATTTGTGCCGATTAATGTTTATCTTTGTTGCCGTTAGTTACTGATGCCTATTTAATGTTTTGTATGGTTGAACATATGCAGGCTTACCAATAAATATGTTAGCCTACAAAGCTTTAAGCTTTATCAATAATTACTAGACCTTTCGTGAGACAGAAAGTGAACATCCTGTCTGCCGTCTTGTGGGCATTTGCGGGCGGGAGCGGACATAATATCACAGATGCGGGCGGGAGCGGGACTAAAAATGACAAATCTTTGCGGGAGCGGGCGGGAGCGGGACTTAACACTGCTGGAGCGGGACTGAAAATTGTCCTCAATTGATTTTCAGTCCCGCGCAGGTCTCTACTAGAGAGCACTATTCGTTTGAATGCAAAATACAATTTCACCGCTAGATGGGATAAATTCCTACACAGTGTACCTTTAAATAAACTGGTTAATAAACAGTAGGGGTAAAAGGTAATGTATGAGATTATGTCGTTGCCAGACAGAATTCACACATACACATTCTGGCCATTTTCAGCTGATACAGGTGTGTTTGGAAGGGATCTACTGGATGTAAAATACTATATTATATACTACAAGATGTTGATCTGACAGTATCAGGTTGAACAGTTTTACAGTCAGCACGATATGGCTTAGGGCTGGGCGATATGACCAAAATCTCATATCACGATATAAGTCATCTCATATCCCGATAACGATATATATCACGATATACTGTAAAACTTCAAATAATAGCCCGGGCTTTTATTTTCCCAAATCGCCGAACTGCACCGGCTTGTATTTGAGGCAGGTGTCTATATGAGACAGGCCTTTCATTTAGTGTTGAGATGTTGTTCATTTAGTGTAGGCCTAGAGATAACGAAGATTATGTTTTATTTATAAATGTGTTATACAAATCCGTTAATATAAGAATTAGCCTAGGCTACTATATTATGTCTAAAGGGGGTCGCTCACCGGACGAGAGGCGCGCGCGCCGTGTCTATGGCAACTCGAGGTATCGCACACCGGACGCGCGCTGTCAGTTTATGGCCAGCAAATTGTTATGTTTAAGGACATTATGGAATTAAAATCATGTCTGTACTATGTTATGATAGTACTGTACAATTAAATACAATCGTTGCTTAGTCTGCAGTCTGAACACTTTACCTCAGACCGTCCGTTAACTGAATGAATCTCACCTGAAAATCCGATAACATCATCAATTTGAATTCAACCGATTCAGTGATTTCTGTAAATGAATGTAAAACTAAATGTATGTTGCAGCACAGGGTGAAGTCAGTATATACATAACGATAATTGTACATTTTAATATAACCTTGGCTTTTAGATTATTGGCAGAATTAAAAAAAAACGAAACGATGTGACAGCCATGGGCTGAACAATACATTACTGGTAATATCCATCGAGCCTTTGAACTTGTTGCCCGAAACACATCAACAAGAAAGAATGAAGGCCATACCCTAAAACGATCTCCTCCTCTCTCCGGCCTCCACTAACTCTGCTTGCGCTAAAAACTCCGCCCAGATGCGCGCAATCTGCACCACAGAACTGGTTTAAACAGACGATCTGACGGGTTTTAGAAGATTAAATACAAACCGAAACTAAAAAACAGACCAGGCCTCTATTTGAGACTGGCGTTTATTTATCCAAACCACCCTAAAATGGTCAATACAACAAATAGAAAGTTAACCAAACCATCTAGCCCGCTCGTTTAGGAACGAGCTCCTCGGTTTGTTCTGGCTGGTTCTTCTCCTGCTCGGAAACACCCGGTTCTGTCACCCCTTCATTCATGCTTTTATTCACGTTTCTGCCTGCATCCCCATGGTGGCATGATGCAATACTTGCAGTGGACTTTAGCAGGACTTCAATCTACTGGAAATAGGAAGAAACGCTTTCAAATGAACTATACATTTAACTTATTGAGGGCCTTTTGCACACTAGTGCATCACTAAAAAGTTCATCCATTTTCTCCTTTACATGAATGTGACTGATGCACATTCTGTTTGTTTATCTCTATTTAGTGTTTTTTTAACTGATCATATTTGTTTTCATGTTGTTATCTATTGTGTTGAAGCTTAAATATTTTTGCAAAAGAAAATGTAATTTATGATAAATATTAGAACTCTGTACAGCATTACATACTTATACAGTATATAATCAATTACATTATCACATCATTTGGAGCATCAGTTAGGGCATCAAAACAATGGAACTTTTTCTGCATTTAACTTCTGCACTAGCATAATCATTTATTTATGTCCTCATATATCACATATTAACATACAAGACAAACAGAAAACCAAACAAAACATTTAAAGATTCCTCACAAGAGAAGAGAAAAATCAAACACTGACCAACACTGAAATGCTCATTTAATATCCTAAAACATCAGTAATGTAACTGATAAATGTTTCACAGTAAAGAGTCAAATCATTTAATGGACTTACTGTTGAGGAGATGAAAATCTGGACTACTTCTGCCTACCACACACACACACACACACACACACACACACACTGTTAAGAGTATCTGCTGAACATTATGCATATCAGAAAACAAGCTTTATCACAGATAGATTGAAATTGAACATGACAGAAAATAACACAAATATCCCAAAATCTGTTTACAGCTGCAGAACTCTTGATCTTCTATTATTCATATGTGCCTATTTGTGTTTGCATATTTATTAGTGTTATTATTATTTATCATTTATTTATTAGTGTTATTTAGTGCATGGTTTTGATCTTTATTTTAAATGAATGTTTAAGAGGAAAAGAGCAACTTGATTGTCAGAATCATAATGAACATATTAGATGTTACTGAAGATTTCATCTATTTAATACAGTATATTTTTGTGCCCTTTTTTTAGGCAAACAATGATTTTAATACTTTTTTTTTTAAGTGTCAGCGATATTACAAAAACACTCAGTGCCAATGCATGTTTGCTTCTAATTTATGCTAAAAGGTCAGTACATTAATGCACCCTGCGTGTGTATCAGTCTGTGGGACTCTCAGTTCTTAAACGCCCCTTGAAATGCATAATTCATAAATCATTGCTAAAGCAGAAAGAGATTTGATTCTGATATATCACACGTTTAACATGCTCTTTCAATGGGTTGTCTCAGTTAATTTTCCTCACTAACGATCGCGGAGATATTCAAGCAGTTTATCACTAGGCTAGGCTATAGATGTTGTGTTCTAGTTTGTGCTCACCTTTCTTTGAAAAGAAGTCAGTTACCAATTGTTTATCCTTGTTTTGTTTTCTTTCCTTCTCCTGTCTTTCCTTTCTTTTTTGGTGGCCTGATTTGGCTTTCTGTGAGAAAGACATTTCTACAGCCGGAGTTTGCGCTCCACCAGATGTTCAACTAACTGACAAACAAAGTGCGTGCAGATGCAGATGGACTAAACCATTCGGCGCATTAGCAAGGGTGGACTGTGAGACCTTAGAAGTCTTTACTTTTTTGTATACAAAATGTAGTCAGTCAATCAAACAAGTTATTCGGCCAATACACTAACTTTACATTTCATCTGACATTCAATATGAAATTTAATTAGGAAATGAAAATATCCAGGTAAAATTAAATATATTCCAGATTTTTTTCAAGGGCCCTCTCTCCCCTCTCTCCCTGCTAATCAGTACTGGTTTTATCCCGCCCCTGGATAGATAGATAGATAGATAGATAGATAGATAGATAGATAGATAGATAGATAGATAGATAGATGATAGATAGATAGATAGATAGATAGATAGATAGAGTAGATAGACACTAGCAGAGATGGTCTTACATTAGGGAGATGAGAGGCTCTGTATCTCTAACCATTGGAGAAAGCATAACGGCTAACTTGATCATGTGACGCAGCTCAGCCTATCGTGTAATGGCAGTGACGTCAGCGTTACTACAGACAGTTACAGCTTATGTTAATCAGTTTCATGTGGATTCTTAACGTGTTGGTCTTGTGAATAAATGGTGTGTTATCGTTAGTTAAGGTACAGTAGGACTGCATTGTTTGTGGAATGTGCTTTACTGCGGAAAAAAGCGTGGATATCTCTATATGCTGCAAAGTAGGACTACTAGTCACTGCAGGGTGCAAAAGACTACATTTAAGATTACACTAAAAACATAATTGTAATTTACTACATATTTAATTCATTAAAATGATATGTATGTTTGTTTACCATCATTCATTAAAAAGCGTTATATCATCATCATAAGGCACACTAGTTGACACAATACTTCATGTTGTATTTTAATTAAACAACATACACTCACCTAAAGGATTATTAGGAACACCTGTTCAATTTCTCATTTATGCAATTATCTAATCAATCAATCACATGGCAGTTGCTTCAATGCATTTAGGGGTTTGGTCCTGGTCAAGACAATCTCCTGAACTCCAAACTGAATGTCAGAATGGGAAAGAAAGGTGATTTAAGCAATTTTGAGCGTGGCATGGTTGTTGGTGCCAGACGGGCCGATCTGAGTATTTCACAATCTACTCAGTTACTGGGATTTTCATGCACAACCATTTCTAGGGTTTACAAAGAATGGTGTGAAAAGGGAAAAACATCCAGTATGTGGCAGTCCTGTTGGTGAAAATGCCTTGTTGATGCTAGAGCTCAGAGGAGAATGGGCTGACTGATTCAAGCTGATAGAAGAGCAACTTTGACTGAAATAACCACTCGTTACAACCGAGGTGTGCAGCAAAGCATTTGTGAAGCCACAACACGCACAACCTTGAGGCGGATGGGCTACAACAGCAGAAGACCCCACCGGGTACCACTCATCTCCACTACAAATAGGAAAAAGAGGCTACAATTTGCAAGAGCTCACCAAAATTGGACAGTTGAAGACTGGAAAAATGTTGCCTGGTCTGATGAGTCTCGATTTCTGGTGAGACATTCAGATGGTAGAGTCAGAATTTGTCGTAAACAGAATGAGAACATGGATCCATCATGCCTTGTTACCACTGTGCAGGCTGGTGGTGGTGGTGTAATGGTGTGGGGGATGTTTTCTTGGCAAACTTTAGGCCCCTTAGTGCCAATTGGGCATCGTTTAAATGTCACGGCCTACCTGAGCATTGTTTCTGACCATGTCCATCCCTTTATAGCCACCATGTACCCATCCTCTGATGGCTACTTCCAGCAGGATAATGCACCATGTCACAAAGCTTGAATCATTTCAAATTGGTTTCTTGAACATGACAATGAGTTCGCTGTACTAAAATGGCCCCCACAGTCACCAGATCTCAACCCAATAGAGCATCTTTGGGATGTGGTGGAACGGGAGCTTCGTGCCCTGGATGTGCATCCCACAAATCTCCATCAACTGCAAGATGCTATCCTATCAATATGGGCCAACATTTCTAAAGAATGCTTTCAGCACCTTGTTGAATCAATGCCACGTAGAATTAAGGCAGTTCTGAAGGCGAAAGAGGGTCAAAAACAGTATTAGTATGGTGTTCCTAATAATCCTTTAGGTGAGTGTATAACACAATATTTATAATTAAATGAATATTTTGTCTTTATTCATTAAAGTGCATAATATCAGCGTCATATCTGCATACATGCAGTTATAATAGTCATTACAACTCAAGTCTTATCATAACTGGAAAAACCTGAAAGTCTATGTTGTGAAATTCCCTTCTCTGCCTTCTCTTATAAAATAAAATAACTTTATATCATAGTAAAATGATAAAATCTACATATTGTTATCAATAAAAGTATTGTTTAGTGTAAAACATGTTGAAGATTAGCAAACAGGCTGTTGATTACTTAAATGATCAGGTGTTTCCTCACAAAAGCGGTTTATTCAGTGTAGTGAAGCCTCCGCTCCATTGACATCCATTCATAAACACGGCCTCTGCTCTCCTTTCCTGCGTACCGGCGTTAGCATTAGCGTTACGCTTTTTTGGCTAAAGGTTGCAGGCTTGTCATCTAGTGTCTTTGGCAATAAGCACGTCCTAGCCGGTTCGTCACTTATTGGGTCCCCTGGAAACGTTTCCGTTGTGGTCTGTGCTATTTGCAGCGCGTTTCTGTGTTTGGTTTTGTTGTGAGTATATAGAGCACACGTACAACTGATGAAGATGTTTTCCTAATCTTCGGGTGTTTTTTCTATTTGCTTGTGTTTTCTTCAGTTGCAGTGCTCACAACTACATTTCCCATAACTCACTGCCCGGACTCATCATCCCTGATCAAATTCACCTGTGTCTCATTACCTTGTCAGTCTCAGACTATTTGAACCATGTACACTCATTCATTATCTTCGAAGTCTTGTTTATAGTTTTACACTGCAATTTCTGAGCTTTCTCCCTGGTTTCACGTCTCTTGGTTTTTGGATTTCTTGCCTGTTCCTTGGATTACTCTTTTGCCCGTGTTCCCTGCCTTGTTGTGTTTGTTATGGACCGATTGCCCGGTGTTTATGACCTTTGCCTTTTTTCAACTACGATTGTGGATTACTTTTTCAAATAAACTGCATTTGGATCCTCAACTTTGTCTCTGAGCAGTTCGTAACAAGCTCTCTCAGCCACCGTACATCACATTTATACTCTTCATTTCTGATATTTACAAAATTGATCACTCTCTTAAATTTGTGAAAGAAGATTTAAAAAGAAACTTTAGGCTGTTTTTGTGGGGTTAGCAAGTAAAGACTTTTATCTGAAGCCGGGCTGAATGAATAAACACTGTTATTGCACTCCTGACACTAGATCAGACTGTCAGTCTCCTCAGTAAAAACAAGAAATAGTATAGATGTGCAGAATAGGAAAAACACATTTTAACTCAATTAATACATTTCACTTTAACTTCTGTCCACATAGCTCAAATATAAATTAAAAAAATGGAACATAATTGAACCTAAACGTTGTAAAATACTCATTTTACCACACCAAAATTGTTATAATTTGAACAAGAACTGTCAGATTTTCATAATCCACTAATAACTTCATAAATCTCATGGTTTGATGTCGTGCAGTGGTGTATCAGCTGATTTTCCTTGAGCTGCTTTTAGCTAAACATAAATGTTAGATAGGAGAGAAGATGTTTCTTTACAACATGTCATGTTCAAACAACTCTGTTGATGGCACTCGTCATTTAACCCCTTCCATTCCCATAAATGCGGTCTTCCAAACAATATCCAAACAATAAAAGAAGCAAACTTCTTTTTTTTCCCCAAAGAAAAGTTCCCCCTTTTTATGCATTTTATACCATTGCATCAATTATCATAGTTATTGAAGAAATGTTTGGGTAAACAAGGTTTTCCATCAACACTAAACCAAACCCGTCTTTAAAACTGCAGCCAAACAGACTTCTCTGTGTCTGAAGCAAAAGACTGCATGCTTTGTAAGGACTCAGAAAAAGGTTACTTTCATGTACAATCTTCTTTGTGTGACAGCAGCTTTTCAGCTGCGTCTGCTCTGGCATTTCCTACAGAAACAATATCTTTTTTGTTAGTATGCGCTGCACATTTACAAATGGAAATTCTATCAGGCAACAAAATATCATCCAGCAAATTTGATATGAACTAAGCATGAGGAATAGGTCGACCATCTGACTTAACAAGATTATGTACTCAAGACTAATAATTAGAGTCTGTGTAAATCGTCACACATTTCCCTGGCTTCAGTTAAAGCCACAAGCTCAGCTGCTTGATAAAGGGTAATTTGAGGACAATGTCCCTGAGACTTCAGATTCAGTGTCACCGCCTATCCTACGCAATTCAGGCCTGTTTTTTCTCTCTGAAGGCAGAGCCATCAACAAACAACACGTTCTCAATCTCACAGTTATCCAGTGTTGTTTCTTCAGGTCAGGTCATGGTGTACAGACTTATTCAAGGATAGTCAAACAACAGTTATGTTCCCATCGTCCTCATTTGTTCACCCACAACCTTTCATAAATGCGAGGGGGCTCTCTTGATAATTTGATAATGACCAATGTGTTCCTTTTTCTATGCTGTCAAGTCTATTATTTTCACGTGTATCATTCTGATCACACATAGTTGACTATTTACATTTACACTCCCAGTTGAATTTAGACAAGGGTTTTTTAACCGACAATGGACGGCAATCTTCAACTTCACAATTCTAATTTACATAATTACACTAATCCAGAGAGTATTTCAGAATTCAAATCAACATCATAAATGACAAAAGAATTCATAATTACCAGACAGAGCTGAACATCCAATCCAATTAAAGCTCATCCCATGTTCTACATCATCGTTTCATCAGATTGACAGAGCTTCTGTAAAGTTTGTCGTTTCACTTAACCCATCTGTGATGATAAAACACTCATTCCAGAGGTTAGTGACACAGTATACACACAATCTGGACAATATAGTACCCCAAACTAACAAATACAGTGGCGGATTCAATCACAATGGCCGAATCAATTATCTTTAGCATTATCATTGGCAGCACATTCATTTTAGCTCATTAAAGCTGCACGGAAACACTCAACCATTTCTGAGGAGTTTTCACAAAGTTTCAGTTTAACTTAAGTCCACTTGTCCAGAGAAACGATTCCCGACCCAAAATTTCCTTTACTTGCTTTCTGTAAAGCACAGTTATTCCTAAATATCTCCATAAATTCTGTTAGAAATTTTTGCTGCTATATTTATTTTAATCCATCAAATAGTTAGTCTGCAGATACAACAAGTATATTCATTATTGTCTCAGTCCCACTTATCTCTCCTGTCTTGCAGAAACCAAAATATTGTATTACTTGTAACGGTAACCAGATGGCCAAATTCTGCCTGTTGATGAAATTAACTAGATTCTAATTAGTAAATGCCCTTCCACTTCTCTGGACTGTGACACAAACAAAGGATTGTTCTATCTTGATTGAGTCACTGACTTCAATTCGCACACACAGCATTTCTCTCTAATGATTAAACAAGAATGCTCTGTTTTAACCGCTCTGTTTTGATATTCATTTAATCATGCAGAATCATGTACCTTTATTTTACTAATCCCTAGAGACACCATGCATGGTATGGTTGTAATCAGAAAAATCCGATGGTACTGAATCATTAACCCAAAATGCAATATGATGCATACTTTTATTAATACCAGTTTAGATCCTTTTTAAATTTCATCTTCTATGCACATGACCCGGAGGGCGTGTATTTTCGCAGACACAGAAGTTTGACGCCACGCCTCCTCCCAAACGATTGGATCAGGCACGTAAGAAGGCATGTCTCGAGCTCCTTCAAAAGTTGAAGCGCCACGATCTTCTGGGCAGTTTTCCTACGCCAGAGAGAGATCCAACTTTCCTGCGAACTCCAGCCCAGAGTTCTTCCTCTTATTCGTCGTTTTTCTATTTTGTTTTAATCTAAATTATTTTTCTTGATCTACCTCAGTTTGATCGTTTTTCTTCGTTCAGTGTATTCACGAACGAAACGAGTTTAAGATGAATCATTTCTCGGACGGGCGCAGTTGAAGCAATCACGCATCTCAGTTACCTCCGACCAGAAGAGACAGACACTCAGAATCCGCTCACGCCTCTTCTCAAACCAGCTGCACAAAAGGGGCCATAAAAGCAAGTAACGTACAATCTAAATTAAGTGCTGTTTTAAGGTTGTTTAGATCAGCGGTTCCCAAACTTTTTTTCCTGCGCACCCCCTTCTATGTCCCAACCGGGTTGGCGCACCCCCAATCCCCACTTTAAAAAAAAAACGCAACAAAGCTTTGTTTTATCGCCATATAAAGACTCATGTTTAATCTTGCGCAAATAACCAGAACACTCATGACAATATGACAAAGCTTAGCTACGTACAAACTTCCACTTTTAACCCGTTCACACTTAAGTTTAAAGACCCCCCCAGAGTTTTTCAAGGCGACCGTTATTTAGAACTTGTCACTTTAATGTTTCCATGGTGACGCGTCATTGCTTGTCACGTGACAACCACAACACAGCGCTGAATGAATGATGATCTGCTTTTGTCATTTTTCCTTTATCAAAAATATTCACAAATGTTTTAGCTATAGCAGTAAACACTGATATTCCGATTGTCGAATATGTGTAAGTGGATGTGTTTTGTTGTTTAAACACCTTTATAACGATCGCGTTAGTTGAGCTGTAACAGTTATGCGTGATGGGTCTGTATCCATGTTAGTTTGTTTCACAGTTCAGAGAATCGGATCTGGTGAATTTTCAACACATCAATTCCTCCACTTCTCACGAAATACATGAAAGTAAGAGGCCGGTGAACTAAGAGAAGAATAGGGTAAAATGTGAAGCTACTTAGACAATGTGTATCTGATATGAATAAAACGTGTCGTCTTATTATAATGAAAGGATTTTTATTGCCGCTTCCATAGACATCAGCAAACTCAAAATCATTGTTTTGCTAGTACTTATGTGTATTTAAATGTTTGAAACCTAAAATAAATTATGTGGTTGAAAACACTCAATAGTTGTGATATATGACAGCACTGGCTCAGCGCAGCCAACACGCGATAGCACATTTAAATTTAGAAGTTGATCACGTGACTGTCTTCTACGTTTCTATCAAAAACTAATAAATTATAGTTTTTTTTATTTAAAATAAAAGCGATTACAAAGGAAATGTTTACTGTTCATGTTTTTTTTTTTTTTTTATTGTATGGAAAAATCCCACTTAAAAAAACAGACCACCATTACATTTTTCCTCTCGCGCACCCCCTGGTGGCAGCTCACCACACTTTGGGAATCCCTGGTTTAGATGTTACTAAGAAAGCCTTTGGGTCTCGTGTTGAACTGTTTGAACTGATTTCTCTCTCTCTCTCTCTCTCTCTCTCTCTCTCTCTCTCTCGAGCGGATGCTGTGAGTGAGTGAGTGCTGCGTTGCGAGTGAGTCTATTCTTTCTTTCTTTCTTTTTACACTGTCCCTGTTTTGGGGTTTTTGGTTTAGAAATTGTTTAAAAAGAATACAAGGAAGGTTTAACGAGTGGGGGGTTTGAGGAACGCGGTTGACCAGCGCTTTGCTGGTCAGCAATGGCGGGTCCAAGCCAAACAAAGTTTGAGCAACTTTCACGCAGGCATGGGATAAAACTTGCGCCTGTGATGAACTGCTCTGTGGAGGAATGTAGTTTGGCTGTGGGTAACGCTGTTGGTTTTAATAGCATAATATCAGCCTCTCGAATGAACAGTGCGGTGGTTATCTTCCTTGATACCATTGAGAAGGTAAACAGTGTAGTTCAGGCCGGAGTAGTAATTCAGGATACGTTTACTCCAGTAATACCGCTGGTTCAGCCGGCAAGAAAGATAACATTATCGAATGTACCACCTTTCTTTAAAGATGAGCTCTTGATTAATGAATTGTCTAGGCATGGAAAAATTGTCTCACAAATGAAAAGGATCCCATTAGGGTGTAAATCGCCTTTGCTTAAGCATGTTGTGTGTTTTAGATGGCAATTACATACAGTGCCCTCCACAATTATTGGCTTCCCTGTTTAAGATGTGGTCGAGGACTTCTAAAAATTCTCCTTTTTTTTAAACAACATAGAACCCAAATGCAAAAAAAGAGAAAAATCCAACCTTTTATTTAAGTACATTACTTTGGTGGTAAAAAAAAAAATCACACATTTAGAAAAAAAAAACTTGAAATCATGTGTCCCACAATTATTGGCACCCCTAACAATTCCGCTGAAAAATGTAATCGATTTTTTTTTAAATATATTTTTCTATAGTTGCTAAAGTTGGTCAGGGTATCTAGGAACTTTTAATTAGTAATTCATGACTTCCTGTTTCCCTGGAGTATAAATATGACGTGACACAGAGGCCTAATTCTCTTACCCATTTGTCAACATGGCAAAGGCAAGACACCACACCATTCAAGTAAGGCAGATGTGTGTCGACCTTCATAAGTCAGGCAATGGCTACAAGAAAATAGCCACTCTCCTTAACTTGCCCGTATCTACAGTCAGAGGAATCATTAAGAAGTTTAAAACAACTGGAACAGTGACAAACAAGGCTGGAAGAGGTCCCAAGTTTATCTTGCCCCAACGCACAGTGAGGAGGACGGTAAGAGAAGTAAAAAAAGTCCTAAGCTCACTGTCACAGAATTGCATCAAAGAGTGGCATCTTGGGGTCACAAAGTCTCCAAAACAACCATCAGACACTCTCTACATGCCAACAAGCTGTTTGGGAGGCATGCAAGGAAAAAGCCTTTTCTCACTAACACTCACAAACGTAAACGTCTGGAGTTTGCTAAGCGGCACTGGGACTTCAACTGGGATCGTGTGATGAGACTAAGATTGAGCTTTTTGGCAACAAACATTCTAAGTGGGTCTGGCGTAAAACAAAAAATGAGTATGCTGAAAAGCACCTCATGCCCACCGTGAAGTATGGTGGAGGATCTGTGATGCTGTGGGCCTGTTTCTCTTCCAAAGGCCCTGGGAACCTTGTTAGGGTGCATGGCATTATGAACACTTTGAACTACCAGGACATTTTTATTAAAAACCTGATGGCCTCTGCAAGAAAGCTGAAGATGGGTCGTCATTGGGTCTTTCAGACGGATAATGATCCAAAACATGTGGCAAAATCTACACAAAAATGGTTCAGCAGTCACAAACTCAAGGTCCTCCCATGGCCATCTCAGTCCCCAGACCTCAACCCAATCGAAAACCTGTGGGGCGAGTGCATAAGAGAGGACCCAGGACACTGGATGATCTAGAAAGATTGTGCAAAGAAGAATGGTCAAAGTTCCCTCTCTCTGTGTTCTCCAATCTTGTGAAATGTTATAGGAGGAGATTAAGTGCTGTCTTGTTGGCAAAAGGGGGTTGTACAAAGTATTAAAGGGGTCATATAATGGTACATGCACTTTTACAAGTTGATTGTACTGAAATGTGTGTTGGCAGTGCCTGTACACAGCCATCATATAATGATAAAAATCCATCCAGTGGTTTTGTTTTAATCTCCTTATATGTTTTCCCCTGCCTCAAATCAAGCCTTTCGAGCCTGTGACGTCACAGGCTCGCACGCCCCTCCCGCGATGGTTGATTGACAGCAGGGTTTCAACACAGACCCGCCCTCGCTCGTGAGTGAGATGTCAATCATAGTTCGTCATTGTTGATACACTGGAGCAGAATGGCGTCTAAGCGATTGTGGTGTTCTGTTCTTGGGTGTAATAAGGAACACAGCAGTCATTTTAATGTTCCTAAATCCGAACCGCTGAAGACACAGTGGCTGAGTTTTGTTTATGAAGGGAATATTTCCGACGAGCAACGTCAATGCGCTTATGTTTGCGCAAATCATTTCTCACCAGACTGCTTTTTAAACTAGGCGAGGGTCAATATAAATCAGGTTTTGCTAAGAAGCTGCTACTGAAAAAGGAATCGGTACCAACTATTCGTGTTCCTGCTGGACCTCCAAAAGAAGTGAGTGTAACGTTTTATTTACCTTTATATTAATCTTTCCAAATCGCTTGCACGCTTCACGATGATTGTGGCTAATGTTTACACTCAGGGTGCATTACGGCATGTATTCTATGTAACGTTACGATGTTCTCAATATAATTCATAATCCCACGTTTATACTGAAAAACGCGTTATAGTTATTGTGTTATTAAAAACTGTAGATAGGTGTTACAGTCAGTGTTGGGAAGGATACTTTTAAAATGTATTTCGTTACAGAATACAGAATACATGCCCCAAAATGTAATTTGTAACGTATTCCGTTACGTTACTCAATCTGAGTACTGTATTCTGAATACTTGGAATACTTCCGTATTGAATTGCATTTTATAAGTGTAGGAATGCGGAATGGTGATGCGGTGGTGACGCGTTGTAATATGTGATGGCACTGCCAATAAAGCACCTATAGCTGTCACAAAGAACCGGCAAAAGTATTGATTATGAATATGTAAAATATAGCAAGGAGATATTTTAATTGTTTATTAATAAACAAGTGTTTTCTGTCTGTGTCACTGTCGCCTGCAAAGATGAAGTTGACGAGGCTGACTCGCGATCTTTGCAGTAGGTGCAAGTGAACGCGCCAGAGAGAAATGCGCATTTCATAAGGATTAAAAAGAACGCAGTCTGTTTTGTTTCGTTATGAATTGTTCTGTTTAAATGTAGACATGTCTGTGACTGTGAGGCAAGAATAATCTTACGCTAATTTCGGTTCATAAGAGACAAGATCCAGTTCACATGCCGGCGCCTCGATGTCGTGAAATATTTAGCCTACTTCTTATTTATTAAATCAATTGGTTGATGAAACATTAATTAAAATTAAGATACAATTAATACAAAACGAAATTCCCTTTAAAGAAAGGCTTTGTGCTTTCTATTTGAGGTCTCTGCGTGAAAGTTTTACAGCAGTCTTTTAGTGCCGCTTTCAGAGTGGTCACGTTCGTAACATTGTTTTTTCCTCATAAATGCGAACGCGAAAAAATTAATAAAATGTATATTTTATGTTCTGTGGAGAGCCAACCCTTCTTCATCCGGTGGGTAGTATTACTTTTGGTTTGAGCGTAATTCACAGAAGTAGTTAAAGTCACGTTTTTGTGTCACGCATGTTTATTTCCCTCATATTAAATAGAAAACGCATCTGTAGACAGATATTTTTCTAATGTCTGGACTCCTTTATTACGGCAGTATATGGATATATAAACAGACTTTTTTAAATATATTCGTAGGCTATTAAATGCATTATCTGAGAATTTCTATTTCAAGTTTTGACTGCAAATGTCGCGTCCATAACGCGCGAATTGCTCAATTTTAAATTATTGATTTTTTGGTGTAGGTCTACATATTTTATAATGTTAACTTCAAATAATTCTTATAGTAATTTAAAGATGTGGTAGCATTGGATCTGGACGGGAAGGATAACTTACTTTAAGATGCTTCTTCAGGTTGGAGGTGGAGTCTTTGGACGCTGAAAGGAGCTGGTTGCTGGCAAGCAGAGGTTGCACTGCACATTTAGGCTATATTTCATTCTCCCTTCTCTTTCTTTAATGTGAAATGCTGTTTGAATTTCCAAGATAGAAACGCATTCTTGCCCTGGCTCTGTTGTTCCGGCTCCATGTCTACTCTAGCTCCCGCTGCTCCTCTTCCGACTCCATTGTGACTGATCACGCAAACCGCGCATTTTTTTTTCGTTTTCACATTGGGGCTTCTGGGAAATGCTGAGTTGCCTTAATTTATTTAGCTAGAGAGTGAATAAACTCGTGAAAAAGAGAAGTACCGTAATGTAATCCTTTGATTTCAACAATGTAACTGTATTCTAAATACCAACTATTTAAATTGTAACTGTAACGGAATACAGATACTCATAATTTGTATTCTGAATAAGTAACGCCAGTACATGTATTCCGTTACTCCCCAACACTGGTTACAGTTAATGTAACAGGAATATTAACAGGAATATCAATGCAGTTACAATACTATAGATGTACTTAAAAGTTTTCTTAAAACATAAAACATTTTCGTACTGCACTAAACGTAAACATACAACAAATTCTTAGGTATCCTTCAACTACTGCTAGAATCATTACTGACATGACCTCATGTCAGTTTCAGTCACGATAGTTGTACCTAACACTGAGATAATGTCACGCATCACTGACAAGCCTACATTTACAAAATAAAATAAAAAAGTTTTTCAACATAAATCTGTCAACGAACTAACCTATAACTTACATTAGTAACGATAAAAACACATAGCGTTTGTATCTCACAACTCTAACGTTACCCTGCCAGTACATACAAAAATAGATCAAAGTGACATTGTTAACCAACCATTCAGAAACGTCCTGTTCGAGCCTTAATTGTCGAACTTCTTCGGGGCCGTCATCTTGTGGGTCCGACTCCGGTTCAAACTGATGCACAGACGTGTCCTCAGAGAGAATCCCGCTGCCATAATAAACCCTCAACTGTAACTTGACAAGTCAACACATTACCCAAAGCTCCCACAGAACAGAGGGGCGGAGTCAGCGAAGCTCATTATCATTTAAAGGCACATACACTGAAACGGAGTGCTGAACACAGAGCTGTTTTTGAGCAGGTAAAATGAGTGTTTTCTTAAAATAATAATGAGAATTTTTAATAAAAGTATATTACAAAGTTTTCATTTAGACCCTAAAGATTCATATTAACTTGTACAAAAATGGCATTATATGACCCCTTTAACATTAGGGGTGCCAATAATTGTGGGACACATGATTTCAAGTTTTTTTTTTTCTAAATGTGTGAATTGTTTTTTTACTACCAAAGTAATGTACTTAAATAAAAGGTTGGATTTTTCTCTTTTTTTGCATGTGGGTTGTATATTGTTTTAAAAAAAAAGGAGAATTTTTAGAAGTCCTCGACCACATCTTAAACAGGGGTGCCAATAATTGTGGAGGGCACTGTATGATCCTAAAGAGTGATTTGGATGAACTGAATGTATCGTTTAAATTCAGAATAGACGGCTTTGAATACGTTGTGTTTGTATCATCTGATACTATGAAGTGTTTTGGCTGTGGCCGAGCGGGGAAACCGCGCGCGATAACAGTAGCGCGATGGTGACTGAGGAGTCTGTTAGTGAAGATGATGGCAGCAATGCCGCGGGGAGGAATACAGAAAGTGGGGAGAAATAAACTGATACAGTATCTATTGTTGTTGCGGGGGGAATACAGGAAATGTTGAGGAAAAACTGGTTACAGTGTCTACTGATGTTGTTAATGTGGCTGAGTCTATTGTGGAGGAGGAAGAGATGGTGACAGACATTGCTAGTGATGAAACTCTTTTCAAAGTACCCAATACTAAGAGAAAGAGAAATACGAAGAGCACGGAAACGATTAAAATGAGCAGACAAGCAAAAACAGAATCTGAAAAACTTGATGACACTGAAGGCAGGATGATTGATGATTCTGATGGTGAAGTAGTGGACAGTAGGGCAGGACGAAGTCGACGCAGTGATTACAACTTTGACAAAATTAAGTCATTCCTGCAAAGAACGAAAAATGTGAAAAATGTCCAGTTTGAGGATTTTTTTTGCTGACCGCAGAATGTTTATTAACTCAGTGACAATGTTAATGAGAAATGAAGGAGGGGAACAGTTTTTAGTTCAAGAAATATACAGATTAAAGAAAATTGTTTCCAAACTGAAACTAGAAGTACAAATTGAAGATGGCTTCGAAACCACATAATCGCTTTTTTCTCATGTTTTTGTTTGGTTTATGTTCCCTCATACTATTTATTTCAATGAGTGTTATGAGGGTGAGCTCTCTAAATTTAAATGAGCCCGAGATATACATAAAAGAGCAGTGCTGTTTGAGCTTATAAGACGAAAGAATATCATACCTGCCAACTCTCACGCTTTGGCCGTGAGACACACGCATTTGAGTGGTTTCACACGCTCACACGGGCGAGTTCTCACGCTGAAGTGTCAACCCGGTCGGTCAAATGCCGCGTGCATGCGAGAGAAAGACTGTTCCAAACTGCGTTGCGCGCATGTGTCCACCCTCCCTCCCGGTTGGAGAGGTTTTATTATAAGGTTTATAATAATAATTATAAGGTTTCAGAAAAATCGGTAACACTTTATTTTACGACCCGCAAACAACTGCGTAAGTACACCGAAATTACGGTGTACGTTTCTGTAATTATAGCGTACCTCCGTGTAGGTATAAGGGAACAATATGTTAAGTTTTGGGTAGGCTAATAAAGGGGTAACAAGCAGATATACAAGCAAATTATTTATAATGTAATTATTTTAAAACTAACAGGTACCTATTATGTTAATATATTCCAGGCAAAAATTGTACGTCTGTTTTTATATAAAAGTTATCATCACATTTCTGGCAAAATATATGTTCTTGTGCAATTTTACAGGGTAATTTTGACATCTGTGGGTTGAAAATGAAATGTGTATGGCTGAGTACATTATGATAAAAAATGAATTTATCGGCTTTTCTTACTAGATTAATTAATGTTAAATCAACCCACAGATGCCAAAATTAAATGTAAAATT
This sequence comes from Chrosomus eos, assembly GCA_036326025.1. NCBI lineage: Eukaryota > Metazoa > Chordata > Actinopteri > Cypriniformes > Leuciscidae > Chrosomus > Chrosomus eos. Next base: position 352,609 of record JAZAVI010000005.1, read on the forward strand.
GCACAAGAACATATATTGCCAGAAATGTGATGATAACTTTTATATACAACAGACAATTTTTGCCTGGAATATATTAACATAATAGGTACCTGTTAAAATAATTACATTATAAATAATTTGCTTGCATAGCTTGTTACCCCTTTATTACCTTATACCTACACGGAGGTACACTATATTTACAGAAACGTACACCGTAATTTCAGTTTACTTACGAAGTTATTTGCAGGTTGTATAGTATCTGCTTGTTACCCCTTTATTACCCCAAACTTAACATATTGTTCCCCTATACCTACACGGAAGTACGCTATAATTACAGAAACGTACACCGTAATTTCGGTTTACTTACGCAGTTGTTTGCGGGTCGTAAAATAAAGCGTTACCGAAAAATCTCACGCAAAGCTAAACGCAAAAGTTGGCAGGTATGGAATATTGATGTAATGTTTGTCCAAGAAACACATAGTGACTGTTTTAATGAAATTGACTGGAAAAAAGAATGGGAGGGTGAAGCGTTTCTTACTCACATGAGCTCTACTAGAGGAGGGGTGGCTGTCCTTTTTGCTAAGAATTTCTCACCTGTCTCATGTGAGGTCAAACATGTGATACCTGGCAGACTAATATTTGTAAGGGCTCAGTTTGAAAAATTCAAGGCTGTTTTTATTAATGTTTATGCACCAACAAATGGTAATGAAAGGGTACTCTTTCTCAAAGATGTAAATACAATTCTACAGAATTGTAGCTCTGATGATTTTCTGTTTTTGGGTGGGGACTTTAATTGTACAGGGAATTATAGATTAGATCGAAATCATATGGAACCTCATGTTGCTTCGAGTCGTGCTTTAAATGAACTGATTGAGACCCATAGTTTATGTGATCTATGGAGGGATCTAAATAATAATGTAAGACAATACACGTGGTTGCATAATAGAGAGAATTTTATTTCTTTAGCCAGATTGGATAGGTTTTATTGCTTTAAGCATCAATTTAATGTTGTGAAGAGCTGTTTTATTACACAAACTGTTTTTTCTGATCATTGTCTAGTCACATGTAATGTGTTTATAACAGATATGAAGCCAAAGAATGCGTATAATTTTAGGGGTGTTTTTGTTTCTTTCTGGAAGGATTTTAAACTAAGAAAACCATGTTTTGAAAATGTACGTCAGTGGTGGGACTATGGAAAGGTTGAAGTGAAAGTACTTTGTCAACAGTATACTTTCAGTGTCTCTCGTGACATCACTAGATCAATGGAAAAACTTGAGTCTGAAATAATGGAGGCACAAGGTTTAGCGGAGATTACTGGGGAGGGAAGACATATTGAAACACTTAAAACTAAGACATCTCTTCTTTCAGATTTGCTCGGCATTAAAGCAAAGGGGGCTCTGGTCCAATCTCGCTTTCAAAATTTAACGCAAATGGATGCCCCATCTAAGTTTTTCTTTAGTCTTGAAAAAAAGAACGGTCAGAGTCGCTATATTCACTCCTTGCGCTCTGAAAACGGGCAGGAATTGAAAAAGACATCTGAAATTAGAAAACGAGCTGTACAGTTCTATGAACATTTGTATAGTAGTGAATATAGAAAGGATGAGGAGTTGTCTGCTTGCTTCTATGAAGGTCTGCCAAATGTCTTGGAGGACTCAAAGGCAGAGCTGGAGAGGCCTCTTTCAGAGGAGGAGCTTCTGAACGCTCTCAAGGGCATGGAGAGTGGAAAAGCTCCTGGGATGGATGGACTCCCAGCTGAGTTTTATAAAGAGTTTTTGGGCTGTGCTGGGCGAGGACCTGCTGGCGGTCCTAAATGAAAGCTTGGTTGATGGCTCTTTACCCTTGAGCTGTAGGAGAGCAGTTATGACCTGTGAGTTTGCTTTGTTCTGATCTTAAAGTCCTGTCTAAGTCTCTGGCTAATAGACTGAGAAAAGTGATGGGGCAGGTCATTCATTTCGATCAGACATATTGTGTGCCGGGTAGGTCAATCACAGATAATGTCTGTCTCATACGGGATATTTTAAGTGTTTCGAGTCTTTTAGGGGTAAATTTGGGGTTTATCTCTATTGACCAAGAGAAGGCTTTCGATAGAGTTGAGCAACAGTATTTATGGGACACCCTTGAAGCTTTTGGGTTTAGTTTTGGCTTTGTTGATATGATAAAAGTGTTGTACCAGGACACTGAGAGTTTACTGAAGGTCAATGGTGGTTTGAGTGCCTCTTTTAAAGTTAGTAGAGAGATCAGACAAGGTTGTGCACTGTCTGGCATGCTTTACTCCTTATAGTTCAGTCATACATTAGTTCATGCTGACAGAACGTTCAGCAAAACGTTTCCTGCTTGATTGTCTGATAATTTATCTCTGACTTTTACCTTGCATACAAGAGTAATCGCTATAGCCTACTTGTAAATTCCTGACCATCCGAAGCTGCGAGCGTTCAAAGTCCAAGTAAAAAAATAAATAAAGATTTGCGCGTAACTGCTGCTCACTTAAACAGTCAGAGATTATTTAAGGAACAACGCGTTGTACTAAAATTTAGGAGATAAAAAATTAAAAATGCATTTCAAAGCTATTTGGCAGCACAAATAACTTGAGCCCCAAGAAGGGGAATATGGATGCTGCGTAACGTTAATTTAACTCATTAAACAGTTAAGTTAAACACATCACAGAATTACCGTTATCTATCCCTGATTCTAAAATATAAGAGCTTTTAAAGAGTCTCCGGAGTAAGACGAGGGAAAGTTGATGAGGTAACTTAGTTGTAGATATCAGGATACTGCAGGTCAGGAAAGCTATCAGTTCCTTTATCAATACACATGGAAAGCACCCCGGGGACATTATAGGGATCTGTTGTGTTTAATCTATTAAGTTTTGTTATGTACAAGTCTATGTCTTTTGAATTAAAGTGCGCTGTGAACTATGTTGCCTTGAAACTCATGCTGCCGTCATTCATTCATTCGCATCCCGGACCGCCTCCTGCCTGCCAATATGGCGGTATAAACAGAGTAGGTCACGTGACGTCCGGAGCTCATAAACAGGGATATTAGTTAGTTAGTTAGTTAATATTTTATTTCGAATTTATGCAAAAGAACATCTGACAAGAAAATAAAATCAAATAGACATATCAAAATAATTCAAATAAGACAAGCAAATTAAATAACAATAGATACAACCAAAGACTTTTTTTAACTCTTGTCAATGTCCATTACATAATCGAAAAGGAGTGGGAAGAGAAGAAAAAAACTTATTTAATCCCACCCCCTATCCACAAATCAAAAGCTTACAAATAATCGACCGCGTTCCAAATATTCATACATCTACTTTGTTATACCCCAAAGCAATGAAAAAAAGAAGAAAAAAAGTACATTTCTTATTTAAACAAGGAAAAAAATAATTAAATAAATAATATGAAAGAATAACTTAAAAATAAATATCAGCAGCTCAGGAAAAAAAAAAGTAATAATAAAATCACAATGAAACTGAAGATAATTACTATCCCCAAAAATACTCACTTATTCACCCCTTCTTCATCCCTGTATCCCTTAAAGACCATATCTTTACCTGATTTTAAACTGATTTATGTTTGGACATTGCTTTAGTTCCTCGTTGAGACTGTTCCAGAGCTTTACTCCAGAGCTTGAAATGCAAAACTTTTCCTGGTTGTCCGTATTCTGTTAGTTTTGAAGTTATGAGTCCCCCTTAAATTAACCCCTAACCTCCATCTCTCGACCTGAATAATATTTGAATATTTCTCGGCAGTAGATTATTTTTGGCTTTAAATATTATTTGGGCTGATTGATACTTCACAAGATCTGGGAATTTGAATAATTTTGACTGTAAGAATAATGAGTGAGTGTGATCCCTATACCCAGCGTTGTGAATAATTCTTATTGCTCTTTCTTGAAGAACAGAATGTAATGAACTTTTGTAGTTGTTTCCCCATATCTCAGCACAGTAAATAAAAAAAGGGTAAAACTAGTGAACAATACAACATGTGGAGTGATTTTTGTTCCAGAACCTGCTTTGCTTAATACTGCAGATCTTGATAGTTTAGATTGTACATGATTAATGTGTGATTTCCAACTGATTCTGTCATCTATAATTACCCCAAGAAACTTATTTTCATGAACTCTCTCAATTATAACCCCCTCTATTTGTATGTTCACCTGAATATTCATATTGCAATTCCCAAATAACATTATTTTAGTTTTATTTTCCTTCACTAATTGCTGTAAGTTTTCACCTGAACAAAATATATTTGTATCATCTATGAATAAAACCATCTTCAACAACTTAGAGAGTGAACATATATCATTAATATACTAAATAAACTATTTTGGTCCCAACACTGACCCCTGGGGGACACCACAAGCAATGTCCAAACATACTGACCTGGAGCTTCCCAGCTTCACAAACTGCTGTCTCTCACTTAGATAACTCCTTACCCAGTCTAATACTGTCCCCCTGATACCATACCTTTCCAATTTATTTATATGTCATGATCGATTGTAGCAAAAGCTTTTTTAAGATCAACAAATACCCCCATTACATCATTTTTATGGTCTATGGCACTTGTGATTTCCTCAACTGATTCTATTATTGCCATCGATGTAGATCTATTTAATCTGAATCCATACTGACTGTCAGTGAGTAATTGATGTTTATCCAAGAATGTGTCTAATCTGTTGTTAAAGACTTTCAAGAATTTTGGAGAATTGTGGAAGTAAGGAGACTGGTCTGTAGTTTGTGAAGTGTTTGCTCCCATTTTTATACAGAGGTATGACTTTGGCTGTTTTCCTTTTGTTTGGAAATGAACCTGTTTGAAATGATAAATTACATATATATGTTAATGGTTTTGAGATCTCCTCAATGACTTTTCTCACTAGTCATATCAATGTCATTATAATCTGTAGGCTTTTTGTTCTTAAAATTGCTCACAATTTCCAATATTTCATTCTCATCCACTGGCCTGAGAAACATTGAGCTTTGATTTCTCTCTATTAATTTATTACAATGATCTTCCGATGACCCAGGATCAGGGATTTTTGCGGCTAGGTCAGGTCCCACATTTACAAAGAACTGATTGAAACTGTTGGCCACATCCTCCATATTGTAATTTTCCTTATCCTTGTCAATAAAGTATTTAGGATAACCTATCTGTCTAGGACTATTTCTTATAATACTATTCATTGTATCCCTTTCCTTTAATATTGTTTATATTGTTCTTTATGTTGTTCTTATAATACTCATTCTTGCAGGCCCTTATCATTTGAGTTAACTTATTTTAATATTTTTTATATTTGTTTTCTGTCTCTATGGTTCCCCATCTTATGAATTCTCTATACAGTGTATTTTTCTTTTTACTTAATTTTCTGCTATATTCTTTTATTGGGCAATTTTTGTCATATACATTAAAAAGTTCTAAGAATATGTCATATGCATTGTTAATGTCTTTTCCCTGATATATTATATCCCAGTTCTGTGCCATCAGATCTTTTTTCAGTTTATTAAAAGATTCCTCTGACCTCACTCTTCTAAATTCGGTTTGATTGTCAGGCTTATTAATCCTATATTTGCAATCATAAACTGTAAAAACTGGCAGATGGTCTCTGATATCAATAATTAATAAACCATTCACTGTGTTGTTCTCAATATTATTAGTAAAAATATTGTCAATTAGGGTAGCACAATTAGATGTAATTCTACTTGGTCTGGTTATTATCGGAAATAGACTCATGCTATGCATTGTATTAATAAATTCATCAGTAATTTTATGTTTATTAGGATTCAACAGGTCAATATTGAAATCCCCACATATAAAAATGTTTTTATAGCTTATTTTTGCAAATATACACTCCATCCAGTCCTTGAATTGTTCTATATTCGAGCCTGGAGCTCTATATACAACTTATGATAACATTTTTAGATTTTTCCATATATAATTCTATTGTAATACATTCTAATAAGTTATCAACCACAGCTGTCATATTTTCCAGCACCTTAAAGTTCAGAGTCTTATCCACATATATTGCTACTCCTCCTCCACCCTTGTTTTGTCTATTGTTATATCTAAGTTCATAACCATCCAGCTCAAAGTCCATCCCTTTTTCCGAGTTGATCCATGTTTCAGATATAGCTATAATTTTAAATGGTTGTGAAAATCTATGTATATAATCCTTAATGTTATTAAAATTGGCATACAGGCTTCTGCTATTGAAGTGGATAATTGATAATTTGCCATTTGATTGAATCATTTTGTTGTACTGATCATCAGTGTAGTAGCTGCAGTTATTGTTGATGGTGTAGAAGAAATTATTGTCAGAGTTGTAGTCAGTGTATTCAAATGTTTTCAGTTCCTGCTGGTCTTGATCATTGTTCATCATAGTTCTTAGGTTATCATCTTCAGATGTAAAAGAATGTGTTCTTTCAGCGTGTGTCATATGATTGTGTGTAGCTGTTTGTTACCTTACAGTCCAGATCTTGTTCATCACTGATACTTATCCAGTTCCTCCATATTCCTGATGACAAGTACTTTGGCTTCCTCAGGTGATCCATTTAGTTTAATGAATATTTTACAGTTTGTAGTCCAAGTATTTAGAATTTTCCTCTGTTTCTTTAAGTAGCGTGCTTTTCTGGCTATGTCGGTGTTGTATTTTGTGAGGTTCTCATTAATGAAGACATTTGAACCTTTAAGTTTTCTACCCTGTTTGCAATCTTGTGTTTTCGGTTAACAAACCTCATAATGACCGCTGATTTATCGCTTGCATTTTTCCTTGGCAGAGGGTGGCAAGCCTCAATGGAGTTACAGTCCAACTGAATCCCTTTGGCCTGTAAGAAGGCAGCCACCTGTTGCTCCGTGGAGTTAGCCTCCATCTCACCGGGTTCTCCCCCGTTGTCAGCGGCCACCGCCCGAGCGTATGACCGGGGTTTAATATGGAGCCCGGTGACAATCCCATCATTCATTCTTGAGTACTGTTCCAAGTCCGCCACTCTGCTCTCAAGGTAAGTGATTCTCTTTTCTTTCTCAGCATTCTGAGTCCGCAAAGCCTTCACCTCCTCGACCAGATCCAGGATACTTTTCTGCTGCAGCCTGACAGCAGACATTTCCTGTTAGGAAGTCGAGCGATTTTTTTATCTCATCAAATTCATCAGTCTGCTGGTTTTTCTTTGGTCCCATCGTGAATCTTTGGTCTCAGTTTGAGACATAAACTCATGGAAAGTATGCAGATCAAAACAATGAGTGCTCTTGAGGCAAAGTGATGTGTGTACTTCTCTCGAACAATGTTAAAAGGAGCAGGAGATATTAATCATCTTATGAATATGTTTGATAAAAATAGGAAATCTTTTAACTTACGAACAATTCTTCGAACCCACAGTTTCCCAGTGCATTTTAAGGAATGTAATTCTGTCGTTAAAGCTATTTCCCCTACTTTGATTCATCTTGTTAAAAGTCATATTCAATATAACTCAACATTAATGACGAATCCAAAATTAATATTAAACGGTGTTGAATTGATTGATAAAAATGCAATAACAAACATATTTGTACAATATGTCAAAAACAAAATAAAATAACACCTAGAGGAAAATGTTTTTGGAACTCCATTATTGATAATATTAATTGGAAGACTGCTTGGTTAATCCCCTTTAAATATTGTATTAATAATAAAACTAAGGAAATACATTTAAAAAATTTGCATACCATACCGTTAAATCATTAATCTCAAGATACTCTGAAAGTGATGATTTATGCTCTTTTTGTAAAAGTGAGAAAGAGGTGTTGACACATTTGTTTTTTGAAAGAAAAATGCATTGATTTGCATCTCGTATGCAAATCAATGCATACGAGATCCATAGGCCCTGAACTCTGCATGTGGGACAATGGAGCGGCGTAAAGGAGAAGAACCAGCATTAGCAACATCTCAACACTGGGAAACTGGACAGTCTCCTTCGGGAGACTCAAGAGGACATCAAGACCCATAGGATGTGGGATAAATATGTTTATTAGGGCTGGGCAACGATTAATCGCATCCAAAATAAAAGTTTGTGTTTACAAAATATATGTGTGTGTAGTGTCTATAATTATTTTGTATATATAAATACACACGCATGCATGCATGTATATTGTCATGAACTGCTCGGTGGAAACAGACAGTGGTGATCCAAACGCAGGCTTTATTATGAGGAGAATCCAGAGACAGGTACAGCATCAAATCCGTGCCGAATTTCGACCCCCGCCAAATTATTACCCCCCTAGCGTTGGTAGGTTTAGGATTAGTTGTGGGGGAGGGGTTAGGATTAGGGTGGGGTTAGGATTAGGCAATCAGGTACTGACTTCAACGAGGGGGGTAATAATTTGGCAGGGGGTCGAAATTCGGCACAACACCGGGAATAGGCAGATAAACAGGGAACTGAAACACTAGAATAGAGGGAATGCGTATGACGTCACCGTCAGCTGGAGTGATTGCGGTCACGCCCACTCGAGTGGCAAAAAGACTGAGCGGCAGCATTGGTTTTCAGCGTGAATGCCGTGAAAAACACAAAAAACACATCTAAAATGGGAAAGAGCTTTGCGATTGACTGTACAACTACATTTCACAAGAAATCTGAGGTATATTTTTACAGACTCCCAAAAGCTACAGAACAGAGAAGCAAATGGATCGATGCAATTCATAGAAACAACTTGACTCCAGGCAGAGAAAATAGGATTTGCAGTTATCATTGAGCACGTTTACATGCACACCAGTAAGATGATAACTCACATATATCAGCTTATTGAAATAACCAGTTTCCCGTTTACATGCAAACCAGTAACCATGACAACACAAGTAAAGGCCCTTTCACACCGGATGCGTAACGAAAAAAGGGAAAAACGAAAAAGCGAATAGTTCGCGTGCGAATAGTTCGTGTCAAAGCCATTCACATCAGCCGCGATGCGAATTTGCGACGTTCAGAGCTTCAACATTCCAAAACATCGCGCCGACAGTTGACAGTTGAGAAAAAATGGACACATCATCATCATAAACATCATCATCCAGTGAAGACGAGCTTTTAATTTCATTTCCCTTTAAAAGACAGAAAAGAAGGTTTTGGGTGCACCCAATCTTGAACAGAGAGTCTGAAGGGGAGTAACGTTATACTAATCTTATACAGGAGCACTTTATCATGGCCGGTTCCGCACTTATTTTCGGATGTCTGTGGGACAATTTGAGGAGCTCCTTCAGACAGCATCTGACTAGACAAACCACAAACAAACTTCAGGGAACCAATTCCGGAGCAGCGTCTGGCAGTGCTTAAAGGGGAAATGAAGCAGTCAATCAAGTTTACCTGATTTACAAGATGGATTTCCATTATAAACAACAATTATATAAGAAACATGCCAAATGTAAACATATAAAAGAAAAAAGAAAAACAGTTATATCTTTCCCGGCAAGGGCGCCGCCATTGTGCAGTATTCTATCCTGTGACGTCACGGGGTTGGTTGGCTTTAAAGGCTCTGGGCTGAGTTCAGTAAAACGCAGTGAAAGACATCAAACTTAACATTAAAACTACGCATAAAAAGCGTTCATCTGCTATCATATTATCATTTCAAACCTCTCATACATGTTTGCATCACACTGGCTCGTTAACAAATGCATGTTATTATTTTTGATAGTGTTATACATTTCATACAGATCATCACGATGATCATTGCGTTTGTCTTACCGAATGTGGTATCTTCCTGTCAGCAATTACATTTCTTCTATAAGCTTTTTTTTTTATTAATGCCGACAGTAAAATGTTGCCAGATATAGCTACGAAAAACAAGCAAAAATTTAATATAAAAATATATAATAATCCGAAATAAGTTGAAAGCTTGTGTTTTGGAAATAAGACTAATATATCACGAACCCTAACATGCAACTTTCCACTTTAATAACTTCCTAAAGTGTGACATTAAATCAGAAAAACGAGTCCAGAAGACTACTGCCACCGTTCGATTATGTGGATCTGGCAACACGGAGGCTGCACCCGCGCCCTCACAATGCGTTCTCAAGCCCCGGTCACTGCGCTAGCTTCTCGCAGCTAAATGGATTGCAAACACTCATATGAGGTGGTTTAAACGGCTAATTAATCATTCAGAGAGCTTGACATTTTATTTTTGAATTAAAAAAAATGACAGAGGTCCGGACCTCGGTGGCCTCATAGCTGGCTACGGCTATGTCCACCACCGGCTGTCCGACATAGCGACGTACACTGCTCGGTTCCCACGCCGTATCGGCTCAAATGCATAAGCAATGGGACGCACGGACTCAACAGGTATTTCAACTTCGTCTTCCACCATTTCAAATCAAGTGAGTATTAAGTCCGATCCAGGAACGCTTCACTCTCTTCACTCACCAACGGAGCCAAGTTCAGCCAACCAACCCCGTTACGTAGGCTGTGACGTCACTCCAAAATGGCGACTCACAAGCTAGATAGCTTGCTAGAAATTACGAAATTAATTTGGTCATATCTGTGGTTTTAACAACTTTTTTAAAATAACATTTTAGGCAAAGTGATTTTTCTAATATATGTAGCTACTACCAGTGCCAAAACATGGACGTTTCATTTCCCCTTTAAGGTGAGCTGTCCTCTTAAAATCATCAGGGGCTACGTTTACATGCAATTTCCTTGGTTGTGATTGGCTGAAGCCTTTTCTGTCGCCGCAAAAGTAAAAAAAAAATCGACATCGAAGCGAATAAAATAAAAGTCGTTTTTTCGCCGCAGCATATTCGCGTTCGGTGTGGAAGCACTCATACACAAACAGCTGATCAAAAAATAAAACCATCGCGCGAATTATTCGTGCGTCAAAATCGCGTCCAGTGTGAAAGGACCTTAAACCGTGTTTACATGACTTTATTAATAAATCAGGCCATGACCCTGTGTGACGACAGAACAATAATTTGCGTATCTAACTCTGAGTATTTCATTAGTTTTGTCGGTTGATGTTAAATAAAGCTTGCAACATGTCAGCGGGAAACTTACAGCTCGTATATTATCCTCTCATGCAGTTACAGATGCAGCGTTTTGACTGAACCACTTCTAACGTTACTTCTGCTGCACGAGATGAGAAAAAAAAGCAGAAAGCAGGTTAATGCGTTAATGCGAAATCCGAAGAGGCAAAAAACTACCCGTGTCGACCGGTTTATGCTTAAGCCGGTTATGACCCTACTCCGATAAAAGAAAACGGGTTTCCGTATTTACATGACCACATGTGTTGTCATGATAAAAAAAAACTATAAGCTAAAAGTTTTAGGGCTGGACGATATGATTATAGCCTATATAACATTGATATGAGTGATCACCTGGATTTAGACCTACCTATATTGTATTTATATAAAGCATTCACAGGCAAATTTGCTTATTTCCCCGGCGTCGAAATCAGGCACATATAAATGTCAGGAAACACAATGGCTGCGTGTCAATATCCATGGATCACTGCATGAATTTAGGCATGAATTGCCTAAATTGTAAGGAACACTTATATCGAGTCCAAACATCGTTTGTTTTACTCTCGTTTCCCCAGTTTGCCCTATTAAATCCAGTCACGCAGCAGCTCTTTTGCCACTCGGTCCAGCTGAGGGGGCGTGTTCCCATGGGACACGTGACATCAATGCATTCCCTCTATACAAGGAAACTGGAACAAGGCTAGGTAATGCAGTCAGACACATACAATCCTGAGCAATGGTACAAAGGGCCACTCAGGCTTAAGACAGGTGCGCTAAACAAGATAATAAAACACAGGTGCATAAAATCAACCATAATCAGTCCAGGGTAAAATATAATGAAAACAATAAACTAGGAAGGAGTGCCCCCCAGAGGCTTAAGCAGGCACTCCAGCCGCAGATCGTCACATATATATTTAAGAAAAATGTGTTATTAATATATAAAATATTTATATTTATATATAATATTAATTATGTATAAGTAAGGGATAATGTATAGCGCGGCGGTCGTTATAACGAATACCACCCCGACAGGCTGACTAGGAGCCTGAAGGGGGGGTATTCGTTGTAACGACCACCACGCTATACATTATCCCGCTTATTACGTGGCTACCTACCAAATAAATCAATAATTTTACTCAAAATATTGATTTAAAAAGGAGTTTATTGATTTAAAAACGATTGTATTGCTTCCGCTAAAGAAAATAGTCCGTTCCGTCTCTGAACTGCGTCCATGGCAACGCTCTGTTTTTCATGGCAACGGTCTGTTATAGTAAGCAGCGGCTGTTATCATGTTGGGTCTCGCTATAGACGGTTTCAACGGCAACAACATAAACAAACGTTACTGCGCATGCGCGCTTTTGTGGCCCAAACTTAACTTCCGGTAGAATCAATAACAACAGAGTTCATCTATAGAAACCAATGGTAGAGACAAGGAAATTACATTAGCTAGCAAGTATGTCTAGCCAGTATTATTTGGGACTACCAATAGAAGAAAATAGCCGTTACTTGGCCAAACTTAAATGTGACAACTGTAGCGTATTTAGGGTGAATCTGAATAATTAAATATATTCTGGATAACTAAAATCCTAAGAGCCTTCAAAGGCCGGGAAGCTTCCAAACCAGCGTTCCCCACCCCCAGGACTCAAAATTAACACACACACACACACACACACATTCCACCACACATCCCCCCCAGGAATGTGGAATGTGCCACAGGAAGTTAATGTTACAGAGAAAAGAAACTTCTCTTTTTTAAAAGACATTGTAAACAGAAATATTCAATGTGTTTTATGTGTTTGTTTGTTCATGTTACATTGAAATAACTGAGTTTACCATTATGTATTTTTACATGTAACTGCGTATTCCCTAGAATTCTAACGAAGGAGAACTGAATTTTGCAGTCATATATATTCTATTATACTTCCCCTTTAGAATTGTAAGAACAATGTATCTAATCTCATGTTATGATTTGTCTTTTATGTGTTTGGTCTGTTTCTCGAAAACTGGGATAATGTTTCAAACCTTGCCAACTAATGTTTAACCAAATCCATTTGTGACAAGTTTGGAGTCTCTGAGTTCCAATCGTCGCACCCCAGTTAGCCATTGATATCACATCTTGCTAAAACTTTGTTACACATATGACTATAATAATTAGGAAGATTCTGCTTTTAAACACCCGATGAAATTAGGGTTTCAAATGCCTTGCTTAAGAGAACAAAGGGATCATACAACCAGAAGTCCCGCCTGCGAGTTTCGACCTCTTGATTGGCCGAGTCAATGGGAAGAGGCTGGACTTCGCCGATGTGATAAATGTAGGAGCGCAGCTCTGCCCACTCTCTTGCTTCGCCCGTCGTTACTGCTGCATCATGTAACCCGATCCCGTGGGCTCCTTCGGAGACCCGATCCGATCTTTATATCTTTCCTTTGTAAGGCAAAGTTTTGTTTTCCATAGTCGAATCTGTTTACTTCCACGGAGTGAAACAAACGTAGCCGAGCTACTTTCATTGGTAATGCTACTCAAAGACTTTAAACCGCCGCGCAACACGAGCGCCCAGAGACAACACGTGACGCTTACACACACAAAGGACTCCGCTCACGCACGCGGCCGGGACAGGCCTTCAGGAATGCGACAACACAGCGAGACCCATAACTTGTGCAAGTATCTCTTTATAACGCTTCTAAGGAGCATTAAGATGATGTTTCGTGTTGTAATCAGAAAGGTGAATGTCTTAGGAGGAAGTATGCCAATGTTCTCTCTCTCTCACCTCTCTCTCTCCCTCTCTCTCTCTCTCTTACTCGCTAACGCGTGTAAGTCATCCATTGCCCAAACTTTACGCATTTCTCGTTCATCAATGTCTTAATGTGTTTCGTTCGTGTTAATGTTTGTAAATACATGTATTCCTGTAACGTAGTAAATATATATAAGTAGACATGCCTTTATTAAATCATTATATTCACTTGACTGATGGACTTTCTCTTTGCTCAATTTCGAGTCTCTGAAGTGCCAAAAGATCTTGCTACGAACTTTATAACTTAAAGATAGCTTTACATATTTGTTTATAGGGCAGAAAACCCAATTCTTCTGGCCAGAGAATTGCGTTTCCTGCAATCCTATAAAGTAAGATGATATTGGGGAAAACCCCTCAATGTTATTCGGACAATTGAGCTAAATTAATTTTGCCTGCTTTGTAAGACGTGATCTGTGTAATTAACTGCAATCAACTTGTTAAAATGAAAGGATTGCATGTATACATCCAGGTAAAATGACATTCTCCTTTAGGGGAGATTTATTAACATGTAAGACTGATCTAATCCAAACATGTATGAATAATTATTAATTACTAATTATTAATTATGATATGCAAATTCCCCAGGGATTAGATCCCCTAAAGTCTTTACAGTATGGTGGAGGAATATGCTAGGCACACTTTAAACTTGTTTTGAGCAAAAGAGATCAGTTTTCAATCTGTCTATATTGTGATTTAATAGTGTACGTGCACCTCGGTTGAGCGAACGCATTGCGAACTCACCGTGACTGATTAAAGGCAAAAAGCCATTTCAGTCCAGCGAAACTAAGAAGTAAACTGCAGTTTTCATAGTTTCACAGTATTAAATTTGTCCTATAAAAGACGAAGAAACCTCTTTTGAACGACGACATTTTTAATATTAAACTCCCCTGTCCGAACGATGTTCTTCTGTCAGGGTGAAGACAAGATTTAGTGAAACGATGCTCTTTCACTATTCTTAAAAAGGCCTTATATTAAATCGTTAGATTAACGGTAAACTCCTGGTTAAAAATTGACGTAGCTACTCAATTGTAAAACCTAAAGCATATCTAATCATAAGTGCTATTTGATAATATGTTATGGGAGTCGAAAAAACAGACGAATAATTCCTGTTATTTATGCGCAGCGCAGAACCCCTGCCAGACGTGTTTGTTAGAATATAGCACAGAAAAATCCAAAACCTTAAAACATTTTAATCATTAAATGCTATTTGATAAATGTTATTTGGATTCGAATGACAGACGTATAATTCCTGTTATCTATATTAATGTAGGGAAGCGAAGAAATCCTTCCGTGCACACGTGTCGAAAAAGGAAAAACCCGCAGAGGTTTGAAATTTATAAGCGAACACGTATGAATCATAGTGCTAATTATTTGTGGGAAGCGAAAAACAGATGCCTAATTCCTGTGAACCCTATGTGTGTGTGTAAAAAAATCTTGCCACGCTGTTTAGTGAAATATAGCACCAAAACCTCCAAAACATTTTAATCATTAAATGCTATTTGATAAATGTATTTGGATCCAACCGACAGACGTATAATTCCTGTTTTCTCCTACATAGCGCAGAAAAAATTTCTGCAAGTCGTGTTTGTTAAAACATAGCATAAAAAAAATCCGCTGAGATTTAGTTTGATAAGTGTGATCGCTACAGAAAGCAAAGCGTCTGCACGCTCAAATTTGAATCACACATGGAAGCAGGCCGGTTGTTGTTCCGCTGACAAACACTAGAGGACAACCCTTAGCCTAAGTGATTGACAGTTCTCGCAGCGCCCCCTGACTTCATCCTGCATGAGCGAAATGTCGCCATCATGTGGACACTAGTAACAAGGTCATCCTTTCCTAAACATTTTCTCTCATCACAATTTCAGATTTTTCCAGTGAATTCCTGAAATTGTGTTTAACTTTCAATGCATGTGCAAGTTCCAGTGTTACTAACATGATTTTTCACTTCTGACTGTGTACACTTATTTTGAATTTAGTTCAAACCACATTTGAATTTAAAAAAAAAAAAAAAAAAATTCAAAAGTAAGTATTAACAGTCCCTGATGAACACTTAGTAGTGCGGCCCCCTTGTGGCCCTCCCCTGCTAAGTCAGCTCATCTCTTATTTCTACTCTTTCTGCTTTGAAGTGGCGTTCTCTCAGTTGATTTTATGTTGGATATTATCCTCATCATACATAATGCCAACCTTAAATTTCCTACACTTATTCAAATTTGATTTGAAACAAACAAATTTCAAGATTAATGTGAATTAAGTCTCCTTCCCTGTGGGGAAGAGCTTTATGGCTTTACTTCTATATTTCCGGTCTCAAATTATTTTTAATAATTTTGATTTGATATGTTATGACCACAATTCTAGAAGTTACTTAACATCTATGCATACGCTCGATTTGAAGTGTATTTAAACCAGTTTGAATGCAATTCAAATCAAGTTCTCGGTCAGCCAGGTTGACCACTAGGAGGAAGTGACCCAAATCCCTTTGTGGTCCAAACGCGCCACTACTGCCTGTCTTCTCCCGGGGTCCATCCTACTTTATTACTTTTAATTATTAATTTTTATTAATAGTAAAAGTAATAATAATAAAAGGAATTTAATAAAAAAAAATATATATATATTTTTTTTTTTTTTTTTTTTTAGGATTTTTTTTTTTTTTGGGTTAAGTTATTTTGATTATTAACATCATTTTCATAATTTCCTTTTTACCATTATTTAGGAAAACCTTTGCTTCTATTTTCTACATACATAATTACTCAATTCAGTTTAAACAAGAAAGCTTTCATTCACTGTTAAGCTTCACACTGTTCTGTATTTACATGTAGAAACCACTAAAGAGCTGTGGTGATTTGACAGTCATCCCTGCTTGGAGTCCAGCACGCTGGTTCATCTGACCTGCGTCACCAGCACTGACTGAGCGCGAGTCTCGGACTTTCCTGTATCTCTCCGTTAGTGCGGCCCGCAACACGACATCACCAATTTGGCACTGCCGGTTGTGATTCAAAGTCAGGTTGCGTGAGAGGGAGCACATCGGTACAGATACATGAAAGGCCCGGGACACTGCCGTCAAGCGTTTGGGGACGACAGAAAGACCAACCACGATGCTGACTCCAACCCACATGACCTCATTCCACCCCAGGCAAACTAAACAAAGGTATTAAACCCATCCACTTAATATTTGCTACAGAATCTAGAGATTCCCCCGGTTATTGAAGTGTTTGGCTCCCTCCTCCTCTCCGAGCCACAAACCGCAGGCTTAGGCCTCCTCTTCCCCTGTAACACTTCCTGTGTACTCTTAACGCCATTTCATTACAGACCTTCCCATCTTGGATGGTTGCATGTTACTTCAAACTCTGCTATCTTGCCACTGCTCTTTTCTGTCGTGCTCTGTTCTTTTCAGTTCACCTAGAAGACAGAACCTATCTGAGACAACAAGGAACGCTGAATAATAATTAGACAACAAGCCGCTAGCATCAACAGGTGACCCCTAAGCTATCGCCCTGTTAAAATTTCATTCAGGCCCATGATGACCTAACCAAATTGTCCCACAGATTGATTTAACTGTCTTTATCAGTTAACCACAATTTGCATACGCGGCATAGCCCGTATTATAGCTCGTTAAACGTAGAACAACTTGCTTGGTCTCTCTGTGTGTGTTGTGTTCCTCTCGCCCACAGTTGAAACAGTATGTCCGGTCCTACAGTCCCACAACCCGCTGGGACAACCTGGAGACATGGCAGAGATTCACAGACCTCCATTCCTGCCCAAGGTCGCCAGTGACTCAGAGCTCCAAAGCCAAGAGCAACGTGGACAAGCTGAAGGCGCACAAACCAAGCCAAAGCTCCCACGACAAAGACCGGCCAGACACGTCCAAAACCTCGCTTGCCAGCTCATCGCACCAGCACGTCTCCATGAAAGGAGCCGCATAGCCCTGGAGCACGAAGCTGCAACGCTAAGGATGCAAGCCGAGGACGACAACGACCCCGAGCTACAGAAGGAAGTGGAAAGACTTCAAACTGCCCTGTCTGATCTTCATCGGCACACAGACCGAAGAGACCAGTCAGAGAAAAGAACCAGAGAGGAACCCAACGAGAAACTCCGACAAAAGTGAAGCCCCTTTGCAAAGAGCAGAGGCCGAACTTAAAGAGACTCGAAAGCCACGGCCTGAAAAGAAAAAACTCGCAAGAGGCCCGTGCTACCATCCACAAGCTCGTTCAGCAGAGACTGAACTCAAAGAAAGAGACACTAGAGCCAAGGCCTTTGAAACCACTTACACACGGGCCGAGCTGAAATCCATGAACTTACTCAACAGAGACACGATCTCAAAGCCGAACTTGACATTGTTCCACAGAGTTGAAACACTCTTATAGACTACCCGCCGCTGCGGCAGGCCTTCATTAAACAATTCTCTGATCCAGAATCCGAAAAGACTTTGAAAAACCCCACGATCTACTGTCTCTGAGCACTACTCAGAGATGCCTCCAGAGGGCGCCCCATAACACCATAGCCCTGTCCACAGAGAGTCGAGTCCGTTCCAGGCCACTGGTAAGCCCAAGTCTGAGCACGCATCAGACAAACACAGTGCCGCCACGTCTGAGAAAGCCGAGACCCTGAAATCGCTGAAAAGCTTCTTCACAAAAGACTTTCCAAAATTCAAGAGGTACGAGCTTTACATCCTATACCTGAGCGTAAGACCTACAGGCACACAGAACACTGCTCGTCAGCCACAGACACAGAGCAAACTGTCACATCACAAAGTGACAGCAGCACACAGCCACCACAGCTGACAGCTGCACAGCCTGAGTGAAACCGCACAGTTTCCCACAGCTAAGTCCAAAACCCCAAAAGACCAAAAGGGGGTGGGCCCGGAAACTTTACCTACCCATCACTCTAGACAATGAGGTGAGCCTTGAAACCCTGGTTGAAACCCGGCTCAGACCTCACTTTAATGTCAGCTCAACTCTTTGAAAGACTCAGTACTAAAGCTAAGAGTGAAGATCGAACTCTTATACCCCACTGACTTTGAACTGCAAAACCAGAAGACACTGCACGAATACAGTGCAAGACTCTGCTAAAAGGGTCCCTGATCAGCATAGAACATAGAACTTTTAAAAGTAGATGAAAATGTCTGCTCAAAGAGTTGCAAGACTCTGCATTCGTAAAATTAGAATTTTACTGACTTAAAGAAAATCTTGGAAAGTAGATGAAAAGGTCTGCGCAAAGAGTTGCAAGACTCTGCATTCGTAAAAGTAGAATTTTACTGACTTAAAGAAAATCTTGAATGGACGTGTAAGCCTCACCTGCCAACAGACTATGCACGACTCTTTCGAACCAAGCATTTGCAACATGCTGGTTGAAATGACACTGCTAAACATTAGCTTCTATGACAATGAAGGGTTACAGGAAACGCTAGCTCCAAATAGGGCATACGTCACTGCGACGTCAGAGTTGAGTGAAACCACCTGAGCTTTAAGCTACAGTTAACCTATGGGCGTGCATTTAATCGTTACGATCCAACTAAAACACAATGTGCAGTACGCATTTTTGATCGCTGGCTGGTCTAAATGCAGATAAACGATTGCTGGAATTGACATCCCTACTTTAAGTAAAATAGCCTTAAATTTCCAACTAAAATTAGCATGTTAAGCAGTAAAGCGTAAGTCTGTTTGATGAAGAAACCTCATCTCAGCAGCCTGTAAGCTGTACCGATGTTTATTCTGCTTTGCTTAAAAGAAATCCAAATTGCAGTATGACTAAACCTGTGTCTAACAAAGAAAGCCCAGGACAAAGTTATATCTAGGTAGATCTGGGCGACGCTCCCCTTTCTACAAATGTAAAGGCCTTACAAATTATTGTTTGATTGATGTAATTCACCTAAACTTTAGCTGCATCTACAAACAGAGAGCTACCTAGTGATCAAAACTGTTTTAATCGCTGAAAAGTCAGTAGTAGTGCACAAGAGGGACGTAACTATATATGCTTAGACAAGCTTTGACTCCCAGCAAATCTATTTCCTTACTCAGTAAACAAATAGAATAAGTTGCTTAAAATAAAGAGAAGAGTTCCATGAGTAAAATTAGCTAATGCCAAAACACATCTGCATTTTACTTCATGTAACACCGAGTCCTAGAACTGGTTACCTGTTAACCCGTTTAAACATGCCTAATTCATGTAAAATGTACAGACAGCCTTTAGGGACTGTTTGAATTGTCTGACATGCTCTAGTTTCCATGACAACGACTTGTCACAGGAAGTGCTAACTTGTGATGTCACTTGGTTAACAAACCAGCCTAGGTGGCTACGCTAACTTAGCATCCTTCCAGCTCACGCTAAGCTAAACTAACATAGCATCTAGCTAGCTTACGCTACGCTAAGCTAACCTAGCATCCTTCCAGCTTACGCTAAGCTAAATCAACCTAGCCTCCAGCTAGCTTACGCTACGCTAACCTAACCTAACATCCATCCAGCCTAGGCTAAGCTAAATAATAACTTCTACAATTAGCAGTTAGCATAATTTACTTAAGCCCTTAATCACCGCTTGTGTTTACACAATGCAAAGTATTCTAAAATACTTTCCTTAACACCAGTTAGGGTTTCTAATCATTCACGTTCCGTGTTTGCAATTCTTCTTAGCTAAAGTTCACCTTTACTAGTTGAGGCATAGCCCTTGCTAACCGTCGAAGGCTAACTTT
Source organism: Chrosomus eos (assembly GCA_036326025.1). NCBI lineage: Eukaryota > Metazoa > Chordata > Actinopteri > Cypriniformes > Leuciscidae > Chrosomus > Chrosomus eos. The sequence goes on from JAZAVI010000005.1 coordinate 373,025, forward strand.
GAAGATACCCTGTTAATTAAACTTAAGTTAACTACATGTAAACTGTGTAGCTAGAGAAGAATTCATATAGCAATAGCCATCTTCATCGGCAGGTGACTAATCCTTTGATGGGACACACACGATGTGGCCTCGAACAAGCAACCGTTGTAACCCACTATGGAGTGTTGGCCCAGGGAAATCCAAAGTTTAGTCACTAATGCCACTGATTATTCTCGCCTTCAGATCATTCCCGTTGTTTTGATCACTTTGTTTCTTTTTGCTTTTAATTTTAATTTTTGTTTTCTTTTGGCTCTTCTTTAATTTTTTTTCTCTCCATTTTATTTTATTTGACCTTGATATTAATAGCACTCAGCTATTCCCCCTACTTTTCGGTCACCTCTATGATTTAAAATTTATTTTATTCTTTGACCTTGATATTAATAGCACTCAGCTATTCCCTTTACTTTTCGGTCATCTATATGATTTAAAATTTATTTTATTTCCTCTCTTGTTCAAATGTGGTTCCATTTCCCATAGGGCCCAGAAAGGAAACAGAGACACCTTTATTTGTGATTTTGTTTTATTTTCAACAAGTGTACTCATTTTTGTGACCCTGCAACACAAGTAACTTCAACAATTTACTAGGGCACAACTATAGTCCAGAGGATTGATAATAAGCATAATTTGAATAGGAAAGCTGTCCTTTTTCCCCATCATTCACTTCGTCAAGCCGTAGTGAACCACTAGTTAAGTCCAGAGAAATAATTTAGTCATAAGAACCATCTTAAGGCATTTATTTCATCTCGGCTATGCCCTTTCCATGGAATAATCTCGGAACCACACCTCTTAGCCTCCTAACATCCACAGCTAAGATAAGATACAAGACACACTTCACTAGCTAGCTACATGTGAAACACCTAGCTTTAAGATACATACCTAGCGAACCAGTTAAACCATGGTTCTGAACTTTTAGGGTCATGCATTAGGCTCTCACTACAAGTATGACAACATGTCACAGAGCCCCTGCTTCACCTGACCTTAACCTTCCAGCTTACCAAAGACTATCACAAAACTATGGACACTATGAGAAACCACCTCTCATACCCCTCCAACCACCCACGAAAGTCGTGTGCACCCACCGACAACCGGTGCCCCAAACAACCTACATCAACAAGCACATGCTGCGTGCACTGGACAACATTCAGCGTTCTGCACCTGATGCCATCACCGCGCCACAGCTTGTTCTGCCACAGTGCAAAAGGGGGTAATGCCACAATGTATGCCCTATGCCCATGACGCACCATGTGCTGCAACCCGCAGCACCAGAGACACTTGCAAGACACCGAAGCAAGTGGCATACTGGCGCCCTCAAAGCGAAAAGACTGTCCTAGCCAACCAAGGACGATGTTCGCTGAAATTTTTCCTCCCTTTCTCTCTTTCTCTCTCCCTGTCACTTTTACCAGGATGCTGCTGTGCTTCCAGCCAACGGACAGAGGAGGCCCTCACGCACACTGAGGCCGATGTCGAACACATGCTCGACCAACTTGAGAAAATGACTGTCACGCTAGCGGAGCCAGGTGGCCACAACCGCCGCCGCACTGCCGTCAGAACTCTGTTTAACACTTGTATGTCCGGCATGAATGCAGTAAACCTCGCCAACGTCGGACGGCATGCAGCCAAAATTCAGACTGAGATTCCACAGAGAACAGAGCCACTCACAACAGAGTGCATCCCTGCAGCCCATCGACAAGACAATAGGGAACTGTGGTAACTTTCAACACTCACAGCGTTCTGCTGACCCCGACAGTGAACTCCATGAAACAGCTGTTTACCGTCTTCCATAATGACTTTGCTCAAAATCAGCTGGTAACAGCCCTGATGACAAACCTGCTAAGGGGGGGGGTGAACTCCTCCATCGACAGCCTCGCCATGGGTAGAATCCCACCGCACCTGATACCCTTAGGCCTCATGCAAACCGTGCTGGCGTCCGCCATCACCACGCCAACTGACTCTTTAAAAATACACCTTGCCTACTCTCATGGGTAGTGCCATCCCACTCTGCATCACCACAAGCAGAGAAAATGGGACGTTCCCCTGAACTTACCCATCATAGTCAAGCCGAATCCACCGGCTCAAGAACATTGTCCATGTCAGATTTTGAAAGGCAGCACTCACATCAAGATCCGCATGCCGTACGTGATTGCCTTGCATGACAGCGACACCAAGCTGTCCCCAGCTCCGAATCCACACATGTGCACATTGACCAAAGACATTTGCTATCCCTGCCCTAACAAATCTTTCCTCAGAGACAACCCTGACGGAACCTGCGGGCTGCAGATCAGTGGCACAAGCTGCCCTGCTAAAGCCAAGCCTCGCACTCAAGTCACCGAGACCCAAGCAGAGATTGTAAGTGATCTGTGTCACCTTGCTCAGCCAGAGCAGCGCATCCAAGTACCAAAAGGCCCCATCCTTCTTCAAGAACCACACTCTCACCCTAACTCCAGAAAGGGAATTGTGGTTCGCAAAAGGGGGATCCCAGCTAATTGACATTACATCTATCAACTACACCCTGACACTCGACAGTCATCCTGCACAGGAGGCTCAACGAGATGCGAACATCTACAGCCAAGCCCACGGGACCCTCAGGAAGAGGGTACCACGCTGGAGGCTGCGTCGAACTTTATCAAGCTGAGCCCTCAGCCTCAGCCTAACAGCACCTCCTACCCAATCATCATGATTCACCTGCCATCCGCCAATGGTGATGATTTGTCGTCATATGATGTCCAACACACGGGGACATCATCCGACGAAAAGGGGGAAATATGTAGCGTATTTAGGGTGAATCTGAATAATTAAATATATTCTGGATAACTAAAATCCTAAGAGCCTTCAAAGGCCGGGAAGCTTCCAAACCAGCGTTCCCCACCCCCAGGACTCAAAATTAACACACACACACACACACACATTCCACCACACATCCCCCCCAGGAATGTGGAATGTGCCACAGGAAGTTAATGTTACAGAGAAAAGAAACTTCTCTTTTTAAAAGACATTGTAAACAGAAATATTCAATGTGTTTTATGTGTTTGTTTGTTCATGTTACATTGAAATAACTGAGTTTACCATTATGTATTTTTACATGTAACTGCGTATTCCCTAGAATTCTAACGAAGGAGAACTGAATTTTGCAGTCATATATATTCTATTATACTTCCCCTTTAGAATTGTAAGAACAATGTATCTAATCTCATGTTATGATTTGTCTTTTATGTGTTTGGTCTGTTTCTCGAAAACTGGGATAATGTTTCAAACCTTGCCAACTAATGTTTAACCAAATCCATTTGTGACAAGTTTGGAGTCTCTGAGTTCCAATCGTCGCACCCCAGTTAGCCATTGATATCACATCTTGCTAAAACTTTGTTACACATATGACTATAATAATTAGGAAGATTCTGCTTTTAAACACCCGATGAAATTAGGGTTTCAAATGCCTTGCTTAAGAGAACAAAGGGATCATACAACCAGAAGTCCCGCCTGCGAGTTTCGACCTCTTGATTGGCCGAGTCAATGGGAAGAGGCTGGACTTCGCCGATGTGATAAATGTAGGAGCGCAGCTCTGCCCACTCTCTTGCTTCGCCCGTCGTTACTGCTGCATCATGTAACCCGATCCCGTGGGCTCCTTCGGAGACCCGATCCGATCTTTATATCTTTCCTTTGTAAGGCAAAGTTTTGTTTTCCATAGTCGAATCTGTTTACTTCCACGGAGTGAAACAAACGTAGCCGAGCTACTTTCATTGGTAATGCTACTCAAAGACTTTAAACCGCCGCGCAACACGAGCGCCCAGAGACAACACGTGACGCTTACACACACAAAGGACTCCGCTCACGCACGCGGCCGGGACAGGCCTTCAGGAATGCGACAACACAGCGAGACCCATAACTTGTGCAAGTATCTCTTTATAACGCTTCTAAGGAGCATTAAGATGATGTTTCGTGTTGTAATCAGAAAGGTGAATGTCTTAGGAGGAAGTATGCCAATGTTCTCTCTCTCTCACTCTCTCTCTCCCTCTCTCTCTCTCTCTTACTCGCTAACGCGTGTAAGTCATCCATTGCCCAAACTTTACGCATTTCTCGTTCATCAATGTCTTAATGTGTTTCGTTCGTGTTAATGTTTGTAAATACATGTATTCCTGTAACGTAGTAAATATATATAAGTAGACATGCCTTTATTAAATCATTATATTCACTTGACTGATGGACTTTCTCTTTGCTCAATTTCGAGTCTCTGAAGTGCCAAAAGATCTTGCTACGAACTTTATAACTTAAAGATAGCTTTACATATTTGTTTATAGGGCAGAAAACCCAATTCTTCTGGCCAGAGAATTGCGTTTCCTGCAATCCTATAAAGTAAGATGATATTGGGGAAAACCCCTCAATGTTATTCGGACAATTGAGCTAAATTAATTTTGCCTGCTTTGTAAGACGTGATCTGTGTAATTACTTGCAATCAACTTGTTAAAATGAAAGGATTGTATGTATACATCCAGGTAAAATGACATTCTCCTTTAGGGGAGATTTATTAACATGTAAGACTGATCTAATCCAAACATGTATGAATAATTATTAATTACTAATTATTAATTATGATATGCAAATTCCCCAGGGATTAGATCCCCTAAAGTCTTTACACAACGTTACACTATCAGACCCGTTCAACAAAATTTTGAGGTGTGGGAGGAGACTGGCCAGCAATCAGTTTCAGGTGCAGGTGGTTAGTTCTATCATTAGGACCGCATAAAGGGTTCTTACAGCAACAGGTGGTGATGGGCTACTTGCACATAGCAACCTGACGTCATATCCACAACGGGTAAATACGGCTCGCTCTCTTCCGGTTTGAAGCCGTACATACACAACGTAGACATTTTCCGCTTAATACTAGAAAACAGTACAACATTATAACACGCATATTCTGTCAGCCCGGGGTTGTTTATTAGCCTAATGTAAGCTAGCAAACTAACGTAAGCCATAAAGTTTGAGATATATAGACTTACCTTCATATCCGTGGATATATGAAGAGGCATACATTTTAAAGCCCTTCTCTCTAATTTGCTGGTAGGTGATTTGGAGGAGGACTTACAAAGGCGATTTACGTCCGTTATTGTAAGTTTCGGCAACTCTTGTAAACATCTCATCTCATAGTGTAGAATAGCGCCGGAAAAGACGAGGCCGCATTTCCGGTAAGGAAGTAGTTACGTGCAAGGAGCCCACTGGGCTCTGATAGTCTGTTTTTTTTTTTTAGGTGTTCAAGCACAAAGTGCTGAAAACCTATTGTATTTGTAAGGATTTTTATTAGGTGTTCAAGCACGAAGTGCTGAAAACCTATTGTAATTGTACTGATTTTTATTATTATTAGGTGTTCAAGCACGAAGTGCTGAAAACCTATTGTATTTGTGCTGATTTTTATTATTATTAGGTGTTCAAGCACGAAGTGCTGAAAACCTATTGTATTTGTAAGGATTTTTATTAGGTGTTCAAGCACGAAATGCTGAAAACCTATTGTAATTGTACTGATTTTTATTATTATTAGGTGTTCAAGCACGAAGTGCTGGAAACCTATTGTATTTGTGCTGATTTTTATTATTATTAAGTGTTCAAGCACGAAGTGCTGAAAACCTATTGTAATTGTACCGATTTTTAGGTGTTCAAGCACGAAGTGCTGAAAACCTATTGTATTTGTACTGATTTTTATTAGGTGTTCAAGCACGAAGTGCTGAAAACCTATTGTAATTGTACTGATTTTTAGGTGTTCAAGCACTTTAGTAAGGCCTAGAGACTTGAAACTTGCCCAGATGGTAGGCCTCAAATATGGGGACAACCTATCAGAGTATGACCCCGTTTGGCCCATAGGTGGCGCTACAGCAACCAAAAGTACTAAATTGCTCATAACTCCTAGACCGTTTGACTTATGTAGAGAATGAACCAAACACAAATGAATCTTCCATTTGATTCATTTAAACAGAACTCAATCACTAATTCAGTCATAAAATATCCCGGCTCCAAATTGTCTAGAACCCCCTCCAGAGAAGATTTTATGGCCCCGCAGGGACCAAGGAAACTGACCATCTTTGACCTCCCTCAGCACCACCACTGCTGCAGCAGGACAGATGTTTAACAGACTCGTCTTTCTTAAGGAGCAAGGTCCCATGAGAAGATGAACAGAGCAGACTTCAGCAGGGACCTTGCCGTGACCTCAGATTGGAATGTCTTTCTTAAACCCCAGAAACTTTACACACCAACACACTTTACATATCAAACCACATTAATTCTGCACATTCTGCAGAGAACAACTCACACAGAACAATGCTCAGTGGACTCATAATCAAACATCATAATTCTTGTTGTTCCAACAATTCATGTTTGTACTATGCTTAGATTACATATACATCTTAGATTCCATATAAATCATGTAATGGTGATTATAACTGTGTGTATGAATGAACGAGTATCGTGCTTCCAATCAAAATAATCGTATGCCCTTAATTCATAAGATGGCTTGTTTGAAATCTGTGTAAAATGCTTTGTATGATTATAATAATCTATAATGTTTAAACTGCGATCTCTTGTTCTCTCTGCTTAGTGCTGGGAGACAAGGAGATCCCAGATAACGGTTTATGATAAGTAGTAACTGGTCCACCTCCTAAAATGATGCCATTGTCTCATTGGTCGGATTTCTCCAAAAGAGGTTGGACTAACTTTAAGTTAAAGACCCGAACAAGGCAGTTCAGTTCAGTTCAGAGAGCAGTTCAGTTTTCGGTTCGGTTCAGTTCGGTTTTGAGTCGGTTCTGTGGTAAATAAAGTTGTGCCTCTCTCTATTGAACAAACAGCAAGAGAGTGTTCATGTTCGTACGCTTCTACATCGACCAGACCAACTTTAGACCAGCAGACAAATAACCCATCAAGATCGGGGTTAAAACAGCTCATTCAAGCCACCTTACTCGTCTTACTTTCCTTTCTTCCTTTATTTTCTTTTTCGTAAAAGTCTCGGTTCTAAGTTAAGTTTTGCTGCAAAGTAACGTTTCGGCTGCAAAACCCGCTTCCAACTTCAAAGACTTTCATTCATCCGCGCCAACACACCACGTGACTGGCCGTCCAACTTCCATACAGACAAAGACAACCAGCCACGCGGACCCAGCCGGGAAACCCCTCTGACGAAGCACCTCAAATAGGGAATTCCCTGGCCTAAGCAACGCAAAGGACAAGCAAGTAACCTCCAGACTCTAGGTGAACTGGTGTTTTTTAATTTAAATTGAATAACCTGTCTAAGAAACGAAGGTTTAAATTAATGCTTGGTGGTTTGTTCAGGTTTATGTCTTACAAAGTGCCTCTCACTCTGAAAACTCACTCTTTCTCTCTTTTCCTCTGCGCCTGGTATGAATGTGTGTGTGTGTGTGATTGTGTTTAGACCTTAGTTTATGTGTTTAGAATAATCAATAAAGTCTTGTTTATATTTGAAAAGATATTTGCCTTGTGTTGTGCTTACACATTTAATGTCTTGTACTGCCGATCTAAAGTTACCTTGCTAATACATAGTGTTTCACTATAGATTGGATATTTATATCTGTTGCCAAGGTTTAAATTACGGCCCGTTCAAATGAACTCTAAACGAGTCATTTGCTCGGTTCCATAGTGATTCGGTCAATGATTCATTGCAAATCGATGAATCATTCCCTTTGAGCTAAATTGGCCTTCCGGCCCCCTTAAATACATTTTATGTATATTATTATTATGTAGGTTCGCTACACTTAGAATCAAGCTTTTTACACCACCGTAATCCCTGGCTCAAGACGGACAAGATGTATATCTCCAATTTGGATTTGGAGCTAAAAAAAAAATGTTATGGCCAATTTGCGATTTGTTGATTTGTAGGCCTAATTGAATCGACACACTACCTTTTATTATTGGGGGAGGAAACAAGTTAAAAAAATCGCCGTCGAGCCATGTCGGCCTACGCACTGAAAGAACCGGTTTACTCCAGTGCATTTTCATTTTTAAAAGCATTATCTTCGGTACCTTTCGACCCTCGGAAACGGAGATATGACCCTTCAGTCCGAAGCAAGACGCGACGCAACCCACGGCCACGACACCTCAGACTGACAGACACCTAACAATAAACGTGAATTTAGGCAACTTTAGTTTTGTACACATTGTCATGTTATTTACAATCAAATGCATTTAGTTTTATTAAAGGACAAGGGCTCACGCACCCAAAGTCCCATCCCCCCTAAATGTTTATTTCAGGAGGAAGACGCCAGAAAAGACGCACAAGTATTGCTGTGATCGATGAAAACAATCCAGAAATGAGTCTGTCGCTTACTCAAACTGTATAAAGTGTGTGTGATGGTTGTGTAAATATGATAAATACCGTGAACTGCTCTCCTCGCCTCAAAAGACTCGGCGCTGAACGACGGAAGAGAGACGGCGCGCGCGAGCGGTGACGTCATCGGCCGCCAACGGTCGAAGATCGAAGACGCGCCAATATATTAGAATTAATGAAAAGCTATGTAGAGCAAAATGTACAACGCACTACTCCTAACATTCTTTACATAAATTGTATTGACATTCTAAGCAAAACATGTAGGCCTACTAATAAACATATCAGAGAATGTTTCTACAATGCCAAAAAAATAATACCTAGAGGGAAATTTTTCTGGAATTGGGCATGGCTTGTTCCTTTTAAATTTTGTATCACAAATAAAATTAGAGAATTACATCTAAAAATACTACATAACATATACCCATCTAAGATGTACATTTCAAGATTTATTGATATTGATAACAAATGTACTTTTAACTTGAAAATGTAACCCGTTGTTTTATGGTTGTTCATACAGTAATGCATTTTGGAAAGAACTTGAGAATTCTATATTATGTAAAACAAAACACAAAACAACATTGAGGGGAAGAACATTGTCACTTATTTTGAATACAAAGAAAAGAAACTATGTCTGTACTATAATAAACCTTTACATTTTGTTAGGCAAGTTTCATATCCATAAATGTAAATTCCAGAATTCTTCACCATCATTTAAGTTGTTTTTGATAGAGGTGGATTTTTATTTTAAGTCTCTTAAATTAATTACAAAAAAGAAATGCATATCAGTAATGAACATTCATTTAGAAATTTTTTAATGGATAATATGTCACTAGAACTATTTTTGTCATGGGATACAAATTTGTCACAAGTTTATTTTTCTTTATCGGTACTATTATAAAGAATGTGAACTGGAAAGACTGGAATGTTGTTGTGTTATAATTTATTTTAAAAAAGAAAAAGAAAAAAAAGAAGATGCGCCAAATACTGTTCATAACGACAAAACATCTATAGACATCAACATAATTACACAAACATTTTAAAAAATATATTAAAATTGGAACAAACTAAAAACAGAAAAGCAATGAAAACTTGTAATGCTTTGAAAGCACTGGATTTTATATAAAAAAAAATATATATACTTCTTTCTTTCTTTCTTTCTCTTTTGGGATGGAGATAATTTCAGTTTATTTAGTAGAAACTGTTATTTAAAGTTTATATTAATTGTTCTGACTTCATGAAGCCTCATGGTGTGAATGAAACAATAATAATATACTATGTATTACACTGTCACTTAAAATAATGCTTTATATATATATATTTAGGGACATTTTTTGGGGAAATATTTTTTATTGAAATATTCTAATATGACTCCCACTCCACCTATTATTGTCTGTCAAATTGCCTCCTCATTCATGTATTCAACTAGCCTGGCTAACGTCAGACCCAAGTCTCATTGAAACTTGGGTCTGGGAACCACATGTACATTTTCAAGTATTTGAGGCGTGGTTTACGAATGCCCGGCGCCGTTTATTGGGTGCTAAGAATATCTATCAAATGCGCCTGCCAATCGTTTCAATTATATCAGATGACGTATGTGTCGCATAGACGTCAGCATCGTCTTGCTGCTCCCTCCCCGTTCTGTGATTGGTTCCCTAGATGAGGCGAAAATCTGGACCATGGTATCCATACTGCCTTTCAGCGTGAATAAAAGACTAGTATTCAACTTGAATTATCATGTAATAAGTCATTTTCTACTTACATAAACAATTGTATAGAATATTCATTTTGTTGTATTTTATGTAGGCTAATTTAATTAATAATAATAAAAAAAATTGATGATGTGTCTGCCCCTACCTTTTGGTCAACTATGTTATTAAACAACATAAAAATCTCCAAAGTATTCATATAAAAGCATGTGAACTGTACCAAGTGATGTCACTTCCTCTGGCAGGAAACTCTAGAAGGCAGGGAGATATGACATCATTCTTTTCTCATTCATTTGTACAAATGTTTAGCGTACACCGTCCTATGATTACGTAACTCAAGTTACTTGTAATGAGCTACCCCGTGTAACTCATTTATGTATGAATAGGTATAGGGCAATGTATTTTTTCATATATCCTGTTGTTTTAGAGAGATGAAGCTTACAAAACTGCAGTTAGCTGTTAGTGCATTTAGGTCAAGGGTCATATGGAGAGACCAAGACACGTATAACTTCTGCTTTGCTGTGACATATTGAAGTAAGTGTGAAGGTAAACACCGTTGCTATGAGACTTGCAAAAGGAAGAGGTCAGCAGATGTTCAGTTATGGGGAAGCGAGAACTACAAAAGATCTGTGAAGGGTTCCAGGAAGCCGAGGGGCATAAACTCACTGTTTGCTGTATAACTGTCTTGTCAAATGCTGTATTTCTTGTTATAAATGTATGCAAATGTTTTGTGCTCAGGTGAAAACCCTGTGATCTCTGAAGGGTATAAATTATGAGACTTTCAACAGTTTGAGTCCGAACCTTGTGGTGAAAACTACTCATATATTTTTAATGTTGGTTTTTATTCTGTACTTTGTTACTGACTGAGACTTGCAGAAGGAAGAGGTCAGCAGAAAAAGTTCAGTAATGGGGAAGCGAGAACTGCAAAAGATCTGTGAAGGGTTCCAGGAAGCCGAGCGGCATAAACAACTGAATGTGGTGATTCGTAAACTTCTCTATAACAAGTCTCAGAGTGATTTTCTCCAACAACAAAAACTATAAAACTAAACTATAAAAAACGATTATCTGGACGTGGACAATAATCCCATCGAGCCTCAAGAGCGCCCGAATCCAGACTGAGTTTGGCACGGACTCCACCTGAAATTTCTAGCCAGCGAACAGCGATCAAAACCTGAAGGTAATGCCAAATCTTTTTGATTTGTACAGGTTATGGAGATGTGTGATGGAAATCTTAGTCATTTAGGGGGGATATTAATACAACACTATAAATAAATGTCATATTTTAAACACCATAGATGGTTTCAAAGTTGTTATTTGGTGCTGAAGAAATGTAAAATCTGGGGACCCCATGAAATTTTCCCCGGTTTCAGAGTCAAGGGTTAAGATAGAGAAAATGAAGATACTGGAACGACATATACTTAAGTCAAACTTTCAAGGCAACGATGATTCATCTTTCACAGATATTGAAAGAAATTAATTTCTCTTAAATAATATTTTGGAAGAAAGAGGAAAAGGAGCTTTGATTAGAGCCAGATACACTTATTAAAGACCGTTTGACTAGTAACTAAAAGTCCAAATCACAGTCCCTGCTGCACCAAATTAATTGATATAAATACTAGTGTAGAACATTTCATAGAAACTGTGTCTATTCCTTACGGAGCCCCTAAAGGGACGTGGTTGTGAAAAAAATTTTAGGATGGGAGAATTTTTTTTTTTTAATCTTTTGCGTTCCCTCGCAAAACTTTTGCGTTCCCCCGAGAAACTTTGCGTTCCCTCGCAAAACTTTTGCGTTCCCTCGCAAAGATATTTGCGTTCCCACGCAAAAGTTTTGCGTTCCCACGCAAAAGTTTTGCGTTCCCTCGCAAAGTTATTTGCGTTCCCACGCAAAAGTTTTGCGTTCCCTCGCAAAGTTATTTGCGTTCCCACGCAAAACCTGTTGTGAGCTCGGACAGACACTTCCTGTTTAATGTCCCGCTGGCAGTGCTTCAGAGCTCCGTACGTTAATGGAGCGTTTCAAAGTGTTTGAACTTGGACTCGAATATAAAGAAATGCGGTCAAGGAGTTCAGTGAAGCTGGCAATATATTCAAATAGGATATTCGAACTTCCCGGATCAATATACTTGAGCTAAACGTTGTTAAAACACAAATGACACCTATTTACAATCACAGTAACGGTTACTGAGTAACCTCGACAACGAGCTACAACCCAATTCTCCTCAAGCGAGCTTTATAATATAGGCTAAATGGATCTTTATGTGCAGGCGGCTGAGAGACAAGTGCTAGAGGTCCATCTGCAAAGTGCAATATTGCCCAAAAAACGACTACAGCATCAACTCATATTCAAAAATACAAAAATAGTCATTAACTTTAATGTTACAAACTCTAGTGCCACCCAATTCAGCTTACACATCAATGGTGACCCACTGGTCATACTACACTGCTTTTGCACATTTTATATTATAAAAAATATTCAATAACTTCACTGTAACACGCCAAATTTAGTTCACACATCACTGCTCTAATATTGGTTAACATTAGTTACATTTACAGTTATGCATTTGGAAGACACTAATATCCAAAGGTACACATTTACATTCTGAGTTCTTGCTTTTCCCTGGGAATCAAGGTCATGGGACGTTGGCATTGCAAGCGCTCTACTGTTTGAGCTACAGGAAAACTAGTATGGGAAGTAATTGCACAAAATAAGTAGGCCTAGTATTTACACAAATTATATTGCTACTGTGCGCAGCTAACATAATAGTTGCAATCATAGCTTATGCATTATATTTGCTTACTGAATTTCAATGGCGTATAACAGTGTGAAGTTATTGATTTTATTTCATAATAAAAAATCATAACAATGCATTTTTTTTAAATCAAACTAAGTATTGTAGTATAACCAGCAGGAGAGCAGTGATGTGTGAACTAAATTTGGCGACAGTAGCTAGTGTGTCATAGTGAAGCTATAGAATATGTTTAATAATATAAAATGTGCAGAAGGGTTCGGGGATTTGCACTTTGCAGACGGTCCCTTATTTGGACTTGTCTCTCAATCGGCTGTTTAGAGATACATTTATATTATAAAGCTCGTTTTGAGGAGAATTAGCTCGTTGTCTAGGTTACTGTGATTGTAAATAGGTGTCGTTTGTGTTTTAACAACGTTTAGCTCAAGAATATTGAACCGGGAAGTTCGAATAGCCTATTTGAATATTGCCAACTTCACTGAACTCCTTGACCGCATTTCTTTATATTCGAGTCCAAGTTCAAACACTATGAAACGCTCCATTAACGTACGGAGCTCTGAAGCACTGCCAGCGGGACATTAAACAGGAAGTGTCTGTCCGAGCTCATAACAGGTTTTGCGTGGGAACGCAAATATCTTTGCGAGGGAACGCAAAACTTTTGCGTGGGAACGCAAATAACTTTGCGAGGGAACGCAAATAACTTTGCGAGGGAACGCAAAAGTTTTGCGTGGGAACGCAAATATCTTTGCGAGGGAACGCAAAAGTTTTGCGAGGGAACGCAAAGTTTCTCGGGGGAACGCAAAAGTTTTGCGAGGGAACGCAAAAGATTAAAAAAAAAAAATTCTCCCATCCTAAAATTTTTTTCACCACCACGTCCCTTTAGGGGCTCCGTAATTCCTCGCTTAGTGAGATCAAATAATAAATCTACTGCAGGATCTAGGAAAATCTAATTGTTATTAAAACAGAAAATATCGCTATTAGAGAACAAAAGCAATTTCTAAAGCTAGGTCTTCTAAACATTAGATCGCTCACACCTAAGGCAGTTATTGTAAATGAAATAGTCACAGATAATAGCATCGATGTACTTTGCCTTACTGAAACCTGGCTTAAACCAAATGATTATTTCGGTCTAAATGAGTCTACTCCACTAGGATACTGTTATAAGCATGAGCCCCGTCTGATTGGTTCACTGTAAAATCTAATTAGTTCAACTTACTTGAAAAAAGCATGCAAACCGATTGCACTTAAAAAACTAAGTACAGTGGAATAGGTATTGCGTGTTGTATTAACAAATCCTTGTTTAGTATAGTAAACTTACTCTTGAGAGCAGGGGCGGCGCTAGGGGTGGGCTAAGGGGGCTGGAGCCCCGAATGTTTTCAGTAAAGCCCCGAATGTTTTTATTACCATGCATTGTACGCACCATCACTGAGTTTCCATTAAATGTATATCTCTCCACTCTCGCTCGCATCTAAAGCGTCCGTCAACATACGCGTTGTCATCAGTAGCGACAAGAACCGCCCACTCAGGCTAGTGCTTCTGAGTGACATGTAAACTGGCCAATCATCGATGAGAAGTTCAGCGTCTGTACGATCCAGCCAATGAAATTCGATATTTTGGAGCAAGGCGGTTTGTTGATGTGTAAGTTAGTATGAATGAATGAGTAAAATGGATATATCAAAGTTCTTCAAAAAAAAAGGAAGTAAAACACCCCCAGCCATCACTAAAACAAAATACAACAGCTTCAGCAGGTATCTGTAACTTTTAATCATAGTATTATATTTCTTATTCGGTTTTAAATTGTGTCTGATTTACATTTTGATCGTTTAACAGTTTGTGTGGCAGTCTAGGACACACACACACACACACACACACACACACACACACACACACACACACACACACACACACACACACACACACACACACACACACACACACACACACACACGCATTTTTAGAGCGTTATATGTTTGGTTAGCATGGCCTGCAGGTGGCAGGGCAACGATTCAATAAGAAAAGATAAAATAAACGTAAAGAAAATATTCGCTAACGAAAATGGTTTCAAACAAAGCATCACGGTGTTTATTGAATGAATTTGCTTGTAAACGAATCACTGACCGTTCAAAAAACATTTCTTACTTTTTTTTCTAAATGAATCATCTGTTTTGAACGAATCGATTGAATAAAAGCGACTCACTCATTAAGGCAGTGGCTTGCCGCCATCTAGTGGCAAAGTACCATTTTAATTTCATATTTCTAATTCTGTATTCAAAATTTGATATTTGATACATTAGTCTCATACGATTATTTATGCAACTTGTAAGTGCTGTGTAAAATACTTGGCTTAATGTTTAGTGTTTGTGTTTGTATTATGTATAAAGTAAAAATAAGGTAGCCTTTAAAATGTAATATGTGCATGAAGAATGGGTGAAGATTTTTTTTGTTATTATAGAGATTCTTTAGTCACCTCTTTTTATCTATTCTCACAAAAATCATGTTGTTAAGTGAAGGCTATTTATTAAAACAATAATAGAGCTGAGCTTGCTATTTTATCATGTCTTAGATGAGTCAGCAAGGAAAGAAGAGGCTTTAGAAGGTGAAAGGGAGGATGATCTAGGAACACTGCAGACAGGCCCAAAACATGTGAAGCTTCAGCAGTATCCCTTTACCCAATTTGGAACACAGCAGAGAGCTTTTAATAAGAATTGGCTAGATGCATTTCAGTGGCTTGAGTATTCCGTATCCCGAAATTCTGCATTCTGCTTTTCTTGTCGTCTCTTTGGGAAGCATCATATCCGAAACAGCAAAGACACATTAACAAGTGCAGGTTTCTCTAACTGGAAAAAGGCTTTAGAATCATTCAGAGAGCATGAACAAAGTAGCCTTCATAAGGCTTCCATGACATGCTGGAAGAGCTACAAAACAGCTCAAATACATGGAGATATAACAGAACAGCTTCATAGAGCCAGTGTAGGAGAAATAACTGAGAGACGTGAATACCTCCATCGTATTGTTGCTGTGACGTCATTTCTGGGGAAGCAGGGGATTGCATTCCGTGGACATAATGAACAGAGCCAGAGTCAAAATCAGGGAAACTTCCTTGAGTGCATGAAACTTCTCACACAGTTTGACCCATTTCTACAGCAGTACAATGCTCCATCCCATGCTACCTACCTGTCTCACTCATCACAAAATGAAATGATTGCATGTATTTCAGAAGAGGTCACAGAAAGCATCATAAAAGAAATGAGAAATTCAAAGATGTACGCTCTAATGGCAGATGAGGCACGGGACAGGCACTCTGAACAACTGGCAGTATGTGTGCGTTACGTTACGTCTGAGGGCAGAATCAAGGAAAATTTTCTTGGTTTCAGCAAACTGTTCGGTTTTGATGCACAATCCATCACTGATGCAATAGAGCAAACATTGAAAGCACATACAATTGACCATCTTCTCTGTGTTGCACAAGCATATGACGGGGCTGCAGTCATGAGTGGTGCTGTGAGGGGCGTTCAGGCCCGTTTCAGAGAACGTCATCCAGAAGCAGTGTACCTTCACTGCTATGCACATGAATTAAATCTTGTGCTGTGCCATGCATGCAAGGCAATACCAGAAGCCACCAACTTTTTTGATTTACTGGAGAGCCTTTATTCATTTTTCAGTGCATCTCTTGTTAATCACCAAAAGTTTACTGATGTTCAAAAACAGCTTGGACTACAATCATCTGAGCTGGTACAGCTGTCAACAACACGTTGGGCATGTCAGGTGAAGTCTGTGAGTGCTGTAATTGACAATTTCTGTGCTATTCTGCAATGTCTTGACAACATTTCAACACCAATGGCTGTAGGCCTCCGGTCCAAACTCAGCAACTTTAACACTGTCTACATGCTGCTGATGTTTCATAGACTTTTATCCATCACTGAAGGCCTCCACAAATTCCTGCAGGGGGAAACCGTAGACCTGGGACAAGCAGTTCAATACAAAACAGCAGTCTACGACTCTCTCAAAGAACAACGCACAGCTCAGAGTGCTACAGAGTTATTTTCAAAAACAAAGGCCTTGTGTGAGGTAAATAACATTCCAGAACCTTCTGCAGGTTTTAGACGGAAACAGAAGAGGCTTGATGATTATGTGATGGAAACACCATGTAGGACAACCTCAGAAATCAGTTCTTCGCATGACCACATGTGTACACTGTACTACCCTTGCCTTGACCGAATGATGCAAGAGATTGACAACCGTTTCTCAGGAGTAGGAGTAGAGCTTATGAAGGGCATTCAAGCCTGCCATCCAGCCTCAGACAGCTTTCTTGATGAAGAATCTCTCAAGATTCTTGCAATGCATTATAAAATAGAGTTGCAGTCAGAGGAGCTCCTGGTGGCAAAAAACTTCTTGAACAGAAGGAAGGAGAAAGAAGAAATTCCTGACATAGTCAGTGTGTTCAAGATGCTAAATAGTGACATGTTTCCCACACTGAATTCAGTATTTCAAGTAGCACTGACAATTCCAGTTAGTAGCTGCAGCTGTGAACGTTCCTTTAGTGCCTTGCGTCGACTGCATACATGGTTAAGAAACACAATGGAACAAGACCGTCTGAACCACCTGGCAGTGATGTCCATTGAGAAGGAGAACTTGACTGCTGTTGACCATGACATGGTGATAGACAGATTTGCCCAAATGAAATCAAGACGATACAGTCTTAAACTACCACCATCAAAGCAATAAAGAACCAGACAGAAAATGGATTGAGGGAGGTAGATAAAACCACTTTACAGTAAAGTTTTATTTGTTTTCATTAGTTATTTCATTACCAATAAACTAAGAATTTTTTTTCCATTCATTAATTTTTTTTTAATCTTTTTTTTAAATCAAAATACAATTGTTCGTTACAAAAATGTTCGGACCATATGGACATAGAAATTATCGTCAAATGTTAAAGGAACACTCCACCGATTTTTCATATTAAACTATGTTATTCCTATTAACTATGAGAGTTGATACAAACCTCTCTCGTCTCAGTGCGTGCGCTCAATCGCTCTGGCGCGCGGCAACACTTTGAGAGCAGTTCATTCATTAGGATCCAAACAGAGATGAAGTTAGAAGCGACCAAACACCTCCACGTTTTCCCTATTTGAATACAGTTACACGAGTAGTTACATGACCAAGTATGGTGACACAAAATTAAACGTGTAAAACTACTCGTGTAACTGTATTCAAATAGGGAAAACGTGGAGGTGTTTGGTCGCTTCTAACTTCATCTCTGTTTGGATCCTAATGAATGAACTGCTCTCAAAGTGTCGCCGCGCGCCAGAGCGATTGAGCGCACGCACTGAGACGAGAGAGGTTTGTATCAACTCATCTTAGGGAATAACATAGTTTAATATGGAAAAACGGTGGAGTGTTCCTTTAACTATTATACTGACTAATGTTAACAAACACAATTTTACTGTAAAGCATTATAACAAAAAGAAAATTAAAAGCAAATGAAAAAGCCAAATACATAGAGAAGTGGGCACAATTTAAGAGGAGAATAGTGTAAAAGGGGATGGAGGAAAAAGGAGAAATGAGTGGAGATGTATGGAGAAGAGAAATGGAGGACATTAAAAACAAATGAAACCAATAAGAGGAATGAAGACATTAGATTTAGGATGAACGGTGTGGATAGAAGATGAGAAAAGGAGTGGAGAGAGACTAGAAGAGCTGCCAGCAGCCCAAATCAAAAGGAGAGCTGTTATGATGAAAAACAATTGAAAGAGGAAAGCAGGCAACAACAAAGCTATAGGACAAGACTTTATGAAGCAGCCACACCACAGGAATGATGCACATACGTCAGTAGAGGGTAAGGTTTATCTGTAGTGCTAGACTGAATAACTTGAATCGGTTTACTGTAATGCATAAACACAGAGCTAAGGTCCTTTGGGTCTTTGTAGAGTATGTCAGTGCACTGCTTAATGTTTGCTTCTTACCCCTGTTCTACCAGGACAAGTATGGCCAGATGGCTTGTTTGGAAAAGAAGGGGAAAACTGAGAGACAGAGACAAAAAAGTGAGATAGAGACACAACATCAGCAGAATAGTATAGGAAAGAGAAATGGACTGATTTTCCTGCTATCAATTGCTATTGCATTGCACTTGACCTGATGTTGAACTTGACCTGTGCTGTTCCCTTTGTTTGTAAATAGCATCTTGGAATGTTTGGTATTCTTACTTTGGAATGCATTATTGCATTTTTGTTGATGAGGGTGGATTGATGTTTCAGTTTAACTCTGTGTGACATTGTGATTTTTAATTTTAATAAGCCAGAAATATTTACCTTGTTAAAAAAACAATAAAAAAACAAATATAAAATGTTTATTTAAAGTTTATTCCTTGTATCGTGACACATACATGGATTTCTCTGGGCTAAGCCCCGGATATCCACTCACCCTAGAACCGCCCCTGCTTGAGAGTAAGAAAAAATGTGTGCAGTGTACTTGACAATTTACTTTAGATGTACTCCTGACTTAGTATAGACTACTCAGAATTACTATTTCAAACAACTAAGTAATGCCATGTGAACTTTGCTTTGTGTGTACTCTAAACACAATTATTTAAGTTGGGCTAACTAATGTGACAATTCCTGCAACTTAGAATTTCTTGTTTTTAGTTACTTGAAGAGCGATTTTGATTTACTTAAAAGACCAAGTAACTGTTACTTCTGTAAATTAAGTACTTCAAACATTCATTTTACATTTTTCCATTTACAGTAATCAATTGACATTGAGATTGTTATTATTCAGAATAACAATCTCAAACACTAAATGCTCACCTATATGTTAACTCTGTTCTCGAACTCACTATACACTTGTCACATAAATTTACCAGAGATATTACTGAAGTATAAAGTATCATAAAATAGAAATATTTAACACACAACCACATTATAGTTTAAACAGGTTTATTCTTTAAACCTAAATCATTGGTATTAAGTTTCCAATGTTCTGCACATATACATCGGTACCAAAATTGTTCTTCAATAATCTTCCAGTAATATACAGTACATACAATTGTCATTTGTGGAAAAACAATTCCAAGTCTGACCTTTTATTTAACAATCCTGAACAACTGCTTTGCTTTTGTAATAACAATAAAGTTTAAAGACCAAACTTGGTAAAGAATCAACTGCTGACAAGTACAAGTGACATCCAGTTAGTGTACAAAAATGACAGAGTAATAACGATAACAACAGATCTCACACATACCTGCAGCCTCTAAATGTAACTTGCTGATGAACCCAGTGGCTGATATAAAACAATATGAAAGGAGTGCCTTAATTTAGTTAAAGGAACACGTCGACTTTTGGGACTTTAGCTTATTCACCGTATCTCCCAGAGTTAGATAAGTCCACACATACCATTTTCATCTCCATGCGTCCCGTAACTCTGTCTGACACACACCCCTTGTTATTTGTACACACTGTGACTATACAAATCACAACATATAAATAGGAAAATGTTGGTGTTATTTTGTCACTTATTGGGAGCAGTATGCTAGCTGAAGCCATTTACTTCCAGTCTTTGTGCTAAGCTAGGCTAGCAGTGTGTGCGTCAGACAGAGTTACGGGACGCACGGAGATGAAAAGGGTATGTGTGGACTTATCTAACTCTGGGGGATACGGCGAATAAGCTAAAGTCCCAAAAAGTCAGCGTGTTCCTTTAACAATTAAAAGCAACTGGACCCACTTTCATAAACAAATGAGATTGTATGCCAAATGTCACTCTTGAATTTTACCATTCTAACTCAACAGGAGATTTTTAAGACTTTGAAGTTTGGGGGGGAGTTTGTTCTCTCCCAGGCCAAGCATCACTCGTTGAATAAAACCGAACGTGTTTTTCATTGGTTTTGGGTAGTCCAAGTGTAGGGCATATGATAGGCAAAGCGCTTGAGGCAGGTTTTCAAGATTGTCCATTACAATTGTCACAAGGTGACGAACCAGCAGCGGAACTATATATTCCACGGAGGAATGTTTCCGCCCGGAGCGCTCTCGACGCAACACCCAGTCAGCCTGATATGCGTCGCTACCATGGCAACAGCAGCCGCTGATGACAGAGTGACAGCAGGTGCGGCGCATCAAGGGGCTGTTTGGTGATTGGGACACACAGCGGCTGGAATCAGATAAAAACCAAGCTTTGGGAGACCGAAGGGAGTTCAGTTCGGCGTGGTAGTTCAGCGCAGTGGAAGTTCAGTGCAGTGTTCTGTGTTCGGTTTCCGGGTGCTGTGTCCTGACCTTGTTCCGTCGAGGAAGGCTGAGAGTTTCTGTGGGACAACTTCACTGGCGAGATAGATCCGCGGAAGGGAATCCGCTACGAAGGATTTGGTGGAGTGGAACAGAGAAGCGGAGGATAAGTTGCCTTGGAAACATCAAGTCCCCTGCCTGGGTAGAGATAAGTGCAAACCTTTTACTGGCCGTATGATACGTGATTTATATACCAAGACACTGCATATGAAGAGAAGCGATCTAGGAACCGGAGTCTAGACCCGTAATGTGAAGATAGCTGTTATGATGCACGAGTGAGATCGCTAAATATTCTTCCGTTTTACTGTCCCTGCTGTTCAGTACAAGGAGGTGGGCTGTGGCCTTATATTTCACAGAGTGGTTAAGAGTGACGTGAGTTGATGCTGTGCTCACCGGGTGTGTTTGAAGTGAAGCTACTGCATGCTTACTATATCAAATTCTGTCACGTGCCCATCGGTCTTGCCCTGTGTTGCAGTCTGGAGCCGCTGCAGAAGAGATAAAGCGACGGTGGAATTTAAAGCTTGCGGTGTTCTGATTCATCGTTGATGTTGTCTGGAGAACGGAGGAAGCCCAGTGATCTGCTTTCTGAGTGTCCCCCATCGAACACCCCTTTCACAGCCCTGAGCTTTCTGCATCCCCTGTATAGGGAAGAACAAACCGGACTCGAAGTATCTACCTGCTGTCTAGTCGACGCCCTCTTCACAGCCGTGAGCTTTCTGCATCCCCTGTATAGGGAAGAACAAACCGGACTCGAAGTACCTACCTGCTGTCTAGTCGACGCCCCCTTCACAGCCGTGAGCTTTCTGCATCCCCTGTATAGGGAAGAACAAACCGGACTCGAAGTATCTACCTGTTGTCTAGTCGACGCCCCCTTCACAGCCGTGAGCTTTCTGCATCCCCTGTATAGGGAAGAACAAACCGGACTCGAAGTACCTGCCTGCTGTCTAGTCGACGCCCCTTTCACAGCCGTAAGCTTTCCGCATCCTCTGCATAGGAAAGAACCAACCGGACTCGAAGTACCTGTCTGCTGTCTAGTCGACGCCCCTTTCACAGCCGTAAGCTTTCCGCATCCTCTGTATAGGAAAGAACCAACCGGACTCGAAGTACCTACCTGCTGTCTAGTCGACGCCCCTTTCACAGCCGTGAGCTTTCTGCATCCCCTGTATAGGAAGGAACCAACCGTACTCGAAGTACCCACCTGTTGTCTAGTCGACGCCCCTTTCACAGCCGTGAGTTTCCTGCATCCCCTGTATAGGAAAGAACCAACCGGACTCGAAGTACCCACCTGCTGTCTAGTCGACGCCCCTTTCACAGCCGTGAGCTCTCTGCATCCCCTGTATAGGAAGGAACCAACCGTACTCGAAGTACCCACCTGCTGTCTAGTCGACGCCCCTTTCACAGCCGTGAGCTTTCTGCATCCCCTGTATAGGAAGGAACCAACTGGACTCGAAGTACCCACCTGCTGTCTAGTCGACGCCCTTTCACAGCCGTGAGTTTCCTGCATCCTTTGTATAGGAAAGAACCAACCGGACTCGAAGTACCTACCTGCTGTCTAGTCGACGCCCCTTTCACAGCCGTGAGCTCTCTGCATCCCCTGTATAGGAAGGGACCAACCGTACTCGAAGTACCCACCTGCTGTCTAGTCGACGCCCCTTTCACAGCCATAAGCTTTCCGCATCCTTTGTATAGGAAGGAACCAACCGTACTCGAAGTACCCACCTGCTGTCTAGTCGACGCTCCTCTCACAGCCGTGAGCCTCCTGCATTCCCTGTATAGGAAGGAACCAACCGTGTTCGAAGTACCCACCTGCTGTCCAGTCGACGCTCCTTCCACAGCCGTAAGCTTTCTGCACCCCCGGCAGAGGAAAGAAACCTACCGTACTAGGAGTCCCTACCGGCTGTCCAGTCGACGCTCCTCTTCACCGCCGTAAAATTCTGTACTTGGGAGGTCGAGAAGAGGACAGCCTGCTCAGAGTCCGAGGAGGATAAGTCGTGCTTAGAGCACTTACCTGCTGGTCAGGTCCGCGTTCCCTCCATTGCCGAGAGCCTCGGCACCCGAAGAGTCCGAGGGGGTTGAGTGGACCCAGTCCCCACCTGTCGTCCAGCCGACGTCCCGGCGGCCACTGGAGGCTGGGGAGGAAGGAGGAATTTTAATTAGGATTACAAATTCTTTTAAATAATAAAGCCTGTTACATTTTACTTTCCTTGTCCGCCTGGTTTCTGGTCTGCTCCTCAGTGGTTCATTCCAAAGGGAGGGGGTAGACCCAGTCGACCCTCCCGACCTGTGACAGATCATTGGCGTAGTCGGCAGGATAACCACTGAGTTGAGCCACCAGAAGCCGTTATGGCAGAAGAAGAGGCACCGGGAGCACGAAGACAAGCCATGCCCATATTCATGGGAGCCCCTTGGGCCCAAAAGTACCAAGGTCCGGGATCGGAGATGAGTCTGTCGACATGGAGGGCCCAGGTCGAATATTTAGTCGGGCTCCAAGGTCTGGATGCCCCTCAGGGAGTACAGTTCATCTTGAATTCCTTGGAAGGAGAAGCACTGAGGGAAGTGCGAGCAGCGCCAGAAGCGAACCGTACCACGGCTCAAGCTATCTTTGACTTCCTTTCGGGGCAATACGGCGATACCACTCCCGTAGCCGTTCTGCGAACACAGTTCTTCAACTGCAAACAAGGGCCGCGACAGACCATCCGGGCATTCACGCTACAGCTGAGAGAGCAGTTCACTAGGCTAAGAGGAAGGCAAGACCATGGTCTAGGGGGTGAAGAGAGCCTGCTGCGAGACCAATTCCTCCTGGGGCTACGGGAAGGCCCCGTACGCCAAAGTCTGCGAATACAGGTCCGCCGGAACCCGGACTTGTCTTTTGACGAACTGAGACAAGAGGCGTTGGCCTTGGAACGGGATCACACGGTAGAGCCCTCAACGTGCATGGCTGCGAGTGCACCCGTCGACCCCCCACGCCCGGTCGAAGCGGAATGGAGACGTGCGTTACGAGAGGAGTTGAAAAAGGACGTCCAGGAACAGCTGGCCGAGCTATCCAACTCCTTCAGAGAAGAGCTCCGGCGTGAACGTTCCAGTCCATTGCTCCGAGAGCGGACCTATTCAGCGGGGAGCCGATTCCCAGAGCGACGCCCAGCTAGGCCAATGGGGCCGCGGTTCAGGTGGGACGAACAGGGACGCCCCATTTGTCATGGTTGTGGAGAGCCGGGTCATTACTTCCGCCAGTGCCGCTCCCGTCGGGGATCACAGGAGGATTTTTAGAGTTGCCGGCCACTGTGGGTCAAGTGGCTGGGACTCCCATGGTAGACCCCCTATCGATTACGAAGTCCAGAGCATGTTTGGTGGGGCATTGCCCCATTGTAGTGGCCCAGGTCAACGGGTTGGAAGTACAGTGCCTGTTAGACACTGGGTCGCAAGTCACTCTGTTCTCTGAGAGCCTGTCACGAGAGCTATTTAAGGGCCAGGATTGCCCCACCTCAGAAGCCCCCTGGTTGACGCTACGGGGAGCCAACGGTCTGGACATCCCATACGTGGGATACCTGGTGACTGACTTGAAGATCCATGGAGTCGTTGTCCCCCAGAAAGGGGTGGTGATCGTTCGTGACGCCTGCCTGGGAAACCATCGTGCCTTGTTGGGCATGAACGTTATAGCAGAATGTTGGGAGGAACTGTTCCAAGGTGGACTAAAGCAGACGGCCTCGACCTCGGAAAGTCACGAGTGGGACCGGATCAAGGCCGATTGCCGGCGGGTTCGCCTTGCCGAGACGCGAGGAGATCGAGAGGGCACTGGGAGGACGGCGTGCCGATACGCGTTATCCATTCCCGCTCAGAGTGAGGCTGTGGTGTGGGCCAGGCTCCCCTCGCAACTCTATGGTCCGGGAGAGTGGGTATTGGTGGAACCCCATCCGGACGGCCCAAACCTTGAGGTAGCTCGGGGGCTAGCCACAGCACGGCGGGGGAGGATTTCTGTGAAAGTACGGAACGTGAATGCGTTCCCCGTCCTGTTGCATCGACATCAGTGTCTGGCCCGAGTCACAGGGGTGTGCCCGCAACAAGTGAGAGAGCCGGGTGAAGTGCAGTTTAACCGAGTAAGCCCCTCCGTAGTGGAAGTTGCCCTGACCCGAACTGGACCGCCGGTGGGTAGTGAGGGAGAGGAATTGCCTAATCACCTCCAGGGAGGGTCACTACGCGGTGAAGGACTGGGAGAGGAACAGACTGGGCGGCTCCAGGATTTCCTGCTCAAATGGCAGCACTTGTTCTCGACTCACGACGAGGACTATGGCCGGACGGACATTGTGAAACATCAGATTCCGACCGGGGACGCCGCCCCGAGTAGAGAACGTTATCGACCAGTGCCGCCGACCCTGTATTCTGAGGTCCGCACCCTCCTGCGAGGAATGTTGGACAAGGGGATTATCCGGGAAAGTAGTAGCCCTTGGGCCGCCCCTATCGTACTGGTGCGCAAGAAAAATGGTTCCTGGAGATTCTGTGTGGATTACCGTAAGCTGAACCAGGTGACTAAGCGGGATGCTTTCCCCCTGCCCCGAGTAGAGGATTCACTCACCAGTCTTACACAGTCTGCATGGTATTCTACTCTCGACTTGGCCAGTGGGTACTGGCAGGTACAGATGGACGAGCGGGACAGGGAGAAGACAGCCTTCACGACCCCTTTCGGGCTATACGAGTGGGAACGGATGCCGTTTGGCCTTTGCAACGCCCCAGCCACGTTCCAGCGGCTTATGCAGCGGTGCCTGGGAGGTCAGTTGACGGAAACCACGCTGGTCTACCTCGATGACGTCATTGTCTATTCGCCAGACTTTGAGACTCACCTCCAACATCTGGAGCAAGCTTTCCGCGCCCTGGACAAATACGGGCTAAAGCTGCAACCTGACAAGTGTCAGCTCTTCCGGAAAGAGGTGAAGTTTCTGGGCCATGTGGTGAGTGCAGCTGGGATCGCTGTGGACCCAGAGAAGGTGTCGGCTGTGCAAGGGTGGGAGGCGCCGAAGACTGTGCGACAGGTCAGATCCTTCCTGGGTTTTGTCGGATATTACCGGCGGTTCATTCAGGACTTCTCCAAAATCGCCAAACCCATTAACCAGCTGCTCGGGGGCACGGGACGCTCGAGGGGCCGGGGATCTCCCGCAGTTCAGTGGGACCAGGCATGTGAGGCTGCATTCCGGAGGCTTAAACAGGAACTAATACAGGCCCCGATCCTGGCCTATGCAGACTTCTCCCAGCCTTTCATCTTGTACACTGATGCCAGCCATCTCGGCCTGGGTGCCGTGCTAGCCCAAAAACAGCAGGGGAAGGAGAGGGTGATTGCATACGCCAGCCGAAGCTTACACCCGGCAGAGAGGAACGATGCTAACTATAGTTCCTTCAAACTTGAGTTGTTGGCCATGAAGTGGGCAATGAGCGAAAAGTTCAAGGACTACCTTTGGGGGACCAAGGTCCTGGTGGTAACGGACAACAGCCCTCTGGTACATCTTCAGACGGCAAGGCTGGGGGCTGTCGAACAGAGATGGGTGGCACAACTGGCGAATTTCGACTACCAGCTGAAGTATCGGCCAGGGAAAGAGCATACGAATGCTGATGTGCTGTCGAGTTTCCGGTGGCAGGTCCAGTAGTTCAGGGGCCCAACTCTAGCTCTGAAGAGGAGGAAGGAGCAATGGTGGGGATCGTGGAAGCGCCTGGAGCATCGCAGGAAGAGGCCCCCAATGGGTGGGGCTGGGACCCACAGTGTTGGAGGTCAAGACAAGCGGAGGATGAAGGGTTGCGGACGGTACGAGAGTGGGTCCAGACTGGGAAATGGCCAGAGGCCAGAGAACGCCGGGCTCAGACTCAGGCAGTCCGAGGGTTGCTAGGACAATGGGAAAGGTTGGCTTTGAGGGAGGGGGTGCTCTGTCGCTCCATCCAGGACCCTAACCTGGGCGAGAAGATCTGGCAAATAGTAGTTCCGGA
Source organism: Chrosomus eos (assembly GCA_036326025.1). Taxonomy (NCBI): domain Eukaryota; kingdom Metazoa; phylum Chordata; class Actinopteri; order Cypriniformes; family Leuciscidae; genus Chrosomus; species Chrosomus eos. The sequence continues at coordinate 400,068 of JAZAVI010000005.1, forward strand.
GGGGCAACATCGGTCCCTGCTACAGGCCTATCACACCCAGTTGGGCCATCAGGGCCTGGAAAAGACGATCTCGCTATTGCGACGCCAGTTCTATTGGCCGGGGATGGAGAGGATTACCAAGGCCTACCTTCAGGGATGCCCCCGGTGCACCCTGTTTAAGACCAGGAAGGAGATCCGAGCCCCATTGGTCCCGATTCAAGCAAAGGCTCCCATGCACATGGTCGCCATGGACTATCTGACGCTGGGAAGGCCGGTGGACCGGATTCAGAACATCTTGGTGGTGACAGACCTATTCACCAAATATGCCTGGGCCATTCCCACCTTGGACCAAACTGCTACCACCACCGCGAACGCCTTGTGGAGGGCTGTGATTCAGCCTTTTGGGTGCCCTGAGATATTCCACTCCGACCAGGGGCCGAACTTTGAGTCCAGGGTGGTCCATGAGTTGTGCCAGCTGTACGGGGGTAGGAAGACCCACACGACACCGTACCATCCCCAAGGGAATGGAGGATGCGAGAGGTTTAACCAAACATTGCTGGGCCTATTGGGAACGTTGGAGATGGATCAGCAGGGCCATTGGGCAGATACGCTTCCGGCACTGATCCAAGCGTATAACAACAGCGTGCATAGCACCACTGGATATGCTCCAACATATCTGATGTTTGGAAGACACGTGCGGCTACCAGCCGACTTAGTAACGGGGGCTGCTACCCAAGGGGAGGAAGGGAGCTTGTCAGACTGGGTGGCGAGGCACCACCAGCGACTCCACTGGGCGTATGGCCGGGTCTCGGACCGGATCAACCAGGCGGGGGCAAAGAGCAAGAGACTGTACGACCGAACAGCTCGGGAGGCCCCATTGCTCCCAGGAGAGAGAGTCTTGGTGAGGGATAATCGTCGCCAAGGGAAGGGTAAGCTGAGTGATCGGTGGGAGCCTCGGCCCTATGTGGTCTTACGACAGCCACGTCCAGATCAACCCGTGTATGCTATCCGACCCGAGGGGAGAGCGGGCCCAGAACGGGTGCTCCACCGGAATCTGATTCGCCCTTGCCCGAACTACCCAAATCCCAGAGAGGAAGCCCCTCCGGTTGTGGCAGCACCAGGGCCGTTACTGGTAGGATGGGGAGTGGTCCCCAGGGGCTTGGGCCCAGCACCGGGACCGGTGAGACCCGAGTCTCCGCCGAGGCGGTCCCAGAGGGAGAACCGAGGTCGACCCCCGGTGAGGTATGGAGACTGGGAGAGCGGAACCCGTTCTCGGGACTAGAACGGATTGGCGGGGGAGTATGTCACAAGGTGACGAACCAGCAGCGGAACTATATATTCCACGGAGGAATGTTTCCGCCCGGAGCGCTCTCGACGCAACACCCAGTCAGCCTGATATGCGTCGCTACCATGGCAACAGCAGCCGCTGATGACAGAGTGACAGCAGGTGCGGCGCATCAAGGGGCTGTTTGGTGATTGGGACACACAGCGGCTGGAATCAGATAAAAACCAAGCTTTGGGAGACCGAAGGGAGTTCAGTTCGGCGTGGTAGTTCAGCGCAGTGGAAGTTCAGTGCAGTGTTCTGTGTTCGGTTTCCGGGTGCTGTGTCCTGACCTTGTTCCGTCGAGGAAGGCTGAGAGTTTCTGTGGGACAACTTCACTGGCAGATAGATCCGCGGAAGGGAATCCGCTACGAAGGATTTGGTGGAGTGGAACAGAGAAAGCGGAGGATAAGTTGCCTTGGAAACATCAAGTCCCCTGCCTGGGTAGAGATAAGTGCAAACCTTTTACTGGCCGTATGATACGTGATTTATATACCAAGACACTGCATATGAAGAGAAGCGATCTAGGAACCGGAGTCTAGACCCGTAATGTGAAGATAGCTGTTATGATGCACGAGTGAGATCGCTAAATATTCTTCCGTTTTACTGTCCCTGCTGTTCAGTACAAGGAGGTGGGCTGTGGCCTTATATTTCACAGAGTGGTTAAGAGTGACGTGAGTTGATGCTGTGCTCACCGGGTGTGTTTGAAGTGAAGCTACTGCATGCTTACTATATCAAATTCTGTCACGTGCCCATCGGTCTTGCCCTGTGTTGCAGTCTGGAGCCGCTGCAGAAGAGATAAAGCGACGGTGGAATTTAAAGCTTGCGGTGTTCTGATTCATCGTTGATGTTGTCTGGAGAACGGAGGAAGCCCAGTGATCTGCTTTCTGAGTGTCCCCCATCGAACACCCCTTTCACAGCCCTGAGCTTTCTGCATCCCCTGTATAGGGAAGAACAAACCGGACTCGAAGTATCTACCTGCTGTCTAGTCGACGCCCTCTTCACAGCCGTGAGCTTTCTGCATCCCCTGTATAGGGAAGAACAAACCGGACTCGAAGTACCTACCTGCTGTCTAGTCGACGCCCCCTTCACAGCCGTGAGCTTTCTGCATCCCCTGTATAGGGAAGAACAAACCGGACTCGAAGTATCTACCTGTTGTCTAGTCGACGCCCCCTTCACAGCCGTGAGCTTTCTGCATCCCCTGTATAGGGAAGAACAAACCGGACTCGAAGTACCTGCCTGCTGTCTAGTCGACGCCCCTTTCACAGCCGTAAGCTTTCCGCATCCTCTGCATAGGAAAGAACCAACCGGACTCGAAGTACCTGTCTGCTGTCTAGTCGACGCCCCTTTCACAGCCGTAAGCTTTCCGCATCCTCTGTATAGGAAAGAACCAACCGGACTCGAAGTACCTACCTGCTGTCTAGTCGACGCCCCTTTCACAGCCGTGAGCTTTCTGCATCCCCTGTATAGGAAGGAACCAACCGTACTCGAAGTACCCACCTGTTGTCTAGTCGACGCCCCTTTCACAGCCGTGAGTTTCCTGCATCCCCTGTATAGGAAAGAACCAACCGGACTCGAAGTACCCACCTGCTGTCTAGTCGACGCCCCTTTCACAGCCGTGAGCTCTCTGCATCCCCTGTATAGGAAGGAACCAACCGTACTCGAAGTACCCACCTGCTGTCTAGTCGACGCCCCTTTCACAGCCGTGAGCTTTCTGCATCCCCTGTATAGGAAGGAACCAACTGGACTCGAAGTACCCACCTGCTGTCTAGTCGACGCCCTTTCACAGCCGTGAGTTTCCTGCATCCTTTGTATAGGAAAGAACCAACCGGACTCGAAGTACCTACCTGCTGTCTAGTCGACGCCCCTTTCACAGCCGTGAGCTCTCTGCATCCCCTGTATAGGAAGGGACCAACCGTACTCGAAGTACCCACCTGCTGTCTAGTCGACGCCCCTTTCACAGCCATAAGCTTTCCGCATCCTTTGTATAGGAAGGAACAAACCGTACTCGAAGTACCCACCTGCTGTCTAGTCGACGCTCCTCTCACAGCCGTGAGCCTCCTGCATTCCCTGTATAGGAAGGAACCAACCGTGTTCGAAGTACCCACCTGCTGTCCAGTCGACGCTCCTTCCACAGCCGTAAGCTTTCTGCACCCCCGGCAGAGGAAAGAAACCTACCGTACTAGGAGTCCCTACCGGCTGTCCAGTCGACGCTCCTCTTCACCGCCGTAAAATTCTGTACTTGGGAGGTCGAGAAGAGGACAGCCTGCTCAGAGTCCGAGGAGGATAAGTCGTGCTTAGAGCACTTACCTGCTGGTCAGGTCCGCGTTCCCTCCATTGCCGAGAGCCTCGGCACCCGAAGAGTCCGAGGGGGTTGAGTGGACCCAGTCCCCACCTGTCGTCCAGCCGACGTCCCGGCGGCCACTGGAGGCTGGGGAGGAAGGAGGAATTTTAATTAGGATTACAAATTCTTTTAATAAATAAAGCCTGTTACATTTTACTTTCCTTGTCCGCCTGGTTTCTGGTCTGCTCCTCAGTGGTTCATTCCAAAGGGAGGGGGTAGACCCAGTCGACCCTCCCGACCTGTGACACAATACCTCCTTCCAGTATGATGGCAGTAGACACTGGGTCAATATGGAGATGATGGAGAGGCGCATTTTCTCTGATGACAGTAAGCAACCCAACAGACACCTGAGCCCAGGCCTCATTACTGTCAGAATCCTGTATACAACCAAAGAAAAACAACATTACAACAGGTAAATGTTGATAGGCATTATCAATTGTCACCAAGTAATCTATCCTGCCAACACTTCCCTCCAGCCTATTTTTATTTAAGTCTTTACACCCAGCTTAATAACATGAATAAAATTAAGCTCTGATGTCTGTCCTAATATACAATTTATTCAGATGTTATTGCTTGTTACAGCTAGCGTATGTGAGGGAGAGAAATGTTCTACCTCTTGTGCAAAACCCACAATTGCAGCATGACAAGTGGGGGTGTTGTGTTTTTTTTTTTATCTCGACTGAATCTTAAATATGCAAAAGCTGTATTTCTATCATTTCACAGGAGCTAGGCTGGTAGCATCACCCTACTGGCATACACTGAACTGTCACAGCATGCAGCCCATCTTTGTTCTGAACTCACAGTGATATACAGTATGTGCTCCTTTAAGATGTGAGAACTTACAAAGGAGGTGTTGTAGAATGTACTGGGGTCATCACCAAGCAGAACAGAGATGCCTTGGAGAACAAGGGTACGCACTGCTGTCACATCTGGTTTCTAGAAGTGGATAGAAAAAATAAAGTTCAAGATTATGCAACATTCAAAAGTTACAATACAAAAACACATTTTTAAAAGTGTATATGAAAAAGGTGTCACCATGTATGCTTAACAGTGCAGAGAACAGTTGCCAATTGGAGTATTTATTTAATCTAATCCACAGCAAAAACTTAATAAGTCTGTAATAGACTGACCCTTGAATCAATTTGTTGCACAATTTCAGCCAGTTTCTCTCCAACACTTCCTTTCTTGGACCTGAAAATTGCGAGAAAGCGTGGTGTGTAGTTGTCAACAGCACCAAAAAAGTCACTGTTCAAGTTAGTCGTAGCTATCCTGTTGAACTCAGCAAACACCTACAAGACACAGAAAAGAAATCTGATTGAGTAGACTGGCTTGAGCCAGTGTGGAAATTTTGAAAAACCTTTGGTTACCAGTCCTAAAACCTAAATACATACTTTGTCATTAAAAAAAAAAAACATATCAATATCAGTACGTACTTGTCTTTCTGTAAAAAGGGCTGGCCAGCGCTCCTTCAGGGTTTTCACTGGAAGTTCAGCCTCCACAATCTCCCGTCTCCGCAGTGGGAAGGTCTGGTCCATCTTAGATGCAATGACAGTTCCACTGGGGTTCCGTTTTTTCATTTCTTCAACAAGGAGTTTTCTTTCAGCCTCTAGTCTATCTTCATTCTGCCCCTCAGGGAGGTCTGGTAAGTAATTGACCTCAAACCTTTTTGGTCTTTTGAGGCCTTTTGATGCCATTTCCGGGGCGCCTTTTTTCCCCCGATTTATAGCAATCTCTGCACACCCAGCTTTTCTCAGTTTAGTGCGGTAGTTCCCCATTTTGTATGTCAAGCTATTCTTCCAGCCAGAACACCCATCTGGCGAGCCTGGTTCCCTCAGGCAGGGATGTTTGCTTATGAGCGCCAATGCTACAGAATGGCATCTTTCTTCATTTGGATAGGCATCAAATTTGTAGATTGCTTCAGCAAGCTTCTCCAAAATACCAGGCTTCATGTCTCTTGGTACATTCAGGTAAGTTTGGTCTTGTAAAAACAGAAGATTAGCCTGTCTCAGTCTGAATTCCACATCAACTGAGAAGTTTGGAATGTCGAAAAACTCTGGCCATTGCTCTTGTCTTGTTGATGACGATGAGCTGTATGTTGACAGAATCTCTGTATCATCTGAGACATTTGAGGCATCAGAAATGGTGGTGGTGGTGGAAGCAGGTACCAGTGTCAGTGTCACAAATGGAATGACCTTCACAGTTGCTTTTGTAGCTGGCAAGTCTTCTATGTCATTAAGGTTGCAGAGGGAATAACCAAAGTCAGGGTCTTCATACATAAGATTAAAGTCATCCTGCAGCTTGCATTTATCTTTAATTTTTATCTTCAGCTCTTCAACCGTTTCTGGTTTTCCATCCAGTGACACTTTCCTTATGTCCTCTTCATTTATGATGATTCTTAGTTTATAGCTTTCCATGGTCCTAGACAGAGAGAAGATCACTTTAGTACCCATTCCACTTAATGTCATTCAGCATATAATGTAACGCTTTAGTGTCACATACACATTGCCTTTCACCCTATAGGAAGATAAGTGAAAAACATCATTAAGTTCGGAAAGCTGGGTGACTGTGAGAGACCCTCCCCCACTGCAGCACAACTCATAAGCACGTAAATGTTCAACATACCATGAGGTCAAAAGCCTGCAGACTAGCAGGATTTCTGTGTTGATAACAACAATATTTGTTATTTGCTGGAACTCTGGGAGACCCGAGCAACATCCAACTGAAATGATCATATCTGCACTGTACTTTACACCGTCAACACAAGCAGAAGATGCAACCAGCACTGTACTTTGATTGCCGTTTCGCTGATGTAGTGAGCGCTGAACATTTTCAGGGAAAGATGTAATCATAACTGACCTCACTTTATCAATTTCCACAGAAGGCTTAAAGAATGACGCAGAATCCAAATGGAAGGCCATCATCTTCTGGTGTCTTACGGCCAAGGTGTGTGCTACATTCTTGAAATTACGAGTGTCATGCACAACCTGTTTGAAAATTTTGTGCTTCCCTTCAAAACGCATTGTCCACACATCAACTAGTGGGCCAAAGGTTTTTATCATTTGAGGGTAATGTTCAATAAAATGATGTTTTGGACGGAGTTTGTAGGTCGGAAAAGTTTGCTGCAGTAACTCTCTATGTTCTGAGATTTTGCAAACCAGAAAGTGGATTAACTCTTCAGTAAAGTGCGATGACATTACTATTTCTAGTATATCTTTTAGAAGCATCAGTATCTCCCATGCTGGGTCTCCTTCGGGGATATTATGGCCTATCATCAATTGAAGCAGCCTTAGGAGAGCCCAGTTTTCATGGCCGTTGCCCCCAATGGTTCTCTTAGAGATGAAGGTCTTTGGAATGATCTGTGGTTGGTCAGCTTTATCTGAGAATGTGTAAGGAAACTGTCTAATAGCCTTATTCAATGAGTCCAAAGAAACATACTTCTTGCTCATCAAATCATGAAGACACAGTGACATTTCTGCTGGTACTATACCCTCTAAAAAGTCATGCAGAATGTCAGGTGGAAAACCATCCACCACATGAAAGTGTTTCAAGTTTTCATTCAGTGGACACCCTTTTTTTACGCCATGATGCCTGGCCATAGTTTGGTCATGTATAACCTCTTGCACATGTCGGTCATGGTCCTCTCTTGTCCTTGGCTGGTGTAGACCTGATCTGACCTCCTTATCCTGCATGTCATCTTGTTTACACATACAAAACCGACAAAAGAGATCTGCTGCAAAACTCTCATGGAATCCTGCCAAACTGTGAGCCCCTAAGTTGTCCGCTGCTACATACAATACAGTGCCTTTAACACTTTCTGCTAGCTGTTCAACATACACACCGTGTTCCTCAAGAGTGACAAGATCCTGAATGAGAGGTCGAAGAACATCTGCATAGCCATGTTCTTTCACAGTCTTGACCTTACATAATAGTGCAAGTTGTATAGAGTGAAGAGCTGACCGATATTTGGAGTCAAGATTAGCAAGTACCCAATATACTGCACATAGTTTGTTCCCAGTGGATTAGCAACCTCAAAATCATCTATATATAGCCCAAGAGCGATCCTAAATTCTTCCACATTCAAAAGAACATTCTCTTTAAAACGAGAGCCATCTCTGAATGAATGGTATCCTTCCGGTGAAGCACCACATTCTACATTCAGCACCTTATCCAAAATATCCTTATTGCTTAACAAAGCCTGCAACATTTTCAGTGTGGGGACATATACAACAGAACTATCTCTGTCAAGACGAAACTCAACTGGCATAACGAGAGGAAATTCTTGCTGTATATATGATGCTCTCCTGCTAGCTGTTGACAAGGATCCTCCTGCAGAAGTGAATTTCAGCAGGACATTCGTTTGTGAAACTGCATTTACAACGTCACTAACTATGGAATTATCCACATCACCACAATGCTTACTGATAATCTCCTGGACTTTACTTTGAAGTAATGGCTGTGAAAGTAAGTGGATCTGATTGATCTGCTGAATAATTTCTTGTGTAGCACTTTCTGATGTATGCAGGATTGTTTGCATTTTCAAAAACAGAGCAGCAAGGTTACGTTCAAGCTGACTTTCCAAGTCCTTTATGTCACATACAGACTCTTCAAACTCACACTCCATGTCATCCTGTGAGGAAACATCTTTCTCCACTTCAGTCAACTGATCTTGATGTTCAATGTTTGATACTATTCCAGTTTTAAAATGTGTTGTAGCACTCCCTCTGTGTACCCTACTTTTGTGTGCATTAAATGTTGAATATACATTGCTGTAAAAATCACAGCCTTCGTATGGACACAGAACTCTCTGCATAAGTTTCAAATGGCTGCGCAAGTGTGTGAAAAAATCTGCTTCAGTGCAGGGCTCTATATATTCACATAATTGGCAGTGAAATACAGCTGTGGGTTTACTTGCTTGTCCAATGTCTGATTGACAGTGCCAAACAGATAAATGCACTTTGAGTGCATTAAAAGATTTGAAAGTGCATAAGCAATCGTTATGAAGACATGGTATTGGTTGTTGCCGAGTAAAGCCTCCATGTTTTAGGCGATAGTGTTTTAACAACTGTCCTCTTTTGTCTGTAGAAAAAATACACTGCTTACAGGTCCACTGCATCTGCAAGAAATTATTGTAAGTGGAAATTTTAGATGTAAGTTGTAAGTCTTCGGTCGTCTTATGTGCATGTGTTCACTCGCACAGACTTCACTCGGTTAAAAACTTGAGATGATGTTACAATTCGCGGAAGATATTTTACAAGCACAGACCAGGTGACGTTAAAGTAGCATTGAACACAGAGGGTGCAGATGTTGGTTTCGGTTGTTTGATATGCTGTGTCATTGACAAGGAAGGAAGATTTGCAGGCTGATCAACATCCCGCCCCTCCTGTGACCCATGGTTTGACTATATTGATGTTTTTCCACTGCATGGTACGGTACGGTACGGCTTCACCTCTGTGGTACCACCTCTGTTGAGGTTCCAAGCATACGGTACCGATACTAAAATGTGAAGTGAAAACACTGCAGATCACTGATTGGTCAGACAGAATCGTCACTATCAGCATCATTGTATTTGTGAGGCATCAAACGCGCTAGATTTAAATAGCTAGTAACAGCACCTGTTTTAAAACTACTTGCTTGACTTGCTTGAAGAAAAAACCTTCCAAAAAAGAAATGGCTGATTCGTGGTCAGTGGACGAAGTGCAGACTTCCCTCACGTTTGGTTGCTGAGGAGCGGATAAACTATAACAATCAGTCTAATCCCACCCACTGTGAAGCGGTACTAACTGCAGTGGAAAAGCAAACCGAGCTAAAGCGAACCGAGCCGTGTCGTGCCGAGCAGAGTCGTACCACACAGTGGAAAAGCGAAGCGTTCAGTACCATGTAGTGGAAAAGCGCCATATGTGTATTCAGAGCCAGTGAGCAACGGAGTTTCAAAATAATAATAATAATAATAATAATAATAATAAAACTGCATTAACGTGCAATAAAGTGATTGTCGGCGTTAATTAATGAATGTGTTAAGGTGGCCAGCCCTAATATTATATAATATCCTCCAAAATGTTGTCTACTACTTACCTCCAGTGTACTCCAGCCCGCAATGACAAAGCAGCTATGAAGAGCCCTCAAGGCAGTTGTCACAAGCACTTCTGTAAAGGACAAAGAATGTCTTAGTTAAAAGAAAGCTCCACTTACAGAGATCCTCTTATATGAATATTTGAAGATTCAGATTGAGTTTGAACAATTCGAAAAATGAATATAAACAATCCTGACTTAAGTATAATTACAGCTAAATTAGCAACCACATTTAAATAAATAATAGTACTTGTTTGAAAGAAAGTGTTGGTTTGTGACTAGCTTTATACTAAAAATGGTTTAAAGTACATTCTGATAAATCAGTGCATTAGCAGCATTTTATTTACATTATTTGATCTTCAAGACTTTTGCAAGAGTCACAAGATAAATCTGAACCTGTGAGATAATTTGTAGACCTTTCATACATACACCAGAACGTTTCTTTCATTTATTTTACACACACGTTTGCAATAGATTAAACAGAAACTAGTAGTAAAGTAACTTATGTTCTCTTAATCGTCCGACCAATGTGGCTGAAAACTGTGTTTAGCCTAGCTTAACTTAGTCCCTCCAGAAAAACGCGATTATGGGATCGCATGATTCAATGCACAATCAGCCAATGTCCGCATTTTTTCAAATACGACGCATAAATTGCCGATTTCCGTGCAAAATATGCAGAGCTTGCATGATTTCATAATCCCCGCATTTTCGTTGCAAAAAAGTCACATACATCTTAGCAGAAAGTTGAAAAATGTTGCGTTTGTTTCACACAAGAGCAGCCCTTTCACCTGTTGCCATGGGAACGTTATGAAGTGCGTTATGAAAAACACTTTCTTACCGTCTATGGTAAAACAGGAAGCACACAATTTATTTATTTATTTATTTATTCATTCTTACAGATGGTGTAGCATATATTCCATTTGTAAACTAACGTTACAGAACTTGACTCAATGTTTTGTAAGTTTGTGTTTATTAGGTCTGAAATAAAACAAGACGAGAACTGAAATATTCCAGCACTTTCTGTGATGTAGTGTGCTACTTTAAGGTAGTAGCCTAGTGAGAACAGGGTGTTGGGAATCACTTTTTTTCTCTTTTTCATTAAACCGAAGTTTTTGCAAGTTCCCGCAATTTCATAGCATAAAATTGCGTAAATAGCCCGCATATTTCATTGCATTTTTAAAGAAAACATACCGCATAACGTTAATCAAGGCTTTTTTGCCCGCGACAATCACCAATAATCTCCGCGTTTTTCTGGAAGGACTGAATTAATCGATAGGCCAACATTAATTTGTTACTCTGAAATGTCTGTGTTGTTAATACCCAACATTCGACCAAAATACACTGTGTCAACTCGGGGAAAACTAAAATTAGCTGTAGCTAATGTGAGTATTTCCACTTTCAGTTAAAATAACGTTAGATTTTCAAACGTGGGGGAAATCCGCCTAAAACATGCCCGAACAAGTGCTCTGCCTGTTCAAATTCAAATTCAAATAAAAAAAAAAACTTGTATTATCTATAAACCAGTGATATAAATTTGTCTAAAAAGGCTCACATATACACAATACAATCACACACAAATCACAATTTAAAATTGTTAGCTAACGTTACAAGGAAAAAAGTAGGCCTGCCTTACACTATGTAAAACAATAAAGGTTTAATGTTTAACAAATGTTAGCTAATGTGGAGGCAGCAGACAGAAACACAAATTCACACACAATTTAACCTAACTTGCTTGAAAACGTACCTTATTATTCGACAAGCGATGAAATCGTTAACTTTCCAGCAAATGCGTCAGCACAGTCCGACAGGCACCACTGTGGTCTTGAGCACGAGACTGACCGTTGGTGGCTTCTACTGAGCATGCTCACACCCAGCCCTGCTTGTTCTTAGGTTGAGTTCCAAATAGTCGCTCAAAGCAAGTTAAGATAACTTCAACAAAGTTATATTCACTCAAAACAATAAGTAAATATCTTATTTCGCCATGCAATTAACCGTTACTTTGTAATTATTTATACCCGACTACAGCTAACTCATTTATGCAAGTTATGACAGCTATTGGAATTTACAGTGTAGGTTGAGTTCCAAATAGTCGCTCTAAGCAAGTTAAGATAACTTCAACAAAGTTATATTCACTCAAAACAATAAGTAAATAGTTTTTTCCACCATGCAATTGACTGTAACTCAAAAAAACCTAGTAAGAAGTATGTATTTTATATAACCGAGTAAAGTTAACTAGTATATGTGAGTCAGGAATGCTATTGGATTTTACAGTGTTGTGGCGGCGGTGTTGCAACAATTTATAGAGATATTCTTAATGTTACTCAGAAAACAGGTGACAAGTTTAATTCGTTTGAAGTACTTGTATTAAATGTTACGCTCTTAGATGTAAGAAAAAAAATCCCTATTATCTCTAGCCTTGGCTACTGTATAACAACTTCAACTCTTCATAAAATGGTTGAATCATTACAACAAGGGGAGTTGACTATTGTTTCCTTTTACTCTTTATCAAAACCACTTCACAAGAACAGCATGATTGCAAAAACAGCAAAGTCCCCAAAAAACATTGTATTGGAAAAATAAAGGCAACTTAGACGCTTGAAGGGCACACACAAACATAACATAAAGCTGGTGAATTTTTGTATAAAACTCAACAAAAATAGTCCATACAGAGAAAATTCAGGAGTCCTCCAGCTGGAAAGAAAGTCCCAAAGTATAGTCCACCACGTATATTCCAGACTGCGCATATGAAACAGCTCCAACGTCTAACACCCCATGTCTCTCTTCCCAGAGATCCTTTTTTGGTCCCTCTCCGTTAGCCCCAAACAATAACCTGCCACCTCATCAAAAACACACCTTTCAAAATGGCCGCCCCTCCCTTTACCCTAGGCTCATCATAATAAGAGTCCATCAAAAGTTCCCCTTATTCCCCCTCCAACAAAAAAACATAGGCAAATGCTCAAAATCAACATACAGGCAGATTAGAAAAAATAAACAATAAACATTTTGGCACGGCACATATACATATAGTTTACAATATGTATATATATATTTTTAACTTATGTGAGCATCGTGCAGGGCTGTGGCAGTGTCACAACTGTATATAGACCTCCAGGGCCTTACGCTGATTTCCTAAAAGAGTTTGCTGATTTTCTTTCAGATCTATTGGTCAACGTCGATAAAGCATTAATTGTCTGAGATTTTAACATACACGTAGATAATTCAAATGATGCGTTAGGGGCTGCGTTTACAGATTTATTTAACTCCTTTGGGGTCAAGCAAAACGTCACCGGACCAACTCATCATCTTAATCATACACTCGATTTAATTATATCATATGGAACCGATCCAACCGATATAGATATCATTCCACAAAGTGATGGTGTCAGTGACCACTTCACGGTAACTTGTATATTACGCACTCCTGTAATATGTCACGCTGCACCGCGTTACCGACCAGGCAGAACAATCCTTCCATCCACCATAGATAATTTCTCAAATTGCTTATCTGATCTGTCTCAGTTACTGCCTGAACCTAAATAATCAGATGAATTAGAGGAAGTAACTAGAACCATGAGCACCATTCTCTCTAGAACATTGGATATTGTTGCACCCATTAGATTAAAAAAGGTCAGAGAGATAAGTAAAGCACCATGGTACAATAATACTACACATGTTCTTAAGAGAGAAACCCGTAGATTAGAGCGTAAATGGAAACAAACTAATTTAGAGGTCTTTAGAACCGCATGGAAAGACAGTATGTCACGTTATAAAAAGGCCCTAAAAGCGGCAAGGGCTGAGCATCTCCGCAAACTAATAGAAAACAACCAAAATAATCCAAGGTTTTTATTTAACACCGTGGCTAGACTAATAAATAAACAGACGTCACCTGAACAAAATATCCCGTTACAGTTTAGCAGTAATGATTTCATGAACTTCTTCACTGAAAAAATAGAAAGCATCAGAACCACAATTGTAAACGTTCAATCATCAATCGCACCTAACAATTACAGTGCTTTACAACTTTAGAACAAAAAGAGTTAAATAAACTTATCACTTCATCTAAAACAACAACATGCTTATTAGATCCTATACCAACTAAACTACTGAAAGAAGTGTTACCTATAGTGGAAGAGCCTCTTCTCAATATTATTAACTCGTCTTTATCTTTAGGTCATGTTCCAAGAATATTTAAAATGGCAGTTATAAAACCACTCCTTAAGAAACCGCAATTAGACCCAAATAACCTAGCAAATTACAGACCCATTTCAAATCTTCCATTTATGTCTAAAATATTAGAAAAAGTTGTGTCCGCTCAACTGTGCTCTTTCTTGCAAGAAAATGACATCTATGAAAAGTTTCAGTCTGGATTCAGGCCACATCATAGCACTGAAACTGCGCTTGTTAAAATCACTAATGATTTACTTTTAGCTTCGGACCAAGGCTGTATCTCTATACTAGTTTTACTTGATCTTAGTGCTGCTTTCGATACTATAGATCACACAATACTCTTAGATCGACTACAAAATTACACTGGTGTTCAAGGACAAGCATTAAGCTGGTTCAGATCATACTTATCTGACCGCTACCATTTTGTCTATTTAAATGGAGAAAAATCTATCATAACTTCAGTAAACTATGGAGTGCTGCAAGGATCTGTCCTAGGCCCTCTGCTATTCTCAATATATATGCTGCCACTTGGAAATATTATAAGGAAACATGGAATTAGTTTCCATTGTTATGCTGATGACACTCAAATATATATTTCATCACGGCCGGATGAAAACGCTAAATTATCAAAATTGACAGAGTATTTTAAAGATATAAAAGATTGGATGACGCATAATTTTCTTTTATTAAATCCAGACAAGACAGAGGTACAACTTATCGGTTCAAAAAACCGCCCACAAAACCTTTTACAACACAACTTTAACATAGAAGGATGCCCTGTTACTTTATCCACTACAGTAAAAGACCTGGGTGTTATATTAGACTGCAACCTGTCTTTTAAAAATCATATTTCATGTTACAAAAACAGCCTTTTTCCACCTTAGAAACATTGCTAAGCTACGTAATATGCTATCAGTTTCTGATGCAGAAAAGTTAGTTCACGCATTCATGACCTCGAGACTAGATTACTGTAATGCTTTATTAGCTGGTTGTCCTGCATCCTCAATAAACAAGCTACAGTTAGTCCAAAATGCAGCCGCTAGAGTTCTTACTAGATCAAGAAAATATGATCATATAACACCAATTTTATCATCACTACATTGGTTACCTATAAAGTTCCGTATTAATTATAAGGTATTGTTACTGACTTATAAAGCCCTAAACGGCTTAGCTCCAGTCTATTTAACGGATCTTCTATCGCCATATAATCCATCGCGCTCTTTAAGATCACTAAATTCGAGGCTTTTGGTTATACCTAGGATATCCAGATCCTCCAAAGGAGGAAGAGCATTCTCACATTTAGCTCCAAAACTCTGTAATAGCCTTCCTGATATTGTTCGTTGCTCAGACTCGCTCTCCCAGTTCAAAACTAGATTAAAGACGCATCTCTTCAGCCAGGCATTCATATAATATTTTTAATCTTACAGTTAAATCCGGCCTCTAGTTCATAAACGCCAGAGGAGAACTGGCCCCCGACTGAGCCTGGGTTCTCCCAAGGTTTTTTTCTCCATTAGGTCACTTGATGGAGTTTCTCGGTTACTTGCCACTGTTGCCTTTGGCTTGCTCAGTTGGGGATATTCAATTTAATTTAATCAATCAATAATACTATTGATCGGCATTACCAAACGTGGACGTTTATTATTATTTGTATTATTACTGTGAAGCTGCTTTTATACAATCTGTATTGTGAAAAGCGCTATACAAATATTCTTGACTTGACTTGACTTCTTCACCTGTCACTTCTTCACCTTCTTCACCTGTTACCTTCTTCACCTGTCAATTCTTCACCTGTCTCTTCTTCACCTGTCACTTCTTCACCTTCTTCACCTGTCACCTTCTTCACCTGTCAATTCTTCACCTGTCAATTCTTCACCTGTCTCTTCTTCACCTTCTTCAACTGTCACTTCTTCGCCTTCTTCACCTGTCTCTTCTTCACCTTCTTCACCTGTCACTTCTTCACCTTCTTCACCTGTCTCTTCCTCACCTGTCACTTCTTCACCTGTCACTTCTTCACCTTCTTCACCTGTCTCTTCTTCACCTTCTTCACCTGTCACTTCTTCACCTTCTTCACCTGTCACTTCTTCACCTGTCACTTCTTCACCTTCTTCACCTGTCACTTCTTCACATGTCTCTTCTTCACCTTCTTCACCTGTCTCTTCCTCACCTGTCACTTCTTCACCTTCTTCACCTGTCACTTCTTCACCTGTCTCTTCTGTCACTTCTTCACCTGTCACTTCTTCACCTTCTTCAACTGTCTCTTCTTCAGCTGTCACTTCTTCACCTTCTTCACCTGTCACTTCTTCACCTTCTTCACCTGTCACTTCTGTCACTTTTTCACCTTCTTCACCTGTCTCTTCTTCATCTGTCACTTCTTCACCTTCTTCACATGTCACTTCTTCACCTGTCTCTTCTTCACCTGTCACTTCTTCACCTTCTTCACATGTCACTTCTTCACCTTCTTCACCTGTCACTTCTTCACCTTCACATGTCACTTCTTCACATGTCACTTCTTCACCTTCTTCACCTGTCACTTCTTTACCTTCTTCACCTGTTACTTCTTCACCTTCTTCACCTGTCACTTCTTCACCTTCTTCACCTGTCACTTCTGTCACCTGTCTCTTCTTCACCTGTCACTTCTTCACCTTCTTCACGTCACTTCTTCACATGTCACTTCTTCACATGTCACTTCTTCACCTGTCTCTTCTTCACCTGTCTCTTCTTCATCTGTCACTTCTTCACCTTCTTCACATGTCACTTCTTCACATGTCACTTCTTCACCTGTCACTTCTTCAACTTCTTCACATGTCACTTCTTCACCTGTCACTTCTTCATCTGTCACTTCTTCACCTTCTTCACATGTCACTTCTTCACATGTCACTTCTTCACCTGTCACTTCTTCACCTGTCACTTCTTCACCTGTCTCTTCTTCACATGTCACTTCTTCACCTGTCACTTCTTCATCTGTCACTTCTTCACCTGTCACTTCTTCACCTGTCTCTTCTTCACCTGTCACTTCTTCACCTGTCTCTTCTTCACCTGTCTCTTCTTCACCTGTCTCTTCTTCACCTTCTTCACCTGTCTCTTCTTCACCTGTCACTTCTTCACCTTATCCACCTGTCTCTTCTTCACCTGTCACTTCTTCACCCTGTCTCACTCCTGTCTCACTGCTGCCAGTACCTACCATATAAATGTTAATATTTGTCTGCTAAATCGCTAATGTAACAATCTCCTTTAGCTTACAGTATTTTGAGTGACGATAGTAATAGGGACGCTACCGCTTACATTTGCTAGCAGTTCAATACTAAGTTAACGCAGAAAAAAGTACAGTATTTACAGATGAAACTGACCTGCACTTGAAGCCCTGAACAGGTCAGTAATTTTGCAACATTTTGCTGCTTGTTCTTGGAAGGCTTTCTTTTTCTTTGTCCTTTCCCTCTCTGCTCCACCTGGCCATTTTCTCTCCATCATCGGGTGCTGCTCGCATTTTCTGTTTAACCGTTTGGCTGAGGTGTAAAGTCGAATCGTAGCCTTGCCAGTCAAGACTAACAGATTCATGATTTTATTTTATTATAATAATTTTATTGAATGACGAATTTGAAAATGATCACTGGTAAAAGTAGAAGTATAAAATAATAATAAAAAATAAAATGCATAAAATTGTTGGCTGGCAGCAGGCCAAATTAGTCGCCAGGCCACTGGGAATTCTCCTGGTGCTCCCGATGGCCAGTCCGGGCCTGTTTGTATTAGTTACATCCGTGCCGCAAGATGTTTCAGAAAGTAAGTAGATCTTTCGGCACGTCGTTGACAGGCCCTGACTGAAACCCCACAGTAGGCCACTGCGTATATCAAATAATAATAATTAAAAAATGTATAAATGAACAATCCATCCACTTGAAGGCAAAACGTTTGTGTTATTTCTCACAGGGTTATTCACTTGAGCTTGTGTTTCTGGTGTCCCACTTTCACATGCGCATGAATGGAAGTCAGTGGAAGGAAAAGTCTAGTGTGAACGGCCATTAATAATTAAAACATTTTTAGTAATATAAATATCAATATCAAAGTTGGTGTTAAAATATGGCAGTATTGTATATTTAATGTTAATATCATGTTAGACAATTGTGTTATTGATCAAATATATTTCATAGTTCTTGCTAAAGAAACATGGGATTCGTGCCTATAATGTTTTTTAAAATAATTGGAAGATAAATTGACCTCATTCATGGAAAGTGTCAAGGACATATAATCAATTTATAAAAAGGCATCAAATTATCATAATATTTTATAGCAGTTGTCTACTTTCTACTATTACATCAGGGCTCACTTTCATGTCCTTTCACTTTATATTTCTCTCTTTGAATTATTTTGATGTACTGAAAATTTAATTTAATAACTTTTTCTTTCATGTCAGGCCTGATGGAAGAGAGCGAGGAGAGAGAAGAACTGAGTGAAGTGGAGGAGGAACATCATGTCCAACCTGGAGGAAAACCCTTGAGACTAAAGACTAAACAGACATTTTTAAAGAAAAGACGAGCCAAGAAATCTTTCACCTGCACTCAGTGTGGAAACAGTTTCAAAAGCAAATGTAGTCTTGAGATTCACTTGAGAGTTCATACTGGAGAGAAGCCGTTCACCTGCACTCAGTGTGGAAAGAGTTTCTCATGCATAGCAAATCTTGAGCGACACATGAGGATCCACACCGGAGAGAAGCCACATGTATGCCATCAATGTGGGAAGAGTTTCGCCCAATCAGAAACTATTAAATTACACATGATGATCCACACCGGAGAGAAGCCGTACACATGTGATCAGTGCGGCAAAACTTTTCTTTGGGCATCAGCCCTGAAGGCACACCTGACAGTTCATACGAAGGAGAAGCCATATTTATGTTCTGTGTGTGGAAAGAGTTTTTCACTGCGGCACACTTTACATGCACATCAGAAAATTCATACTGGTGTAAGAGAGTACTTGTGCTTTGAGTGTGAGAAGACTTTTATTACAGCGGACAAGTTAAAACAGCACCAGAGAATTCACACTGGAGAAAAACCTTACAAGTGTTCACACTGTGACAAGAGATTCAGTCGATCAGAACATCTAAAAAAACATGAGAGGATCCACACTGGAGAAAAACCTTACAAGTGTTCACACTGTGACAAGAGATTCAGTGAATCAGAATATCTGAAAAGACATGAGAGGATCCACACTGGAGAAAAACCTTACAAGTGTTCACACTGTGACAAGAGATTCAGTCAGTCAGCAGATCTGAAAAGACATGAGAGGATCCACACTGGAGAAAAACCTTACAAGTGTTCACACTGTGACAAGAGATTCAGTCGATCATCAACTCTGAAAACACATGAGAGGATCCACACTGGAGAGAACACGTTCCCTCGGCCGGCAGGTACAGCAGATTCCGCCAGTCGTTGCCTGGGTTACGGTCACTTACTTAAGAGTTGGGCGGATCTATCAAATTAGGGGCGAGATCATTTGGGGTGGGGCGTGTTTGTTTTGGTGATTTCAAATATCAACATTGGCCAAAAGTGTTTTTCAAAAACTACTGAACCCACCTTTAATTCAAATGATTGTTCAATTATTTATTGAACAAGAACGTCCACATAAAAACATGCAAACTTAGTGCGAGGGTTTAAAGTTTAGTTTATTTTGAAATCGCAATGAAAAACAACGCATATTTAGAAACATATTTATGCATTCTCTTGTGTTGGTGTAGATTCACAAATGAGTTGCGTTACAAATCTTGTTAAATGGCGCACACTGCATTCCCAGATGAACGTTATAAGCAACTCAAACTCACAGCATGCAGAGATGGAGTTTGAGAAACCCGAGACGCTTCATGGATATGAAATGATAAAAGTGCAACCAGGCCTGGATTGCCTAATCGGGAGCACCGAGACAATTCCCAGTGGCCCATCTGTTTAATTGCCCACGAGGGGCAGTGTTGTCATGGCACTGGGTTGAATGCTTTCCCTATAGGCTGCAGTCACAGCTCAGCCCCACTATTTATTTATTTGTTTATTTTCTTGCAGCCCTCCCTAAAGTCAGTTGTTAGAGATGTGCGAACAAAAAATCTGGGGCCGGGTCGCGGGGGCAGCAGTCTAAGTGGAGACGCCCAGATTTCCCTCTCCCTAGAGACTTCCTCCAGCGCTTCCGGGGGGATATCGAGGCGTTCCCAGGTCAGCCAGGAGACATAATCCCTCCAGCCCATCCTAGGTCTTCCCCGGAGTCTCCTCCCAGTGGGACGCGCCCAGAACACCTCCCCGGGATGCTGTCCAGATAAATTGGGCTTGAGACGTTTACAAAACAATGGCGTTTTGGTGCCTGAAAATGCAAAGTTTTGAAAACGGTCTCCATGTAAACAACAAAAACGTGAATCTCTGAATACGATAGCATCATGCACATGTGTATTACGTTAGAGTTCTCAACGGGCCTGAAAATTACAACCCGACCCGACCCGGCCCGTGGCTTTTAAAGCCCGGACCCGATGTAACCCGACACATCAACATGAATTATCTGTCCGAACCCGGCCCGCGGCCCGATGCAGGCCGGCACGAGCGCGGTCGCGAGCCTTTTTTTCCTTTTTTTCTCATACACATATTATCATGACCAGCAGACGGGAATTCAAATCAACCTTTAATGTTCACGTAATGTGCACATAACCTGTAGAATTTCCATCAGAATCCAGCACCACTCTAAACACTTTCCAGACCTCTGATTTTCCCACTCCTGTAGCGACGGTGAATTCACCTGCGGCAAGTTTGCTTTTCACCAACTCCATCTTCTTCTCCAGGCTAAAGGCGTGCACGCAGCGGCGTCAGGTCTGCCCTGCCCCCGCAATGCACTTTGCATGCAGCAGCCAGACTTTCTTTACGGTCAACAGCAGCGATAATTTTTTTTTTTTTTTTTTTTTTCACTGAGCGGAAAATATTAAGCCCAAGGTCCGACCCGACCCGAGTCATTTGCTTATATTTTCGACCTGAACCCGGCCCGAACCCGCGGGTCCCGTCGGGTTTGTCGGGCCGACCCGACCCGTTGAGAACTCTATATCTATAGTGTTTCATCGCCATCTAATGACCTGACAGCAGAATACAGCGTTTTTTGTTGTTTGCCGTGTGAATGGGGATCTTTTTAACAATGTCTGTGCGCGAAAAACTCCACAAAAAAAGTCTCCATTTTAAGCATATTGTTGTTGTGTAAACGTACCTGGAGACGTCTCAAGCCAAAAATGCCTGTACGCAGGAAAAGGAGCATCATCTTATTAGTCCGCTGTTGACAAATAATCCTCAGCACCTGTCACTCAACTCCACCCTGCAATCTCACACACACACACACACACACACACACACACACACACACACACACACACACACACACACACACGACTAAACGAAACAGGAACAGGAGGAACCCGGGTCGGAACAATAGCCGGGTTTCCACTGTCGGGCCAGGTCCGGGCGTGCTAGTGTGTGCCAGGGCCAGTCGCGTTTCCACTGTCACTTCCAAAACGGGCCAGCTCGGGCTTGAGGAGTGGTTACGAACAGAGGTGGGGTTTACCTGAGTCTGGAGACGGCAGCGCCACATGATTCTGTCAGCATTAAAGACTTAAAATAATTTACCTCAAAACTATAACTTACATTTTTGAATGCCTTCTGTTTGTGATCCGACGTGGATTCTGATCACCGTATAAGGTACAAATATTTATACGCGATGCAAAAGTCTATGCACGCTAACCATTACCATAGTAAACATAGTATGGGCGTAGGTTTAGGGGGGGGGGGACGCTGGGTACTAGTCCCAAACAATATTTTAAGATGACAAAATTGTCATCCACCAATATTTTAGCAAACTCTTTTGTGCGACTCAGCGTTTTTCCTGCATAGAGAATTACGAGGCGGCCGCCTCCGTCAAATTTTGTGCCGCCTCTGGCTCTCGACAAAACTCGGACACACAGTCACATTCATGCTCAGATACATTTTTTCCACCGTGACGGTTTTGTTGTGGGTTCCTGGCTTGTGTCTATTCTCAAACCGTATACGGTAGTTTGCTGGTAGTGCTAAGCCGATCATAATTCGTGGGTCGGGCGGGCCAAGTAATAAAAACTTAACAACAAAAACTTAACAATTGAAGTTTGAAGGGAGTAAAGCCTCTGTTTAGGCTATTAAAGGTGCTCTATGTAACTTTTAGCGGCCTCTAGCAGTAATGTTCCAGATTGCTGGCAATTTTTACAAGAGCGCTCGTGCTCGAACTCGAACTCATAGAGTATACCGTCTATTACGCAAATATCTCGGCGAATACTAGACAGATTCGGCGAGCACCGAGCTCGTTGGGACCATCTAGTCGAGCTGAAAAGAACCATATAAGTTCCATAATTTTTGGTGGTGTTTTCGCGGAGATATTAGCAGAAAACCATCGGGCGCGCTGCAACATTGCGGACGCCGGTGACGTAACGATCTCAGAAGAAAATCGCTTGTATCTCTGGAACACAAAGACCCAGAGAGCTCAAATTCGGGGGAGGAGGTCCCAGGGGGACCCTTGCCTGAACGCTAGAGTGGCGGGCCTCGGGGACGCCCCCTACCGGATCGCCGTTCGCTGGGACCCCCGATTTCGAACGGCTATAACTCGGGGAGCCGGGCGAGTTGGACCTCGGGGGTGGACTCGTTCGAAAGGCCCCGTCCAGCACTACGAACGATTAGAGTCTTGGGAATATTGATCAAAGATTGACCGAGATATAAGCCGAAAAACGTGCGCCTTTAACCGGACGTAACTCCCTGACCGTCTACAATAGACTGTATATAAGGAGAGAGGCTCGGGAGCGCGCGTGCACGTCACATCCGATGGATTTCGCGCGGTAAATCCGACCCGGAGACTTCACATAGAAATAGGAATACTGGCCTTCAGAGGTAATAGCAAAACTCGACAAGTGGATCATTGTAATAGTGATTACAACCCCTTCACACACAGGCAATAAAAAAAGGATTTATTTTAGTAGAAAAGCTATATATAATAGCCTACTTCAGTGTGATATTTTACCATATTATCATGCTTACCACTGAGAATTTGAAAAATTGTAATGTGATGATCAGATGCAGATATCTAAATCAAATAATATCATAGGTTTGGGCGGTTGGCGGGTGGATTATTTATTTACAGCGGATTAACAGCGGATTCGGGTGACTCAAAGTGCACCAGATTAATACATTTATCTTTAAAATGTACAAAATTTTCTTCCGCTGGGACATGCCCCCGGACCACACTAGAGGTACAGAGGTCCACCAACAAAATACTGTGGGAAACACAGTAGGCTATATGATGTAATACGAAAAATACAAATTAAATTATCTTATTAATAAAATACATGATCAGGATTTTACCATCTCCGCCTAGTTTTGAGCCAGTATAACCCTGCTGGATCGATTCCGACAGCCAGGGCTCGGTTTCACAGACAGGGGTTAGACTAAGCCAGGATTAGCCCATAGTTCAATTAGGGCGTTTACGTGGCTTTCATAAAAGTGCCTTAGAAGAAAACATTACTAGTGTGCATCTTGAGACAAAACAATGGCACTGACATATTTTAAGGTATGTCAGTACAAGTAGCTTTCAGATTTCAAATACGTAGTTTAGTCTGGGACTAGGCTTAAGCCTTGTCTGTGAAACTGGGGGCAGGACGACAGTACAAGAAACGCCTTCATTTGATTGGCTGAAAAACCGAGGGGGTGTTGTGGGGGTGGGATGTCCCCACCAAAGCTGAGATTAAACCTACGCCCTTGAAACATAGTAAATGAACGCTTAAAGAAAATAAGACAAATCATAATGGCTATCACTATCATGTTTTTATTTCATCTGTCAGTAGCCTACGTCTCAGCGCAGTCTAAAGAAGTCCCAAGACGTCAGTTATATGACGTCTTGGGACGTCTTTTGACCATACGTCAATATCCGCCTTTTTAGGGTACCCTTAAACGTCGGTTAGATGACGTTATCGGATCCTAACTCTACCCCAGACCTAAACCTACCCCTAAACCTACCCCGTCACCTAACTGACGTTAAAG
The DNA here is from genome assembly GCA_036326025.1 of Chrosomus eos. Classification (NCBI taxonomy): domain Eukaryota; kingdom Metazoa; phylum Chordata; class Actinopteri; order Cypriniformes; family Leuciscidae; genus Chrosomus; species Chrosomus eos. Next base: position 424,006 of record JAZAVI010000005.1, read on the forward strand.
GTAAAGCGTAGGTTGTATGACATCCCAGGATCATCATATAACCGACGTTTAAGGGTACCCTAAAAAGGCGGATATTGACGTATGGTCAAAATACGTCCTAAGACGTCAGTTATATGACTTCTTGGGATGAGACTGTGTTATACGTCTCATCTCTTTATACCAGACTATCATAAAATAAGGACACTTTTTTTTCAGGAGCTTTCTCTGTTTCTCTGACTGAAAATATTTGTAGCCTACTGGGAGTCGAGAGAGTGCTAAAGCTCCTCAGGTCGTATTTTTGGTGGCATATTTGTAGAAATTATTCTTTCTAAATGTGATGGGTTTTAAATATTCAATTAAACAACAAAAATGACAGCAAACGGTCACTTTTATCATGTTTGTTTTGCGGTCATGCTGTTTCCAGTGAATTCTTTCTGATTAGTTTTCTGATAAAACTTCCATTTGTTGGTGAAAAGATGGGTTTAGTGTGACATTGTTCCAGATAGGCATGTTACGGCCGTGTTTTAGTGAAGCGCTGTGGAGCTTCTGGCCAGACAGTGGAAACGCAGCAGATTTTGGGCCCGGTGCTCCAGACCCGAGGCTTTGAGCCCGCCATGGTCCGTTTAAAGCCCTGGCTCTCACTGGCCCGACAGTGGAAACGTGGCTAATGGTATTATTGCAGTTGTCTTAAATCAGAGCTCACTTTAATGTGCTTTCACTTCGTATTTCTTCCTGAATTATTTTGATGTACTGAAAATGAAATTAATTATTTTTTCCTTTCATGTCAGACCTGATGGAAGAGAACGAGTTGAGTGAAGTGGATGAGAAAAGAGGAGCCAAGAAATCTTTCACCTGCACTCAGTGTGGAAAGAGTTTCACAAGTAAACGTAATCTTAATTCACACATGATGTTCCACACTGGAGAGAAGCCGTTTAATTGTGATCAATGTGGGAAAAGTTTCACACATTCATCATGCCTTAAATTACACATGAGGATCCACACCGGAGAGAAGCCACATGTATGCCATCAATGTGGGAAGAGATACATTCAATCAACATATCTTAAGGAACACATGAGGATCCACACCGGAGAGAAGCCATTCACATGTGATCACTGCGGCAGAACATTTATTCGCCAAAATGCCCATAAGAGACACCTGACAGTTCATACGAAGGAGAAGCCACATTCATGTTCTGTGTGTGGAAAGAGTTTTTCACTGCAGCAATCTTTACATGTACATGAGAAAATTCACACTGGTGTGAGAGAGTACATGTGCTTTGAGTGTGAGAAGACTTTTAGTTCAGCGGGCAATTTAAAACAGCACCAGAGAATTCACACTGGAGAAAAACCTTACAAGTGTTCACACTGTGACAAGAGATTCAGACAGTCAACAGGTCTGAAAACACATGAGAGGATCCACACTGGAGAAAAAGTAGAAAAGAAGAAGTAAAGTAATTTTACCACAGAATGTCTGTAATATTAATAGCCAATTGGTAGAGGATAAGAAATCTCAGTAAAACTAGCAGAAGTGGGAGTGGTAACTCGATTTACGCATTGCCGTCACCTTCCTGTCCCCATATGCGTATTACGTTGCTTCCTGATTTCATGTGCAAAAACACATATAACCTGTATATATATATATATATATATATATATATTATATATATATATATATATTATATATATATATATATATATATATATATAGCATTTAGGTCTTGTCGAACGATGTATTAATTAAATGTGCCCCTTGTTTTATTATGTTGGTAATAGCACTTCCCTAAGGCTAAAAGAAGTGTCATGCCTCTAACAAGTGCTTTCAACCCTCTTTTTGATCTGAATGGTATGTGGAAAACACTTCTGCCACAGACTTGACGTACCACCGCCTAGAACGCAACTGAATGCTTTTTACATATTTACAGAGGGTCTATTCGCATGGGATTAGTGCCACCGTAATATTTACTTACATTTATGGAATTATTTTTGTTCCAATAATAATGAACGTAACTTTTCAAGAAACTGATGAAAATATAAATTTAAACTGAAAAAAATATCTTTGAAACTGAAAAAGAATAAATCGCGGGCACATTTTTTTACTTCGTTCTTAATACACTGCATGTTTTGCTAACTATTTCTCATATTTCTTTCGCTGATCTGAACTTACAAATGCGCTTCCAGAGTTTTCATTTATGCTTCTGAAGTTTTCGTTCGCAGTTCTGACACATATCTATCGTGGGGGTGGGGCTAGTAGCAGTGTGTTCTCATTGGCTACTGAGTTTTTGATTGACACCTTCGTGACCTGGAAGTGAAGACGCCAGTGTTGTGTTTAAAATGTGTAAAATATGGGAAAGAAAGGTTAGTACTTAAGAGAAAAGTAAGGAAGTTGGGTGTGGTAGTATTCAGTATGGAAAGTTTATTGGGAAAACAAGTAGAACAAGAAAAAATATATAGTGCGATAATGAAGTATCTCAAAGAAATAGGAGTAGACTGGAGAATCTGAATTATTTTTTTTAGAATTATTTTATAGATTAAAATTATAGATTATTTTTTAGAATCTGACTTTTTTTTTATTTTATTTTTTTATTTTTTTATTTTTATTTTTAAGTTGATTAATGTTTTCAGCTTTAAGGCCTGTTCACACCGGGATGAATTTCGGCTCGCGTTGTTCGTCAGCGTTTTTCAACGCGTTTTTTGTGTTCACACCCAAGCGATTTTCGCTGACGATGAGCCGATGTGAACATGCAAATTCATTCCCTGACATTAGATGGCGCTTAATGTACAGAAATACCCCGGTCCACAAAGTGCACTCGCTTGTCATTCAGAAGAAGAGAGCAAGTTTGTCGCGTGTGTCATATAGTTATTTATTCTCGTTGGTGTCTCTTTATAAAGACACCAACAAGACCAGCATCTCTACATTCATCTGGCCTTGCATCTTCCTTGTCTTATTTCTTCCCGGCAGAGTGTAGACGCTGTATATCTTCTTCGCCATTACATATGTGTGCTCGGCAAGACCGTTTTCTGTTTGAGCGCCCCCAAGTTGTGTTTTACTGCAACTTCAGAAGCTCCAGACACGTGAGCAAAAGCACCAATCTCATTGGTCGGATAGTTTTTGACGCGGCGCGTCAAACCAAAAAAACGAACCCGAGGCGTTTAAAAAAAAATTACGCTTTTACGCGTGGCGTTTTACGCGCCGGTGTGCACACTCACATTGGCGCCCATTGTTTAGTCACGAGGAGTTAAACGTCGGCGAATTTCGCACGCGAAATTCGTCCCGGTGTGAACAGGCCTTTAAGTGCTTCACACTCCAGTCCAGTTGGTGGCGGTAATGCACCGAAAGTTGGTTTGCCAACCGCCATAAAACATCAAACGAAGAAGAAGAAGAAGTGTTGTGTTTACATGTGTGGATGTGAGCGTCTTTAAGCCTTTAAGCGCAGCTTTCTATTTCATTTGACTGATATTAAATTATGTTTGTTTTTGAATTGTATCTGTATTTACCTGCTGCTACTACTACTTTGTCGACAGAAGCTTTTAGGAGCGCAAGAGATTCAGTATATTCAGGTGTAATTGTACATTCAAGTACTGTACTGAAAATATTGTATAGTGTCCAATGTTTTCGGAGAATATTTGTTTATTCCTGATGATTCTTTTGCATGTTAGGCTCTGATTAGGTCGTGTTATTACAATTTAAAGAGAATACTAGCATACGTGTGTGATATATTCAGCCGTCAAGAAAGTTTCACTTCAACCAGGTAATCAAGGTTGGCAACCATGGCCATCACACTACTCATGTTAGCATATGCATTTACACCATCACAATTAATGATCACTTAAATAAGAGGAATTTAAACAATATGAAAATTACAATCGTGGCCTGCTGTCAGATTATACAGACCTCAAAGGCATTTCATTACATATTTCACACAAAGAATGTTCTTGTTGCCGTTTTTTTTTATCATGCTGATAATTTAATTTAATGTAGTTAATATTATCTTCTAACATTTAAAGATATGATACAATTAAAATTAATAATCATCAACAGTTTCAATTGTGACTTATACAACCAGTTAAATGAATGTAAATAAAAATATGAATTAAAATAAATGTACATTCTTTATTGTCACTACGGCATATACACAAGTATCAAAGTGAAAGTCTTGGATGCAATTATGTTGTGACAGGAAAGACCAGAATCCACAAAACATCAACTGCATACTATACATGTAATGCAGTGTTCTCATGATATACATTACTATACAAAATGCACAATTACAAATACAGAATACATATTTAAAATTCATATAAATGATGCTATGATCCTTTGAACAGTTCCTGTTACAGTAAGAGTAACGCAGCAGTGACTGGGTACAAGGATAGTCCTTTCATCATGTACTCACTTCATGCCATCCCAGATGTATATGACTTTCTTTCTTCACATAAACATAAACAAAGATTTTTAAGGAAATAATCCGTCTCTGTGAGTCCATATAATACAAGTGGATTGTAATTCATGTACATATGACAGTTGGCCGGAAGTGATTTTTAATAGTTAAAACGGTTTACATTATTAGTATTTTTCTTATCCTATTGTTTCACATAAAAATAAAATAAATCAGGTGTTTGAAGATCAAGATCCCAGTCATTCAAATGTGATGTGTCTGAACAAAGTAAAATTCTTGTCTGACGTGGACAGTGGATCTCTGTACTATCACTCCATCCTCTGTGTCAGCAGCAGAATTATGTTTATGGAAAAGTTGCTCCACTCCCTGGAAAATAAGAAAGGAAACGTATTATAATCTAACAATACAAACTGATTTGAACTCCCACATACAGTAACAAGTTGAAGAATTAAAATACTTATTTCAAACAAATTATATAAATGTTTTAAGGGATTTTACAGTACTAAATATTTACCTCCGAGTCATGCACCATTTATCATCTGTAATACTGTTGTGCAACCAGTAGATGGCTGTATAGCTCTATATATAAACATATATCCATGGCTGTGTATTCCCTAGTTGCCGGATGTTTTCAGTCATAATTACTTGCATGTATTAGGTTTTGAATTTGGACATATATTATTAAAGAGTACTAACATTTTTCTCAGAAATGTTCATTTGAAAAGCAAATTTTTTCATTATTATTAGTCAAATATGGACACAGAAAAAGCATTTTGTTACTCATACTAGCTACATATAATAGCTTTATCAGTCATCTTTATCACACAAAAGTAATCAGAATAAATATTGCGACCAGGGCGATACTTCAAAATAATTGAGTGTTTACATATCATGAACAGAGACTTGGTCTGTGGTCAAGTGTTCAAGTCGTGTCTCTCCTCTTTCATAAACTCTGCATCGCAAATTATTCAGCAATTGAGAAATCCAGGTTTAAATAGCTTTATTGGCATGGTAAAAAAAAGGCTTTACATTGCCTAAGTTGAATCAGGCAGTGATTGACAGCGCTCTGGTCCAATGGCATCAGTCATTGTCAGATACAGTACTTTGTACTGTAGGCTACACAGTACAGATACTGTACAGTACTCTAGCCCAATGTTGTTTGGGGTGTCTGGGGGGAAATATGATCTAATCGAGTAATCGTATAAACAAGTCATGTAATGATTGGGCTAACAGTTAAATCAAGACTACACTGTATAATGTTATGGGCTCACTGAGCTCTAAAATGCCTCACCGACTGAAAAAGCAAGTACTGTATTATAAATAGTATTAGTATTGTATAAAAAAAAGAGACTTAAGAGTATCCAGTATCCTGATAGCGACGGTGACTAATGATAATGATATCATTCGTCTGTACTATTCCTTCTATAAGAAATCATCTCAACAATATAGTGTACCAGCAAATAAATACAGATACAAACTTAATATCACTCACTCAAATGAAATTGACGCTCACATCCATACCCACATGTAAACACAACACTGGCGTCTTCACTTCCAGGTCACGAAGCTGTCAATCAAAAACTCAGTATCCAATTAGAACACACTGCTACTAGCCCCGCCCCCACGATAGATATGTGGCAGAACTGCGAACGAAAACTTCAGAAGCGTAAATGAAAACTCTGGAAGCGCATTTGTAAGTTCAGATCAGCGAAATAAATATGAGAAATAGTTAGCAAAACATGCAGTGTATTAAGTAAGTAAGTAAGTAAGTAAAATTTATTTATATAGCACCTTTCACAGACAAGAAGTCACAAAGTGCTTTACAAACTGTTCATAAAAAGGATCAAAACATGCATACAAAAAATACACCATAACACAACACACAAAACAATCTTTACAAACATGAAACAACAAGTAACCACAGCTGTTAAATAAAAGCAAGTCCAAAAAGATGCGTCTTCAGGAGTTTTTTAAAAGAATCAACAGAACGCACAGTTCTCAGTGCTAATGGGAGTGAGTTCCAAAGCCTCGGTGCCACAGTACAAAAAGCACGATCCCCTTTAGTCTTAAGACGTGTTCTAGGGACAAGTAAGAGGTCCAAACCAGAAGACCGTAAAAGCCGACCCGGTGAATGTTTATGTAGAAGATCCTGAATATAGAGGGGTGCCTGACCGTGCAAGGCTCTATAAGTGATAACTAAAATTTTAAACTGCACTCTGAATTCCACTGGGAGCCAATGAAGGTCCTTGAGAACTGGTCTTATATGAGACCACTTACTGGTACCTGTCAAAAGCCTTGCTGCTGCATTTTGTACAACTTGTAGTCGCTCCAGAGATGACTTATTTAAACAAGTGTACAGAACATTGCAATAGTCCAAACGTGACGAGATGAAGGCATGAACAAGCATCTCCATCTCTTTTCTTGAGACCACCGATCTAATCTGAGCTATGTTCCTAAGATGGAAAAAACATGAGCGAACTACAGACTTTACATGACTGTTAAAACATATGGCTCTATCCAGAATAACTGGATTTCTTATCTCATTACAATCTGAAGTGGCTGAAACCCCCAAAACCTGCTTGATCTTAGGTATAATATTGTCAGGAGCAAAGATCATCATTTCAGTTTTATCCTTATTAAGTTGCAAATAATTGTTTGCCATCCATTTATTAATGGAGACTAAACAATCCTGTAGAACCGACAGTTTATCTAAACTATCAGGTCTAAACGAAATAAGTAACTGAATATCATCTGCATATAGATGATAAGAAATTGTTTTAAAACTATTAATAATCTGGCCAAGGGGAAGCATATACAAATTAAACAACAAAGGGCCCAGCACAGAACCTTGTGGCACACCACAGGACAAAGGTACAGAGTCAGACATAAATGATCCAACAGATACTAAAAAAGTCCTATCTGACAGATAAGATGAAAACCAATCCAGAGCTGAATCCGAAATACCTACTAAACAGCGTAATCTATTAATCAAAGTGCAGTGATCCACGGTGTATTAAGAACGAAGTAAAAAAAAAAATTGCCTGCGATTTATTCTTTTTCAGTTTCAAAGATATTTTTTTCAGTTTCAATTTATATTTTCATTAGTTTCTTGAAAAGTTACGTTCATTATGGCACATTTTTGATAGTTTCTGAAAAAGTTATGTTCAGTTTTAAAAAGTTACGTTCAGTTTTATAAAGTTACGTTCAGTTTTTTTGAAGCAAATATAATTCCATAGACATTGGGCATAATGACTACAGAGATGGCACATTTGGACGGGACTAAAATCACTGAGAAGCTCTGGTAATAATTACTTTACCCCATCTCTCCATGTTAAACTAATCCTGTCCGAATAGGGCTTTAATCATATTCCATCGCATTTTTTAAGAAAACGTGCCGCATAATCAAGGATTTTTGCCCGCAACAATCACAAAAAAACTCTGTTTAAGTTCAGGAAGGACTGTTTAATGTGCTGAGAAACAAAGTCTCTTCTGGGTCAGTTAGTTTCCTAACAAACACAATGAGTGGCTGGACAGTTTGTTGGTTGCTATGTACCCGCTTGAAAAGTTTCTCTTTATTATTAGAAAGTATCTGTTTATAACAAGAATGTATCTCATTGTGAGATCTAAGTCATTATAATGAGAAAGTCATTCTCATTATTAAAAGATAGTGATAATTATGGTAAAGTTTCTTATTATTTTCACTTACTTATTTAAAAAATTTTAACTGCGATGGAAACACCTTCTTCCAAATTGTGTCCCGCTGACGTCACATGAATGAAACGGATGAATACAAAACAGCACTGCACAACTTTCTGTTTCTGGGAAGAAGGAACATGTTCAAATCATTGTATTTGCTCTGGTGCTTTCCAAGAATACAGAGACGAGAGAGACTCTACCTCTGTTATTTGCTGTTAGTTAATAACACAATAAAACAACTCATGAGCCACTGAGTCATAGTTATATCTAACAGCAGCAGCTCTGGACATGTGACCAAAAAGCACGCTTCTTATTGGTTGGTGCGCTTTTTTCACGGTGCAATGAAAAAGAGATTAGAAAACCTCTCTGTAAAAAAAAAAAAAAAAAATTCATCACATTAGTTGCAGTTGCTGTTTTCATAAAAGTATATTTACTAGTTTTACATGTAACATTTGAAACCTACTCAGAATCATTGTGCTTTGCCTGCTTGATGTGCTGGAGCTCGTTCTGTAAAGTTGATGTCAACATTTTTTGTTGTGAGTTTGTTCATGTCATGTTTCTGGTAGGGATGGGCGGATCGATCCTTAAGTATCGATATTTTCGATACTGCTTTTGTATCGAAAGGATCGATTCTCAAATACAAGTAACGATACTATCTGTTTTTGTGTACGTTTTTTTTTTCATTTTTAAAATGAGTAGTAGTACGCCGTATTGTACAAATACACTTAAATCATAACGTCAATGGGAACTATATCTTCTTCCGCTGTATCACCGCGTTCGCTCACGTTACGTCTCCTTCCGCTGTATCACCGCGCGCCGCGGCGCTCACACTCAATCACTCACTACCACCAGTCCAGCACAGGAGCACGCTCAGTCAGCGCAGACAGGTTTAAGAAAGGTGTTCGAGTGCATGGCTGCGATGAGTGAAAGAAAAAGAAGCGTAATTTGGAGTTATTTCACTCCAGTAAATACTGATGAAGCCTCGTGTGACATTTGTAAAAAAAAAACATACGCCACTGTGGTAATACCACAAATTTGACAAAACATCTTAAAGCAAAACACCCAGAGCACGACGAAGTGCAGCTGAAGCGAGTGTAACGGAGGCCAGCTAGTAGTTGCTGTGCGAGTAAACCTCACTCCTCTGATCTCAATAAACCTCACTCCTCTGATCTCAATAGGCGCTCTAGCGACAGATGCTAGAGGCTGCAGTCTTTAGCCTCCTTGTTAGAGCGCCTGACTCTCATGCCGGAGACCTCGGGTTCGAGGCCCGTTCGAGAGCGGGCGGTCGGAGTTTCAGTGACGGTAACGAGTATCAATGCTTACAGAAAAGTTTCCAATAAGCATCTATTGTACAATCAGGCCTACTATTTCGGATACTGAAGATATTACAGTATTTTAGTGAGAGAATATTAACTGGATATTTGAACATTTTATAACATTATTATTTACTATTATTTCTGTTACTTGATAGCTATCTGGTGGATATTCTTAATTAAACAATTTATATATTTTTTTATCATTTAAAAAATGTTTATTAAACAAATGACATAGTTTAAGTGTCAAGTAATACGGAGAGATTTACTATCATTATAAATTCTTAATGCCTGTAACACAGCTTTAAGAATAAAATATATGTATTATATTTTATAGATGACTCGCAGAGAGCATCAGAAATTACAAGAGGCATAGGAGAGATGATTGCAAGGGACCTCCAGCCAATCTCAGTTGTAGAAGACAGAGGATTTATTGCTCTTGTCAAGATTCTTGATCCACGTTACCAAATCCCTTCCTGGAAAAAGCTGATGGAGTGCACAATTAACAATATGTATGCTGAATGTAAAGCCAAAGTAATGACAACATTACAACATGCAAACCATGTCATTCTCACAACAGATATGTGGACCTCAAGGTCCACAGAGGCATATTTAACTGTGACCTGTCATTTTATTGACAACTGGCAAATGCAGGATTTTGTGCTAGAAACCTGCCATTTCAGTGTACAGCACACAGCTGACAATATTAGTGCAGAGCTGAAAAGAATAGCTGAAGAATGGGGCATAACTCAAAAGGTGCTTGCAGTTGTCACAGACAATGGTGCAAATATGGTTGCTGCAGTGCATAAGGCTGGGTGGAGGCATTACCCATGTTTTGCCCACACATTAAACTTGGTGGTCAAAGATGCAATAAAGGCATCTCCGGAGACCGTTCATCTGCTGGAAAAATGCAGAAGCATTGTATCATTTTTCCACCACAGCACAAAAGCCACAGAGAAGCTTAAACAGATACAAAATCAACTGAAAGTGGCAGAACATAAACTGATTATTTCAGTTGAATTCAGCTTTCTACATGTTGGAGAGGCTACATGAACAAATAGATCCGGTTACCACAGCCCTCTGTTTACTTGGAAAGAGTGACCTGTGCTTTACAACTGAAGAGCGGTCTATTATCCACCTAACCATTGAGGCCCTGAAACCTTTTGAGGAGGCAACACGTGAAGTATCAGCAGACATTTCTGTTCAATACAATTCAATACACTTCTGTCTCAAAGGTCATTCCCCTAGTATCACTGCTGCTTAGAGCATCTGCTGCCACTGAGCGTCAAAGAAGCTCTTTTGCCACAGAACTGGCACAGCAATGTCAGCGGAGATTCCGTGGAATTGAAACCAAACACAGTCTTGGTGCCAGCACCTTTCTTGACATAAGGTTTAAGCACCTGGCATTTCGTGACAAGGATCATGTAGAAGCTGTAAAAAAAAGCGACTCCTATCTGAAATGCGGGATGTCCACTTGGCGGCTGCACCACAAGCTACCTCAACATCTACCCTAAGGTCTGTGTCAGTACCTGCAAACTGTGCATCATCAGAGACTCCTCCAATGACCCCATGTACTGCATCATCTACAGCAGGTGTGCCCAACCCTGCTCCTGGCGATCGACTGTCCTGCACAGTTCATCTCCAACCCTAATCAAACACACCTGAAGGTCTTCAATTAAGGTCTTAACAACCAGTTAAGGTCTTCAGGAGTAATTGAAAATTAAAGGCAGGTGTGTTTGATCAGGGTTAGAGATAAACTGTGCAGGACAGTCGATCGCCAGGAGCAGGGTTGGGCACACCTAATCTACAGCTAAAGGAGGCATATGGGGGGATTTTGACTCGCAGGTTCTATCAGCACAACAACAACAATCAGGAAGCAGCGATTCCATAATTGAAATGCGTCGCTATGCTGAGGAAAAAGTACTTTCCCTGAAACCAAGACCCATTAGTTTGGTGGAGAAATCACGAACAAAACTTTCCAGCTCTTAGCAAACTAGCAAAAAAATATCTTGGGGTCACTGCATCATTTGTCCCTTCTGAGAGACTTTTTTCCAAAGCAGGGGAGTTGATCAGTCACAGAAGAAACAGACTAAAGGGCAAAAATGTCAACATTCTCTTGTTCCTTAACAAAAACCTATAAATCAGTTCTAAATCATTTAACTGATAATTCTCCGACTGCTCGAAAAGTGCAACTTACCCACAGCATGTCTCGTTATCTCTGCTGTGGGCGGGTCCCTATTCCGTACACTAAATGCCATCACGCATCAGCCAGATGGCGCTGTCCCCATTTATGCAGTAATTTAACATTTTACACTCCGTTACATGCACCCCCCTTAAATTATGCTAAACTGGGGAAGCGCCTGAACAATAGAAAGCAATACAAGAACCAGAAAAGGAGAAAAAAAAAACAAAGATGACTGGAAAAGAGAAAAGATGTGAAACTCCTTGACACATTGCAGCGTACATATCAATTACAAAATTCCTCCATAGGAAGTATGCAAGTATGGACCGGTACCAAAACCCAGACTTAACATAGACTAAAGAGATGCCCTAAACACTTCTCTTCACATACACAATTCAAGGATTGAAATTATTTCTAAAGAGACAAAATCTCCACTCAAAACGAAGTCCGACTCATAATTTACCCATGAAAAAGGCTTTTAACGACATCAAAAAGAGAAATTACTGGGGATGATGAATCATGCACAAACTGACTATTCATCTCACAGATCAATCTTTGCGGAGGTTTAATGGTCCTACCAGCCCTAGTACTGAGTGTGCCTGTCTGAAAGTGTTTTGGTTGATTGCAAATTACAGGGTCAACTGTATCCGGAACAGGGTTATTGACTACATGTGAAAGTGGAAAAAACTGCCGTTGTCAAGGAGTGCTGAGAGGAACTCTGATCTATCTCATAGTCAGTAGGTAGTCCTTCTAACGAATGTGGAACGTCACATTCCAGTTCAATGTGTACAGAGCGGTCACAGGTATCAGAGTCTGCCTTCGAATTGGAATTCTGTACATCCAAAGAACACTGAACTCTGGACAAAGCAACTGAGTCACTGTCATTATCAGGGCAGTCGTGCTGATCAGACTGCATCACCCAGTGAGCCGTTCTTGCATCACTCTTAGGAAGATCAGGTAAGTTTGCAGTCGAATCACTTGAATGCGACTTAGATGGTAAATCGACCCCAAACTGGTTACATTTAGTGTTACTATATTAAATCCATGGTGAATGTTGCTGGTCTGTAGACGTAAAGTATTACTAGTTCATTCACGGCACAATATTTCTCCTGGTGTCCACGTCAGCGCTGTTTGATCTAATAGAGATCTACGTGTAACGAACCTACATAATAATATACATAAAATGTATTTAAGGGGGCCGGAAGGCCAATTTAGCTCAAAGGGAATGATTCATCGATTTGCAATGAATCTTAAGCGAATCACTATGGAACCGAGTAAATGACTCGTTTAGAGTTCATTTGAACGGGCCGTAATTATAACCTTGGCAACAGATATAAATATCCAATCTATAGTGAAATACTATGTATTAGCAAGGTAACTTTAGATTGACAGTACAAGACATTAAATGTGTAAGCACAACACAAGGCAAATATCTTTTCAAATATAAACAAGACTTTATTGATTATTCTAAACACATAAAACTAAGGTCTAAATCACACACACACACACATTCATACCAGTTGCAGAAAGAAAGATAGTGAGGAAAGAAAGGAGTTTTAAGAGTGAGATGGGGAAATCCCAAGTTTCTATATGCACTTTGGAAGATATAAACCTGAACGAACCACCAAGCATTAGTTTAACCTTCGTTTCTTAGACAGGTTATTCAATTTAAATTAAAAACACCAGCTCAGCTAAGTCTGGAGGCTACTTGCTTGTCCTTTGCGTTGCTTTTGGGGTTTCCCCTTCCTCGGGTCTGAGGGGTTTCCCGGCCCGTTGCTTGGCTGGTCTTCTCGTGCCTGGATGGAAGTTGGACGGCCAGTCACGTGGTGTGTTGGCGCGGATGAATGAAAGTCTTTGAAGGTGGAAGCTGGTTTTGCAGTTGAAATGTTAAAACGAGACTTTGTAGCAAAACTTAACTTAGAACCGAGACTTTTAACGAGAAAATAAAATACAACTAAGAAAAAGAAAGGAAAGTGAGACGAGTAGATGATGGCTTGAATGAGCTGTTTTAACCCGATCTTGATGGGTTATTTGTCTGCTGGTAGAAGCGTGCGAACACGCTCTTTGTTGTTTCAGAGAGAAGCACGAACAGGAACACTCTCTGGCGGTCGCTAGAGAGAGGCACAAACTTAATACAAAACCGAACTCGACCGAACTGCAAACTGAACTGAACTGAACTGCTTTGTTCAGGTCTTTAACTTAAAAGTTAGTCCAACCTCTTTTGGAGGATTCTGACCAATGAGACAATGGCATCATTTTAAGAGGTGGATCTGGTTTCTTCTTATCGTAAATCATGCGTTATCTGTGATCTTCTTGCTTTCCAGCACTAAGCAGAGAGAACAAGAGGCCACAGTTTAGACATTATTACTATTAAAATCATACAAAGCATTTTACACAGATTTCATTTAAGCCATCTTTTGAATTAAGGGCTGTAGCCACTGAGCGAATCCTGTGTTCCTATCACTACTGAACAAATATGAACACATATATGTTTAATTCACAAAACCTTGAACCATGTGATTTGGTGACCACCAACAGGTCATTATTTTAACTTAGTTTACGACGCACGGCCAATAAAGAAACAGGTCCCCTTTGTTCGCGAACCCTTGTCCAGTCACCAGCATAAGAGTGCCCCCATTCAGACGCACAAGCTAATTTTTCCCCCTCGCATCTTCTTACGCCGCTAGGCTGATAAGTGAATTTACATACACAACTACCCTTTTGTCTTGAAGACAACCATGTGCGAACTAAACCCTCACGTGGTACACACCACGTATGGACAGATGCTGACCATAAGGATACTCTGATACACACACATACCCACACACAAACGTCCCTTTGTGTGCAACTTAGGATAGAAATGTCCTTAATGTATATAACACAGAATTGCCCGGAGGAAACGCTGACTGAACTCTGATACAGACACACACACATTAACACACAAACACCAGGAATGGAACTAACTTTTCAGAGAAAAGTACCTCTAAATGTTTTAAATGTATTCATCTTTGTGCTTAGATGTCTTCACATGCCATACGGGAAGTACTGACAATTTTATTGTGTGTTAATCAAACTTTAAAATGCTTGTAATTCTGCATATGGATGTAACCATGTCCTTCTGCTTGTTACCTACTTGTTCTTGGTATCTGTGTGATCGTTATGATGTGACCGAGCCAGTCATACATAGGATATTACAGTAAAATGTATTGTTATGTGTGTAAAATCTTTCTGTGTAGAAATGATACAATTTTATATCATTATAAATTATCCTGACAAGACAAAGAAGAACTTTTCCCGCTCGGGACACTCTTAAAGATTATTGGTCACGTATGCGAAACGGGCGTGAACCCCTCCTCTCCATAAGAGACTGACACAGAAGTTTCTCTGAGCGCTTCAGCACTTCAGAGCGTGAGCCCTTGGAAGAACTAAGAACCAAAAATGAACTTGAGCACTTCAGCGCTTGGGCACTTCTGAGAACTTGAGAGCAATGTCCCTGTGAGAGGCTTCCGGTCCCATGGCTCCCTTTTAGGGAGCTTTCTCCGTTTTTCTTTTCTTTACTAAGTTTTATTTTCATATTCGCCTCTCCTCCACGGGAGATGAACTCTGAATTATTTCCTTGGCAACTTCACGTTCGGTTAACCTTTAAACTTCCCGCGAGTCTGCTCGCCCCGGAAGACACGAGAGAACACACCAGCACCGAAGGACAAACACGCACACGACTCTGCGTTCCTCAGCTACACAAGAGAACCATATGCAAGTATAGGTTATTGATTTGATGATTGATGTGATTTCTTGTTGTCTCTCTAAGGGTTACATTGTCTGTGAATTTTGCCATGTGATCAATCTCTCTCTCTCTCTCTCTCATCCTCTTACTCTCTCTCTCTCTCTCTCTCTCTCTCTCCCTCACTCAATCTCTCTCTCTCTCTCTCTCTCTCTCTCTCTCTCTCACTCTCTTTGTTATTCGTCTGTCTCAACTGTCTACTGTACATACATGTATCCCGTGTTTAAATGTAGAATTCTGTATCCGTAGTTTCATTTTATTAAAACCATTATATGCTTGATTGTTTCTGAAAAGCTCATTTTACAAGTCAATGAATTGTTTGATCTTAGCTACAAAGCTTTACAACTTGATTACTATTTCAGTAATCTAACTTTTATAATAACAAGAAGGTGATTTTTCATGGCCAGAAAATAGCTTCTTGTAATTATTAAGAAAGAGATAATTTTTGTTGGAAAATTGATGAGTTAATCTTACGGCCGTTTGCTGGACAAACAGATTGTTCGATAGCTAAATTAATTCCATTAAAAGCTATCTCATATAGTCGATTTGAAAGGGGACCATTGATATATGAATGAGGAATTATAATTCGTTGTGATTGATCATTCATATGTACAATCGATCTATTTTCAACTTCGATAATTTAACTGTAATATGCAATATATTAATCATATTCATGATTAATTATTCAAATTCCCTATATATAATTTGAGCTAATTTAATGTAATACCAATGTTGTTACAGTTTGGTGGAGGATGCGGGCATTTCGAACTTTGTTTTATGAGCAAATTCAGTTTCAATCTGTGTATATGGTTATTAATAATTTTTTTTTGCGCGCTATGAATAATGAAATTGTGAGATAAGTCGAAACGCGAACTCACTCCTAACTGACCGAGGCAAAAAGCCAAAGTCAGTAACGTTACATTTTAACAAGTTGCTAAAATATGCCTAGACAATTTTAACACTGTTAAATGCTAAGTAAACTGCAGACAGTTCCAATGATATAAAATTGTGTTTGCAAAGACGAAGAAATCTCTTTTGCACTACTACATTTTAATATTACAAAATCCCCTGTTCAAGAACGAGAATCTTCTTGCAGTGGGATCAAAAGATTGAGTAAAGCGAGACTCCTTTTCTCATCTTAGTAAGGCCTGATTTTATAATCGTTAAATAACGATAACTCCTGGTCAGAAATTGGCGTAGCTAACCAATCTAAACCTAATACATTTTGAATAAGTGCTATATTTTTAATGTGTATGGGAGTCGAACCAACAGACGAAAATTCCTGTTGTCCACACTTGTGTATGTGCGGCGAAGAAACCCCGCCATATACTCTTGTGCAGCATAGCACCGAAAAGATCCGCAGAGATCTGAATTGAATACTTGTGATTTATTGCAGAAAAATCAGCACGTGACACGAGCTGAAAGCTCTTAGCTCTTGAATCACATTAAAAATTGGTTGTAATTCCGCTGGCTAAACACTAGAGGGTGTTTAGAAGTCTCAAATTACGCCCCGCCTTCTGACGTCAACCTGCATGAGCGCAATTACGCCATCTCGTGGCCATTTCAGATAATGCTCTCTTACTGCTAAATTCCTTATGACCAGAATTAGCCTGTCTAAATTCTCAATAATTATTGCCATGTACAGCGTTGCTCGTGCAAATATTATTTTGTGTTAGACAAGTTTCCTGCTTGTGACTGGTACATTTACTTTGAGTTTGGTTCAAAACAAAATTTGAATTAAAACTTAAATTAAATCCCAACACAGCCAGAGAGAGCCACTTGGAAGTCCACGCCTTCTAAGTCGGCTCACTCAGCTCTCCTTGTCTCTCTTTTCAAATTCTGTTTGGAACTGCCTATTTCTACTTTCCTCTTTTGATTGTTTTATAGTTACTGATGATACTTTACGGTTACACTGTAAAACATTATTTTCATGATTTGTTATCACAACTTTTATATTTTGTCAAATCAACTTAGATAATTAATGTAATTCAGATAACATAATATTTTGAGTTTCTATTTATTAAACCAATCTCCTTTGTTGTATTAACTCAAAGTTTTAATTTCAATTAACTAAAAATTTTAAGGCAACCAGGTAACTTAAGTTATTCCAACTTTTTTTTTTTTTTACAGTGTACCGTTAACTATTATAAAATATTATCCTGACATTTCAATTTGTCTAGCTGTCTATACATATTGGCATTTACAGCTCTGTTTGTGCTAATATTGTTGGATGTTAGACAAATCTTCTACCTCTGACTGTACACTTATTTTTATTTTGAGTTCAAACAAGATTTGAATTACAAATTTAGATTAAGTTTCAGTTCAAGCACTGATACCCACTTAGCGGAAACGCGCCCCCTTGTGGCATCGCCTTTCAAAGTCGGGTATCAAGTTTTCTTTCTCTCTCTTCTTTCTGTTTGAATTGGTCTATGTCCAGCTTTCCTCATTGTTTTATTTTATTAATAATCACTGATACTTTACAGTAATCACGATTGTTATCGGATAATTCTAATCTTTATTTTCTGTTACACGCTTATTTAAATTTGGTTCAAACAACCTTCAATCTAAATTTAAATTAAGGTGTCTGATGCAACCAGATAAACCACAGGGAGGAAGTGCGCCCCTTTTGGCGAAAACCCACTATTACGTTTTGCCTCCTCCTGTGTTTCATCCTGCTTGGCTTATTTCTACTTTCTCGTTTGATTATTTCATAATAATTTAATGATACTTTGCTGTTATCATTGGTTATTATCGGATATCATTCTGATTTTCCTTAATAATTCTTACCTGCTTATTTTAAATACAAATTTAAACAAGTTTTGAATTTTGAATTTGAATTAAGTTTTCTGTTCACCAGGTTAAAGCACAGAGAAGTACGCACCCCTTGTGGTGAAAACCAGCTACTGCGGCCTGCCTCTTCACCCGTGCTTTATCCTGTCTCTTTCTACTTTAATTGTTTCTTCTCTTTTGGGTTAGGTTATTTTGATAAAATACCAGAATTATCATAATTTCCTTTTGTTTATTATTATTTAGTAAAACCTTTGAATCTTAGTGCTACATAAATAATCAATACATTTGGTTTAAACAAGCAAGCCTTAATCCACTTTAAGCTTCACTTGTTTAACCTTTGTGTATTTAGAAGTGGCATTCACCAGAGCACGGTGGTGAGGTGCAGCATTCTCTGATTGGTATCCCGCAAGCGAGGTTACCCGACCGGCGGTACTGACGCTGGCCGTGTGTGAGTTTCGGACACTTCCGAATCCCGTACCATCGTTGCAGCACGCAACTGCGACATCAGCAATTTGACACTCCAAAGTCAGGTTGTTTGGGAGAGCGCAGCAAGGTACAGGGAGACAATGAAGTGGCCCGAGAACACTGCGGTCAAGTGTTGGGAAACGTCGGAAGGGTTGACTGAGCCACGGGTTCCCACCAGAGAGGCCTCAATTCACCGCAGGTAAACAAAATTTAGTAAAACCCATTCCGCTTACTATAAGCCACAGAATACTAGATATCTCCCGGATATTTAAGTGTTTGGCCCATCTCTTTTCCAAGCCACACCATCTTCTTAGGTTTCTACCCCGATAACCCCCACTAACCTGTTGGCCCTATCTTAAACCCTATCAGTGGTAGTAGGCTTAGGCCTCCATATTCTCCCTAACACTTCCAGTGTTAGTATTTATTCCAGTTCATTACAGACCTATTCATTTTCTTTGTTTTGTTTCACTCTGATCTCTTCTATCCTTGTGTTCTGTTGTGATTTGTGTTCTTTCATTTCACTTAGAGACAGTAACCTGTGAGAGCCACCAAGGAAGCTAAATAATAGAGTGACAACCACGCAGCCGGTGTCATCACGTGACCCACTAGGCTGACGCCCTGTCAAGATCTTTATTTAGGCCCTGCGCCAACCTGAGCAAATTGTCCCAATCTAACTGTCTGCATCAGTTAGCCAAAAATTCTCATAGACGGCATAGCCCGTATTAGCATAATTTGTTAACCTTAGAACAAACTTGCATTTTGGTCTCTTTGTGTGTGTGTGCTGTGTTTCTCTCGCCTACAGTGAGCCAGTATGTCCCGTGCATCCAGCCCCGCAGCCCACTGGGACGACCTCGAGACATGGCTGAGAGCCATGACAACGGACGCCAGTGACCTGCAGCATCTGAGCCAGACGCAGCTGGACACTGAGCTTGACAAGCTGAGCGCCCACGATCCAACCCAGAGCTACAACTACAAAGACTGGGCCAGAATCGTCAGAAGCATCGCACACAACCTCGTCGCCCAGGCAAGGCTCAGCGAACGGAGCAACATCGACCTGGAGCAGCAAGAAGCAGCGCTTAAGCTTCAAGCGGAGGAGGCCCGGAAGGATCAGGCCCGAACCCAGAGTCGTCTAGATCAGCTTCTCCGCGAGACCCACGACCAGCGTGGGACAGAGTATGCAGCAAACCCAGAGCTACAGGAAGAAATAGAAAGACTTCAAAGTGCCCTGCAAAACCGTCGTCTAGAGACAGACGAAAGAGAACAGTCGGAGCGTAAAGCCAGAGTGGAACTCGACCAACAACTCCGACAAGGTGAAAATCTCCTCGCAAGAGCGGAGAATGCACTAAAAGAAAGAGACACTAAAGCCAATGCCTGTGAAAAACACTTACACACGGCCCGCGCTGAAATCCATGAACTTACACAACAGAGACACGATCTCAAAGACGAACTTGACTTTGTTTGCAGAGAGTTGAAACACTCTTATAGACTGAAAAATGACTGGGAAGGGGAAACACACACCACAAAGTTTCCCCTACACAGCTGGTCCGCACCTTTCAGCCACGAACTCAAGAGTGAAAAGGGGGGTAAAAGCCCACTGTTCAGTACGTCACCAGCCAGTTTCCAGAGAACCCCTGCCGCTAACCACGGCATGGCCCCCAAAGAACTTGACAAGCTGGCCCGAAACATCCCGATGGTCACTCCAAACCCTGCAGGAGGCCATGATGTGCACGCCTACCTGCAAGACATAGACTTTCACTTGCACACTGTTCCCAACGTAACACCGTGGGACAGATTGTACCTGCTCAGAATCACGTCCAGTCGTGATGCGCGCAGCTTCCTCGACCGTCAACCAGAGACAGTCAAGTCGGATTACCAGCAGTTGCAGCAGGCCTTCCTTAAAGAATTCTCTGATCCAGAATCAGACCAAGGACTAATCACAGATGATTTCAACTTCAGAACTTTGTTTCTCAGAAATCTGCACCCCACAGTCAGTCATCACCTAGGCGTTCTGGCCTGCCCCCGTAGCATGTCTACCCAACAGCTAAGAGACTTGGCCCAAAAACCTTACACCAAGCAAAAGACTGTGTCCGAAAAGACTTTGAAAAACCCCACAATCTACTCTGTCTCTGAACACAACTCAGAGCTGCCTCCAGAGGGCGCCTCACAACAACATAGCCCTGATTACAGAGAGTCAAGACCGTTCCAGGCCAGCAGAGGGCTGCACAACCGTGATGGTGCTCGTCCAAGGCACCAGAGCGAGCGCTCTGAAAGATTCTGGGAAGCCAGCCGGCGACCCAGGCATACCCGACCCCCATCACCAAGAGACTCAAGCCCAGACAGCCCGGAGCGGTACCCCTCTCAACATGCCACTGGTAAGCACAAGTCTGAGCACACACCAGATAAAAACAGTGCAGCCACGTCAGAGACGGCAGAGATCCTGAAGGTGCTGAAAGAGCTTCTGCACAAGAAACTTCACAAGGGAGACAAGAGGGACAAGCCAGACACCCTATGTCTAAGCGTAAGACCTGAACCAGGCACCCAGAACACTGCTCGTCAGCCTCAGAGCACAGGGCTAACTGTCACATCACAAAATGACAGCATCACCCAGCCACCACAGCTGACAGCTGTACAGCCTGAGCAAAACAGCACAAGTTCCCATGTTTTGGCTGCCTGCCTCCGCAGCAAACCACACAAGACCGGCCCTAACCGCCCATCGATCACCACACCAGCCCCTACGCCAAGACTCCTGGGGAACCTGATCGAAAAGGGGGTGGCCCGGAAACTCTACCTAGCCATCACTTTGGAACATGAGGTGAGCCTGGAAGCCCTGGTAGACACCGCCTCAGACCTCACTTTAATGTCAGCTCAGCTCTTTGAAAGACTCAGTGCTAAAGCTAAGAGCCAAGATCGAACTCTTACACCCCAAACGTGTGAGCTGAACGTACAGTCGTACAGCCAGAACGACATCCGGCTTGAACAGGTAGCTCCCATTCACCTGACAATTGGTCCTTTGATTTTTATCCACCCGGTGTACATCTCACAAATGGACACTTACCCCTTTTGGATTGGCAAAGATCTGCTAGAGCGCTTTGAGCCTTTAATAGACTTCAAACACCTGACAGTCTGGGCCCAAGTTCAAGAACCCCTCCCCCTCCAGTCACACAGGTCACCAAAGCCAGACTGGAAGGTCACAGAGGTCACGAGAACTACAACAAAGCCAGACTCCAAGGTCAAAGAGTTCACGGGAACTCCCACAGCCAGCCATGAAGACACAGACTCAGGTTCAACTGTGCTAGCCTGCACCTTACAGCTAACTAAAGACTTTGACACCTGCTGCCCAAAGGTCATGACTGACCTGCAGCTATATGATCAAACACATGCCCTCGCCAAGCCTGGCGCATTAAACAACAAGCTGGGGCCACTTTCAACCCACCCACCCACCCTCGAGGTTGAAGTGAATACACACTACTCGACACCTTTACGGACTAAACTGCCTACCTCACAGCCGCTTCCACTGGCTCCGCTGTTCACAATGACCAACATAGCGGACATGTGGGCTTCTGACACAATAAAGACTTTGCTTGACCACCTCTCAGACCCCTCCAACCACCCTCGCACGTTGTCTACACTCACTGACAACCAGTTACTCAGACCACTGCATGACACCAAGCACATGCTGCGTGCACAGAACAACATTCTATATTGTGCACCGTCTGACACCACAACGCAAAGGCTTGTACTGCCACGGCGCAAAGGGGGGATAAGGCAAATGTACGTCCATGACGCATCATGCGCTGCAAACCACAGCACCAGAGCCACTAACAAGACACTGAAGCAGGCGACATGCCAGCAGCAAGATGTGGCAAAAGATGGGCCAAGGCGACTTAAACCCAGTCGCCGCCCACAAAGTAAAAAGACTGCCCTGTCCAACCAAAGACGACACTCGCTGAGATCTTTGCTCCCTTTCTCTCTCCCTCTCCCCTTTGTCTTTTCCAGGAATCTGCTGTGGTTCCTTATCCTGTGCCTCCAGCCAACCAGAGGACAGCCGCAATCGGACATCTCACCAGGTCCGGCAGCAGGCATCGTCCTGAGAGAACAACCGGGACTCCTAAGCACCAACCACTGCTCCAAGCGGTTCCTGGGAGCGTTGCTCGGACCCGCCACTGCCGCCAGAACTCTGTTCGACACTGGTATGCCAAGAGTCAACCCAGTAAACATAGCCACTGTGAAATGGCATGTGGTTGAAATTCAGACTGAAATTCCACAGCTAAAAAAAAAGCAACTCACCACACAGAGTGCATCGTTGCAAACCATCGGCAAGACATTGAGAGGAACGGTGGTAATCCTCAACACTCACAGCGTTCTGCTGAACTAGACAGTAAAATCCATGGAACAGCTGCTTACCGTCTTCCAGAATGACTTTGCTCGAACTCGGCTGGCCACAGCCCGGATTACAGACTTTCTGCAAGAGGTGAACTCCTCCATTGACAGCCTAGCCGTGGGTAGAATTCCACCGCACCTGATACCCTTAAGCCTCATGCAAACCGTGCTGGCGTCCGCCATAGCCACACCAAGTGACTCTTTAAAAATACACCTGGCCTACTCTCATGGGTAGTGCCATCCCACTCTGCATCGACCACAAGCAGAGAAAAGGGGACTTTCTCCTGAACTTACCCATCATAGTCAAGCCGAATCCACCGGCTCAAGAACATTGACCATGTCAGATTGTGAAAGGTAGCACTCACATCAAGATCCGCAGGCCGTACGCGATTGCCTTGCATGACAGCGACACTAAGCTGTCCCCAGCACCGAATCCACACATGTGCACATTGACCAAAGACATTCACTATCTCTGCCCTAACAAATCTTCCCTCAGAGACAACCCTGACGGAACCTGCGGGCTGCAGATCAGCGGCACAAGCTGTCCTGCCAAAGCTAAGCCTCGCACTCAAGCCATCGAGACCCAAGCAGAGAGTGTAAGTGACAGGTGGCTCGTTAACACTCCTGGGCGAACAGCTGCACTCACTTACGACCAGAATGACACTGACACCTGTGTCACCTCGCTCAACCAGAGCATGTGAATCCAAGCGCCGAAAGGTGCCATCCTGCACCTTGATGACTTGGCATTGTATCATCTTCCAAGCAAGGAGTACAACTTAGAACTGGAAACCCCATCCTTCTTCAGAAACCACACTTTCACCCTAACTCCAGAACGGGAATTGTGGTTTGCAAAAGGGGGAGGGGTCCCGACTCATTGACATTGCTCATGTAGACACAGCCCTCCAAGCACTGTCTCACTGCCCGTTCTGAACACTTCATCTGCGGTCCCAGGCTGGACTGCCACCAAACCTCATCGAGCTGAATCCTCAGCTTCAAGACCCACCTGCCATCCTACCGTCAGGTTCCACCTGCCATCCTACCATCATGATCCACATGCTATCCAACCATCAGGTTACATCTGCTATCCTACTACCATGGTCCACCTACTAACATGACCATCAGGATTCACCTGCCAGTCGGCTATTGTGATGATTGTCGTCCGATGATGTTCACCCAGGAACTTCATCCGACGAAAAGGGGGATATGTAGCCACTGAGCGAATCCTGTGTTCCTATCACTACTGAACAAATATGAACACATATATGTTTAATTCACAAAACCTTGAACCATGTGATTTGGTGACCACCAACAGGTCATTATTTTAACTTAGTTTACGACGCACGGCCAATAAAGAAACAGGTCCCCTTTGTTCGCGAACCCTTGTCCAGTCACCAGCATAAGAGTGCCCCCATTCAGACGCACAAGCTAATTTTTCCCCCTCGCATCTTCTTACGCCGCTAGGCTGATAAGTGAATTTACATACACAACTACCCTTTTGTCTTGAAGACAACCATGTGCGAACTAAACCCTCACGTGGTACACACCACGTATGGACAGATGCTGACCATAAGGATACTCTGATACACACACATACCCACACACAAACGTCCCTTTGTGTGCAACTTAGGATAGAAATGTCCTTAATGTATATAACACAGAATTGCCCGGAGGAAACGCTGACTGAACTCTGATACAGACACACACACATTAACACACAAACACCAGGAATGGAACTAACTTTTCAGAGAAAAGTACCTCTAAATGTTTTAAATGTATTCATCTTTGTGCTTAGATGTCTTCACATGCCATACGGGAAGTACTGACAATTTTATTGTGTGTTAATCAAACTTTAAAATGCTTGTAATTCTGCATATGGATGTAACCATGTCCTTCTGCTTGTTACCTACTTGTTCTTGGTATCTGTGTGATCGTTATGATGTGACCGAGCCAGTCATACATAGGATATTACAGTAAAATGTATTGTTATGTGTGTAAAATCTTTCTGTGTAGAAATGATACAATTTTATATCATTATAAATTATCCTGACAAGACAAAGAAGAACTTTTCCCGCTCGGGACACTCTTAAAGATTATTGGTCACGTATGCGAAACGGGCGTGAACCCCTCCTCTCCATAAGAGACTGACACAGAAGTTTCTCTGAGCGCTTCAGCACTTCAGAGCGTGAGCCCTTGGAAGAACTAAGAACCAAAAATGAACTTGAGCACTTCAGCGCTTGGGCACTTCTGAGAACTTGAGAGCAATGTCCCTGTGAGAGGCTTCCGGTCCCATGGCTCCCTTTTAGGGAGCTTTCTCCGTTTTTCTTTTCTTTACTAAGTTTTATTTTCATATTCGCCTCTCCCTCCACGGGAGATGAACTCTGAATTATTTCCTTGGCAACTTCACGTTCGGTTAACCTTTAAACTTCCCGCGAGTCTGCTCGCCCCGGAAGACACGAGAGAACACACCAGCACCGAAGGACAAACACGCACACGACTCTGCGTTCCTCAGCTACACAAGAGAACCATATGCAAGTATAGGTTATTGATTTGATGATTGATGTGATTTCTTGTTGTCTCTCTAAGGGTTACATTGTCTGTGAATTTTGCCATGTGATCAATCTCTCTCTCTCTCTCTCTCATCCTCTTACTCTCTCTCTCTCTCTCTCTCTCTCTCTCCCTCACTCAATCTCTCTCTCTCTCTCTCTCTCTCTCTCACTCTCTTTGTTATTCGTCTGTCTCAACTGTCTACTGTACATACATGTATCCCGTGTTTAAATGTAGAATTCTGTATCCGTAGTTTCATTTTATTAAAACCATTATATGCTTGATTGTTTCTGAAAAGCTCATTTTACAAGTCAATGAATTGTTTGATCTTAGCTACAAAGCTTTACAACTTGATTACTATTTCAGTAATCTAACTTTTATAATAACAAGAAGGTGATTTTTCATGGCCAGAAAATAGCTTCTTGTAATTATTAAGAAAGAGATAATTTTTGTTGGAAAATTGATGAGTTAATCTTACGGCCGTTTGCTGGACAAACAGATTGTTCGATAGCTAAATTAATTCCATTAAAAGCTATCTCATATAGTCGATTTGAAAGGGGACCATTGATATATGAATGAGGAATTATAATTCGTTGTGATTGATCATTCATATGTACAATCGATCTATTTTCAACTTCGATAATTTAACTGTAATATGCAATATATTAATCATATTCATGATTAATTATTCAAATTCCCTATATATAATTTGAGCTAATTTAATGTAATACCAATGTTGTTACAGGGCATACGATTCTTTTGATTGGAAGCACCATACTCTTTCATTCATACACACAGTTATATCACAATTATTTGATTTATATTTGATCTAAGCATAATACAAACATGAATTGTATGAACACCAAGAGTTAGGATGTTTGATTATAAGTCCACTGAGCATTGTTCTGTGTGAGTTTTATGTAAAAGTCTGTGTAAGCGTGAGCGTGGTCTGTTTTACATCTGTGTCCTGTTCAGCAGTGGTGATGCTCAGGGAGGTCAAAGGTGGTCAGGCCCCTTTGGTGGTCAGGCCTG
Source organism: Chrosomus eos (assembly GCA_036326025.1). Lineage (NCBI taxonomy): Eukaryota > Metazoa > Chordata > Actinopteri > Cypriniformes > Leuciscidae > Chrosomus > Chrosomus eos. The sequence continues at coordinate 450,565 of JAZAVI010000005.1, forward strand.
TTTAACCATTTGTGACCCTGGACCACAAAACCAGTCGTAAGTCGCACGGGTATATTTTTAGCAACAGCCAACAATACATTGTATGGGTCAAAATGATCGATTTTTCTTTTATGCCAAAATCATTAGTATATTCAGTAAAGATCATGTTCCATTAAGATATTTTGTAAATTTCCTACCGTAAATATATATAAAAAATATTTTTGTTAGTGGATGCAGCAAAATCGCGCAAAAAAAGTCAGAAAACACGCCTAAAAAAAACTCGCTTGCTGCTAAGTTTGGTATCGTTGTCAAGCTTAGATTTCCAGCTTTCGGTTTCATAACTCTCCACAACGTCATTAGAGAAGTAAGCCAATAGAGTGCGTTAAAACAAAACTTTCTTGTGTAAAAAAAAAACGTTTTCTTCCTAGCAACGGCCTGCTACAGCGCCTCTCATTGGCTGGCGACTTCTTCGCGTGCACAGTGTACACAATCCGCAATGGTTACGGTGCAAGCCATGGATTCTGAGATTTTAATGACAGCAATAATGTAACGAACATAGTAAATTATTTTTTCGCAAATGATTGGGAAGATACAGAATGTCCAGAGACCGGCTTGGCAAAGAATATGCCCTGGAAGATGACGAATTCGATCAATGTGTGTTGTGTGGATCTCTTCAATTTTATATGTTCCTGGTGAAATGTGATGCGATCTGGGAAAAGCCACCACATGGTGAAATTTGACATAGCCTATTACGGGTTTTGATAATCTGTTTCCCAAATCTGTTTTTATTTCTTTCATTGATTAAAATGTCGATTTTTTTCTCTCTCTCCGTGCGTGTTCTTAAAGAGAAAGTAAGACAGTCTTTTCAGCTTGCCACTATAAATCGCAATTTTTCTGCACTAAACTTGTACATTTTCCCAAGATATATTCAAAGAGGATAGACAAGATGTTATAGAATAATAATTTAATGAAAACCCAATTTTGACAAAAAACTGACATTCGATCTATTTTTAGACCTTACTGAAACCGTGCATAAATCTCAATTTAAAGAAAATGACCCATAAGACTGGTTTTGTGGTCCAGGGTCACATTTGTGAGGAGATTTGTCTTGCTTAAGAATGAAACAGTGACAAGTTCTTCCTGCTTTGGCTTATCTCTGGAGGGAGTCTTGGTTGGCTGGCCCAGACTAGCTGGAGCCGGGATCTTTTATGGCTGAATTTAGTGATTGAGTTCTGTTTGAATGAATCAAATGGAAGATTCATTTGTGTTTGGTTCACCCTCAAACTCTACATACGGTTAATAACGGAGAAATGTGAATGCTTCTCACTAGATCTCGCAGCGATGTTATTACTTCAGTGGCGAATTCAAATGTTTTCTTTACTGGATCTCTTAGCGCTGTGTTGTAACAGTGTCGCTTGATCGAGATCGGCTCGCGCTGCACAGATGTTGCTGGTCCGAACTGATAAACGGACCGTGAAGCACAATATAATGAGTAGCGCAGTTTCGTTCCGCTTTCAATACGCTTGCCATTTGATGTTGCGCAACGTTGTGGTGGTCGCGCGACTCGATCCCCATGGTCATGCCAGCGCGAATTTTGTCGGCAGGAAAAATGGTCCAAGGAATCGTTCGGTTTGTATGCGTACCGAACCGGAAGCCTCGAACCGAAACGGTTCAATACGAATACATGTACCGTTACACCCCTATCTATTAATGAACCGATACCGAATCGTCCTCGTCTGCATCGCGATGCATCGTAGAAACGATTAATTTCGACACCCCTACTAGTTCCACATTGAAAGCAAGGACATTCTTTATAGATGTTATATAATGGACCAGTGCCGGTTGCATAAAGCACCTTAAGTGTAATTTTCCCTTAAGGTCGCCCTTATGTTTCCCTTAAACCTAAGGGTGTTGCAGAAAAATACCCTTTAGTGTTACTTAATGTTTTTTTTTAAGTGAAACGTCATAAACACTTAGAATTTCCCTTAAATGCTGTTTTTTCACTTAAGTAATCGTTAAGTGTTGCATAAAACGCCAACGCGAAGCATAAAGTGGGGGATCAAGGACATGCTAGTGATGTACCTCCCCTGCCAGCGAGGGAAAGCCCATGGTAACGGCTCGTAAAGAGCCACCCTGGAGAAGACTGATGCCCATGGGGCGAACGAGATGAGCAACACACCTAGAGGAGGATGTGGTCCAAATAATGCTTTAAGTTTAGTTTTTGTGATGATTTTGATGATTCTATTTGTTACTGTGCAAATGTTTTCAGGAAAAGTAGAAAATCTATTAATGTAATAAGCTAAAAAGATGGTCCGTAATTGGAAAAAGGCGGAATGTGTAGGAGTTATGATTGTATGTGTTATTCTGATCATTTTGTTATTCATGGGTGAATACGACTGGTGAAAACTGCTGTCTATCACAAGGATGAACAAAATTATGCTGATGATTAGAATAGCGGAAGTTACAGTGAAATGTATTATGTACCATTGTTGTTGTTGTTGTTGTTTTTCCTTTTCTATCTGAGGACGATGATATGTAAAGAGGGGATCATCCGTGTTACGAGATGGCATAAGGACAGGGTTTGAAATGAGGGATTTTTATTATACTTTTAATCTTTGCATTTTTATTGTTGTTGAATTGATATGGTCTTCCTACTGTGATCTATACTAATTCTTGTTTATACTGCGGTGACTGAGGGTCCGATTATTCGGAAGTGCGGTAACAGTGCTTATCCATTTAGCCCGGCTTCAGATTAAGTCTTTACTTGCTAAATAATTACAGGGCTTTCCCCCACAAAAACAGCCTTAAGCTTTCTTCTTTTAAATCCTTTCTTCACAAGTTTAAGAAGAGTTATGATGTAATGACTTAAACTTGCATTATTATTACAGTTTTTCTCAAATGCTAAAACACAAAAGCCAATACTCTAAACCAAATGACCAGTTGTCTAAACACATTTACTAAATCTAGCCATCATTTTCCAATATCATAAACACATTTCACATGAAGACACAATTCACAAAACACAATCCTCCGTTCTCATAAATCTTAACACATTTTTCCTTGCTAAAACACAAGTTGCAAAATAACTCTGCTCATATTCTCAAATGAAAGCTCATGTGATGCAAAATGCTTGCCACAGTCAGCAATATTTGAACACAATGAACACACCTGGCGTCATTCATTACACACAACGACTCAAAATTGAAGACACTTGTTGCTAATGCTGTGACCACATGTATAAAAGCAAGTTCAGAGTGCTCAGTTTGCTGAAGATTCCAAACAAACACAATGGATGAAGGCAGAGTCAGGGGAAGAGGAATTCGAGTCAGAGGAGGGAGAAGAGCTGGCCAACGAGGAAGAGGAGCAGGCCAACGAGGAAGAGGAGCAGGCCAACAAGGGAGAGGAGGAGGCCAACAAGGGAGAAGAGGAGGCCAACAAGGGAGAGGAGGAGGTCAACAAGGGAGAGGAACAGGCCAACAAGGGAGAGGGGGAGGCCAACAAGGGAGAGGAGAAGGTCCAGGAAGGAGAGCAAGACAACCTCGCACCATCATTACGGACGAGATGCGAGCAACAGTCATTGACCATGTCATTGTTCATGGCATGACAATGGCTGAAGCAGGACTAAGAGTCCGTCCAAACCTGAGTAGGTTCACTGTGGCCACCATTATCAGGGCATTCAGACAACACAACAGGTATTGTACTCTATTGCTTTCTTTGTCACAATACAATTTTACAAGCCTGTGAAAGTAGTCTATTGGTTTCAAATCAATGGTTACTGTATTGTAAAACATGTCAATTGACAACGCATGTTTCTTTCTTTAGAGTTGAAAGAATGCCACATAGAGGTGGGAGGGTTGCCATATTTACAGCGGCACAAGAATGACAACCTCATCAGACTCCGGGAGATCAGAGACAAAGTAATTGCCGATAATGTAAACTTTGAGAGCATTGATGATGTCAGCTTGGCCACAATAGACAGAGTTCTCCGGCGCCAAAAGATGCGGATGAAACATGTCTATAGGGTTCCCTTTGAGCGCAACTCTGTGCGAAACAAAGACCTACGTTACGAGTATGTGCAAGTAAGTATATATCCATGTTCACAGTACAGTTAGTGGACATACTGTGTTGCTCAGTGGCCTACATTACTTCTGGACAATACTGTGATAGAGTGCGATACTCTGAAGAGATAATACTGGTCTGACAGTTTCCTTTGACAGGGCTCCGGTCAAAGAGAAGGGCACGGAGAAATTATTCCAGCAAACTTTAATTACTGAAGTTTGAGTACAGGCATCAGTGTACAAATAGTTATGTATGTTTGTGTGTGGTCTATAAAAGAAACAAACAATAAAATAATATTAATCACAATGTACAAAGATATAAAACATGTACAAAATGTATACAGTAATATCCAATATAATTATAAACATTGAATCAGAATACTAAAACATATTAATTTGGTCAAATAAGTCGAAAAGAGCCATAAACAACTAATATACAGGCATACAAAGAGGTTGATGGGGCAAAGTATGAATACTAAATGGATTTCGTGGTCTTTGCTTCCCTCTAGTGGAAGCGAGCGCAACTCCACCCCATGCCCTCAACACGTGAGCGGCTCAAAGCCCGGGAATGTCGAACTAAACTCTGAGCGCGTCTGAAGCGGTCTGAAGACGACACAGAGGCTAGACACGATTTAACTGTAGGACTAAAGTACATAACTGAAATATAGTACTCGAGAATACAGCCTAAAGCTGAAATAATGTAAAGGAAACAATCTATAGACTAATACGTCTTATAACAGTCACATAATACATATCAACTAAAGAAATACACACGAAAGTATCAAACCCATGCATTTAAGAGACTTAACAGGAAAACAGATGAAAGTAGACAATATCTAAACAATTCTGATGGCAATATTTGCATATTAGTACAGAATAAAACTTACTTTCGTTTAGATTACGCACACGAGAGCTACCATCCCTCAGAGTGTGGAGTCGGTAATAAGGAAATGATGCACTCAGAAAGGAAGTGACATCACTACAGTTTCAAAATAAAACGACAAGAAATAAAAGACTTTCTGACATAGCCGCCCCCAAATTTAGCAGTAAATTTGAATCCTAAAGGAAAGTCTACTTAGTTGGAGTCGTCTTCATCCTCCCAGGCTGGCAACCGCACAAGGCGCACAACTGGCCGTAGGTAAGTCTGTCCCTTGATCTTGACTTCAGCTGCCCTGACTCGTCCATCCATGCCGGTACAGGTATTCACCACTCTCCCGATGGGCCACTGGGCTCTGGGTAGCTGCGAATCCACCACCATTACCACCTGGCCAGCAGTCAAATTATCTGTGTCCTTGTGCCACTTCGACCGCTTCTGAAGATCCGGGAGATGGCGAAGGATGAAGTTGGACCAGAAATGGTCCGCCAGGATCTGGCTGTGGCGCCATCTCGCTAGGTGCATAGACCGCCTGTGGGAGTGATGCATCACGCCGTCCCATCAACAGTAGATTTGGTGTAACGGGATCCGGGTCCGCAGCATCGGAAGAGACGTACCCAAGCGGTTTAGCGTTGAGTATTCCCTCCACTTCAATCAGTACAGTTTGCAGCACAGGTTCGGCAACGGTGTGGTCCTGAAGAATGACTTGGAGAGCTGACTTAATCGACTTAATCTCTCGTTCCCACGTTCCTCCGAAGTGTGGAGACCCAGGGGGGTTGAAACGGAACTCGATTTGCTGTCTGGCCAGCTGCTCTTGAAGAGGATCTTCTAAAGCGGCAAAGCTGGCTTGCAGCTCGGCAGCTCCACCACGGAAATTGGTTCCTCTGTCAGACAGGATCTCAAATGGCTTGCCTCGGCGGGCGATGAAACCGCGGAGAGCCATCAAGAAAGCATCAGTGTCTATGCTCTCCAGTAGTTCAAGATGCACACAACTCGTCGTCATACACTTGAAAATCAGACCCCACCGCTTCTCGGTCCGCCGGCCCATCTTGATGTTGTAGGGACCGAAACAATCGACCCCAGTCGACCAGAAAGGTGGCTTGTATAAGCGGAGTCTGGCAGGGGGTAGGTCTGCCATCTGAGGTACCACTGGAGTAGCACGCCATTTCTGACATTCAACACAGCCGTGTTGATGACGCTTGATAGACTCTCTTCCCCGGAGGATCCAATATCTTCTCCTCATCTCAGCGAAAACCCGCTCGGGACCAGGATGTAGCAGGTCACTGTCATATTTCTTAATGAGCAGCTTCGTGACATGAGATTTAGGATCAAGGATGATAGGATGCATCGCATCTGGGTCAAGATCTTCTGCTCTGCGTAGTCTACCTCCCACTCTCACTAGGCCAACAGCTTCATCATACTCTGGAGCAAGCATGAGCAGGCGACTCAGTCTCGAGATGGACTTACCAGCAGCCAGAGTTTCTACCTCTTCAGGGAATGACTCACTTTGAGCTTGTCTGAGGACATGTAACTCTACTTTTTTTGACGTCAGCTGCTGTCATGGTAGGGCTGCTCTGGTCATCAGCCGCCCCGTGAAGGCTCTCATGGGTAGCTTTGAGAAGACTGTCCCAGTTATCTATATCAGACATAAGTGTCGTTGTCGGAGAGCAGGTGGTGACTCCACAGAACAATCCCTTTCGAAGTTCATCCTCATCAGCTTCTTGGGCTTCTATTAACTGAACCACCGGCCAGGAGTCTGGATGTTGTCGGAGAAATGGTGGACCTTGGTTCCACCGGTTCGGCTGGCTGAGCTCGAGCAAGGGTTTACCACGAGTAAGGTCATCTGCTGGATTGTCAATGGTATTGACATACCGCCAGGTCGAGTTTTCAGTGTGTTCTTGAATTTCCGCGACTCTAGTCCCTACAAAGACCTTGTAGCGACACGAGTCGGAATTGAGCCACGTCAAAACTGTCATCGCGTCAGTCCAGAGAGTGACTTGCTGTGGAGGGAGTGACAGTTCTGTCATAATGACTTTAGCCAGCTGGGCTCCGGCTAAAGCAGCACACAGTTCAAGGCGTGGTATAGATAGTTGTTTGCGAGGGCTCACTCGTGACCGAGCCATCACAAAGGCAATGTGTACTTCACCTTGATTGTCTTGGGTGCGGAGGTAAGCGACGGCCCCGTAGGCTCTTTCAGAGGCATCGCAGAAGATGTGTGCCTCTCGTCTGGGTGACCCAATGCCTGCTACTGATGGGACATAGCATCTGGGAATTTCCACTTGTGGAAGATGGACTAGTTCACTCTCCCATTGTCTCCAGATATCCAGCAGAGCTTCTGGTCTGATCGGTTCGTCCCAACCAACTCCCACTCTCCACAGGTCTTGAATTAGGATCTTTGCTCGGGTGGTGAATGGAATCAAGTATCCTAGAGGATCATATTGTGTTGCCATCACCTTGTAGACGTTCCTCAGAGTTGACTGTGAATACTCGACTGGTCTGTGGCGGAACCCAAGACGATCGGTAAGGCAGTTCCAGCGAAGTCCTAAAGCTGGCTCTTCGGGATCCTGTCGAGGTTGAGACAGCCACAACTCAGTGCTCGCTGCTCTTGCTTCCAAGGGAAGATGCTCAACAACTGTGGGGATGTTACTGGCCCACTGTCTGATGTCAAAGCCTCCAGTTGAGAGCAGTTTACGCATCCGGTTAACAATGTTCTTGGCTTCATCAGCGTTCGTGACACTGGTCAAACAGTTGTCGACATAGAAGGCGGTCTCCACAAGGTGTGAGATGTCCTCATAACCGCTGCTGTTATCCTTCACATGCTGCTGAAGGGCGTATATGGCACAGCATGGGCTACATGTCGTCCCGAATGGCAAAACCTGCCACTCATATACAGTTGGTTCCTCTTCCCTCTTCATACCTCTCCAGAGAAAACGGAGAAGGGGCTTATCTTCTGGTAACAGACGAACTTGATGAAACATCGCTTTGATGTCACCACTGATAGCCACACTGTGTTCTCGGAACCGAAGTAGTACACCGAGGAGAGTAGGACCTAAGGTTGGACCGGGCAACAGTTGGCTATTGAGACTTTGACCGTTGTGCTGGTAGGAACAGTTGTAGACAATCCTCGCCTTACCATTGTGGTGGACAACGTGGTGAGGCAGATACCAAGACTCTGTGGAGCTGTCTACTGTGTCAGGAGGTAGAGGTTTGACGTAACCCAACTGCTCAAGCTTCTGTATTTCTTGACAGTAGGTGTTAGCTAAAGCAGTGTCTTTGGCTAGACGACGTTCTATGCTCCGTAGCTGTGGGAGCAATGTATGCTTTGGAGCCCAAAGCGGGAGTCTAGCTTTGCGCCTCAGTAGCGGAGTAGCATACTTTCTTACGCCATCCAATTCTACCTTGACTGTGCACTGTTCTAGCAGTTCTAGGGCCTGCTGATCTTCTTTGGAGCGAATCACAGTCTTGGTGTTGGCATACGGGTTTATGTCAACTTCCCACAGTCGTTCAACGTGCCGCTGTAGCTCTGAGTTAGGAGACATGGTAAAGTAACAGTGAGAAGGCTCACCAGTGAGGTTGAAGTTGGCGGGGCCTTGCAATGTCCAACCAAGAGCAGTACACACAGCCACAGGGCTCCCAGGAGGACCTGCTCGGATCGGTTGTTTGGGAAGCAGCAGATGTGGAAAGTCAGAGCCTATCAGCAGGAGCGGTTGGACCTTGGCAACGTTCGGCAGAGGAAGACCTTGCAGGTGGGAGTATCTACGCATAAGCGACTTGACAGGATAGCTATGCTCAGATAGGCTCAGCTCACCAGCAGTGAAGGCATTAAAGATGTTGTACCTTTGTTTGGGAGAATGAGCTGGGGAGATGTCGAATGAGACAGCTGCTCCTTGTAGATGGATAACCTCATGGCGGACAGTACGCAAAGGCAAGCTCTCAGGCTCTTTGTCTAAATGGAGATGCTCGACTGCTGAGGGAAGGATGAGGGTTCTCTCTGATCCATCGTCCAGGATAGCAAAACCTTCCAGAGAGTGCTCGGCATTGTACAGGCGCACCTTAACTAGCTTCAACATGACTCGATGCGGACGACTAGGACGGTCAACGTATATAGTGTCGGGAGCAGCACTGACCATTAACACTTTCTTAGCCTCTTGGGAACACACTTCGTGGAGCACAGTCAGGTGTTGCTGTTTGCACACATGGCAAGGCTTCTTGAGAGTACATGCCTCAGGTTTATGGTTTCTGCCACACCTCCAATAGCCTCTGTCTTTGATCCAGGTGGAAATCTCTGATGGAGTGAGCGTTTTAAATTTGGGGCATAAGCTGAGGTAATGCTCACGGGCGTCACAGTACGGGCAGTAAGGCTTCACACTAGGTTTACCTTTGGGTGACTTTGTGCTACGAGCAGGATCTGGAGGGGCTACCTTAGCTTGGCTCTCAGTGTTGTAAAACACGTTGGATGAAGGACCCTGGGATTTCCTTTGGCCCTTAACTGACTTAGGCTGTTCTTGGAACATCAGAGCTGCTCGAGATGAAATGCGCTTTGCTTGTGACTTTAACTGAAGCCAAACAGAGAAGTCTTCAAGCGTGTAGGTCTGATCAGTGCCAGTCCTCAGGATGCCTCGGTTTATGCTGTACTCTACAAACCCATCTCGATAGTTAGTAGGCAATTTACTGAGCAGCCTGTCGACGTGTGAGCCGCATCGCAGTTCATAGCCGTTCTCACCCTCGAGGGAGCGGAGCATGCCAACTAGACCTTGTACTGATAGGGCAAAGTTGTCAAACGCCTCTGGATCTCCAGATCTTACGTGAGGTGAGTTTAAGATGGTACCAAGCTCACTCTGCACGAGCTGACGAGGTTGCCCATATTTGTCTTGGAGAGCCTGGAGGGCTGAGGTATACGGCCTTGGATCGTGCATGTAGGCTTGGGCTAGCTTGTAGGCGCTTGGCAGTTTCAGATGGTCGAGGAGGACTTGATATTTGAACTGCTCTGTAAGGTGAGCATGTGTATTGAGCAGATTATCCAAAGCCATCTTGAGCAGGGCAAAGTCTGACTCTTTACCTGAGGTGAAGTGAGGTAGAGTAGGTCTAGGAAGGCCATAAGAGGTAGCAACTTGGAGCTCCATGAGGTCTGTACCTGGCGGTGCCCTATAATTTAAAGGCGCTGTGCCCTGTTGTGCCAAAGGTGGCATATGAGGGTAAGGATAGGACAGCGTGTTGGGAACTGATAGCACTGGTTGTAAAGGTGTAACAGGTGGAGGCACATGTTGGATCTGGGCTTGGTTATAGACCATCTGTGGCTGGCGAAATAGGCCCATACTCTGTTCTACTGACAGTGACGGAGCACATAAGTTAACGGCACTCACAGCTGGTCTAGGAGCTGACTGCGAAGCTGGGTTGATGATTGCAGAAGGAGGAGGAAGCATGGTAATATACGTAGGCTGAGGCTGGGCAAGTATACTAGTAGTAGTAATAAGCACTCACTTGTGGAGCGGGCTGGACTAATGGAGGACTGGTCGAGTCAGGTGGACTAATGACTGCACTGGAGACTGGTGTCAGAACATGAATAGACGGAGTAGAATGGAGCAGTCCATGTGGCTGATGCTGAGCCACTGATGATGACCTGAGGTTGTACTCACATTCGCTGAGGGGCCTGGAGGAACGGGGACTCTCACTTCCTTCTTCCTTCAGGAAAGACGTGATCAGAGCTGCTTGCGCCAATTCCATCTCTTTCTCTTTCAGTCGCCGTCGCAGCATCTGATGTCTGGTGATAGCCTCTCTATTCTTGTATGCCATCTCTGCTTTCTCCTCCAGTCGACGTCTATATCGTTCTTGTTCTCTGAGAAGTTCCTCCTTCTCATCGAGGGCGTCTCTGGCTTCTTTGTCCAAAAGAGTACACTGCTCGTCCACTAGAGTCTGCTCCATAATCTGCCGCTGTGCTTCTGCTAATTCCATCCGCTTAACCTGCTCCTCCAGCATGGCACTCTGTAGCGCGGAAAGCCCTTCTGCAGCAGACCTCTTTGTTGATAAGGTCTCACTGACTTGAGATCTTGGTCTGCTACGATGAGAAGATACCAAGGATCGACATGACTCTGCTCTTACAAATGGCAGTGAAGGTGGATCAAGGATCGGGATGTTGTGAGCTGGGGCTGCTGCTCCGAATTCCTCAGCTTCGGTTGCAGGAAGTACTGTGACTCTCGGTCTGTACCCAACTTCAAAGTTTGCAAGGGATGCTGGTAACTGTATCTCCCGCTGGGGTCGAGAACGCACTGCTGGATCTGCAGATGGTTGTCCTGGCTCCATATTGTCTCCAGAAAGCTGTCAGATCCGGCTCGAAGGACCATGTGATAGAGTGCGATACTCTGAAGAGATAATACTGGTCTGACAGTTTCCTTTGACAGGGCTCCGGTCAAAGAGAAGGGCACGGAGAAATTATTCCAGCAAACTTTAATTACTGAAGTTTGAGTACAGGCATCAGTGTACAAATAGTTATGTATGTTTGTGTGTGGTCTATAAAAGAAACAAAGAATAAAATAATATTAATCACAATGTACAAAGATATAAAACATGTACAAAATGTATACAGTAATATCCAATATAATTATAAACATTGAATCAGAATACTAAAACATATTAATTTGGTCAAATAAGTCGAAAAGAGCCATAAACAACTAATATACAGGCATACAAAGAGGTTGATGGGGCAAAGTATGAATACTAAATGGATTTCGTGGTCTTTGCTTCCCTCTAGTGGAAGCGAGCGCAACTCCACCCCATGCCCTCAACACGTGAGCGGCTCAAAGCCCGGGAATGTCGAACTAAACTCTGAGCGCGTCTGAAGCGGTCTGAAGACGACACAGAGGCTAGACACGATTTAACTGTAGGACTAAAGTACATAACTGAAATATAGTACTCGAGAATACAGCCTAAAGCTGAAATAATGTAAAGGAAACAATCTATAGACTAATACGTCTTATAACAGTCACATAATACATATCAACTAAAGAAATACACACGAAAGTATCAAACCCATGCATTTAAGAGACTTAACAGGAAAACAGATGAAAGTAGACAATATCTAAACAATTCTGATGGCAATATTTGCATATTAGTACAGAATAAAACTTACTTTCGTTTAGATTACGCACACGAGAGCTACCATCCCTCAGAGTGTGGAGTCGGTAATAAGGAAATGATGCACTCAGAAAGGAAGTGACATCACTACAGTTTCAAAATAAAACGACAAGAAATAAAAGACTTTCTGACAAATACTGTGCTACCTGATTGACTGTTGTTCTGAACATCTGTGCACTTTCACATTTTCACAGAGGATATTACAGTTGGATGCGATGGCCAGACCTCATGAGTACCTCTTCCTGGATGAGGCTGGCTTCAACCTGCAGAAACAAAGGCAAAGAGGCCGTAACATCATTGGCCAAAGAGCCATCACTGAGGTTCCTGGCCAACGGGGGGGTAATATTACTCTTTGTGCGGCCATGGGTTTGGAGGGGCTTGTCCACCGGCATGCTGTCCTTGGGTCTTACAACACCCAACGTCTCCTCACCTTCCTAGAGGAGCTAAAAGACATCCTCCTGGACCGCCAACAACTCCATCCTGGGCCCGCACATCACATTTATGTGATCATTTGGGACAATGTAAGCTTCCACAGAACAAACCAAATCAGAGAGTGGTTCACTACCAACAGTAACCACTTTTTAAACGTCTGTCTGCCACCCTACTCCCCTTTCCTGAACCCTATAGAGGAGTTCTTCTCATCGTGGAGATGGAAGGTTTGTGACAGACAACCATACACTAGAGAGAACCTCCTAAGGGCAATGGAGCTGGCCTGTGTTGACATCCCAGTGGAGGCCTTCCAAGGATGGATTCGCCATTCCAGGGCATTTTTCCCGCGGTGCCTGGCAAGAGACAATATAGCCTGCGATGTGGATGAGGTTATGTGGCCCGATGCAGCTCAGCGACATGATGCCGCACAGTGATTGTGGTGTGAATAAAGTAAATAAAAAAAACTTCACACCCTGATCATGTTTTCAAGAGTACTGTTGTGTGCAATATATTCTGTTTTTGCATTGAGTTGTGTTACAGTAATGTATATGCAGAATTTACTATAGATTTATACTCTTCATATGAAACTCACAAATCTAAATGCCTAATCCTCTGCAGAGATCTAAGATCTATTACTGTAAAGTTTCTAAAAATATGCATGGGCAGTTATGAAACAAAGTACCTTCTCACAAATTGAGCATTGTGTTTTCAATTGTTTTGCTGTAGTGTGTAATGATGTGTATAGTGTTTACATTTTTGAAAGCTTCGAGCTGCTCTTTTGGTGTGAAAGTTTGAGTTTTGAAGTAAGAAGGTGTGGTTGTGTTTATGTAGCTTTAGAAAAGGGTGTTGTGTTTAGACATTGGGGAACATGGAGGAAACGTTTGTGAAATGTGTTTTAGCATTTGAGAAAAACTGTATTATTATTACCATTATTATTACTATGTTTGATCAATCAGTTATCAGAGAATGATAAAAAGGAGGAATTGTTATGGCAATTTTTTGTTTTTCATTGTCTTTCAGTAGATACTGCACAGGAATGTCATATGGTTTTGCCATTTGTAGAGGGATAAGAGAGTGGGGACTTCTCTGAAATTTATGTATGTTTATATACCTGAGAAAGCAGAAGCGACACAATCCAGAAAACAGATGGGCAAGGACCTCGGACCTCCAGGTCAGAGGTCATCTAGGTTGGGGGCCAAAGGGTTAGCTAGCGATAAATCTGAACTAGCAATATTGGTCCTTTGTCTGCATGTGAGAAACTACTGGGAGGAAACTCTGTAGGGAAAAGGACCTTGGAAAGAGTATAAAGATTGCCCTGTTCTGTCTTCAAAGGTGTCACTCTTGCACAGCGTAACTTCTGTGTACTGGACTGAACCTATTCTTGCAAGAGTAAATACTTCTCTTTTTATAAATTCGACTCCGAGTTTCTCTTACGCAGTGATGATGTTTAATGAGAAATTTTGCCACAACAATACTCACAATAAAAACAAAGTGTTGTGCTTTTTGCCAAATAAAGTAAAATAAACATGATGCGAGTTCTGCCTTCTCTCTGTCAGTGAAGTCCATTCTGAAATGTGTCTGAAAATGAACTGTAACTCCGTGAATACTCAGTCACACAGGCATAAAGCTTAAATTCTCTTCTTTTAAATTAAGTAATTTATATTTTTTTTAAAAACAAATATTCTCAGTTTATGTACAGGTGCTGGTCATTAGAATTAGAATATCATCAAAAAGTTGGTTTATTTCAGTAATTCCATTAAAAAAGTGAAACTTGGATATTATATTCATTCATTACACACAGATTTCATTTAATTGTGATTATTAAAACTGACAACTAATGAAAATCCCAAATTCAGTATCTCGGAAAATTAGAATATTACTTAAGACCAATACAAAAAAAGGATTTTTAGAAATGTTGGCCAACTGAAAAGTATGAACATGAAAAGTATGAGCACGTACAGCACTCAATATTTAGTTGCGGCTCCTTTTGCCTGAATGACTGCAGCAATGCGGCGTGGCGTGAAGTCGATCAGTCTGTGGCTCTGCTCAGGTGTTATGAGAGCCCAGGTTGCTCTGATAGTGGCCTTCAGCTCTTCTGCATTGTTGGGTCTGGCGTATCGCATCTTCCTCTTCACAATACCCCATAGATTTTCTATAGGGTTAAGGTCAGGCGAGTTTGCTGGCCAATTAAGAACAGGGATACCATGGTCCTTAAACCAGGTACTGGTAGCTTTGGCACTGTGTGCAGGTGCCTAGTCCTGTTGGAAAATGAAATCTGCATCTCCATAAAGTTGGTGGGCAGCAGGAAGCATGAAGTGCTCTAAAACTTCCTGGTAGACGGCTGTGTTGACCATGGACCTCAGAAAACACAGTGGACCAACACCAGCAGATGACATGGCACCCCAAACCATCACTGACTGTGGAAACTACACTGGACTTCAACCAACGTGGATTCTGTGCCTCTCCTCTCTTCCTCCAGACTCTGGGACCTTGATTTCCAAAGGAAATGCAAAATTTACTTTCATCAGAGAACATCACTTTGGACCACTCAGCAGCAGTCCAGTCCTTTTTGTTGCGAGACGCTTCTGACGCTGTGGCTTGTTCAAGAGTGGTTTGACACAAGGAATGCGACAGCTGAAACCCATGTCTTGCATACGTCTGTACGTGGTGTTCTTGAAGCACTGACCCCAGCTGCAGTCGACTCTTTGTGAATCTCCCCCACATTTTTTAATGGGTTTTGTTTCACAATCCTCTCCAGGGTGCGGTTATCCCTATTGCTTGTACACTTTTTTCTACCACATCTTTTCCTTCCCTTCACCGTTCTATTAATGTGCTTGGACACAGAGCTCTGTGAACAGCCAGCCTCTTTAGCAATGACCTTTTGTGTCTTGCCATCCTTGTGCAAGGTGTCAATGGTCGTCTTTTGGACAGCTGTCAAGTCAGCAGTCTTTTTGGAAAGATATCCAGTAAAAAGGTTTGGGAGTCAAAAGAGGTGTTCACTTTTAGTAGATTTTCCAAAATGTTCTTAATGTCCTTCCAAAAGTTATGTATGATGGGACAGTCCCAAAAGATGTGAGCTTGATCACCAACCAATCCACAGTTTCTCCAACATTTGTCATTCATAGTACACTTGGTGAGGAAAGATTTTCACGGAGTCCTGAAAAATCAGATTTTTGTCTTCCAATTAAACTCCCTCCAAGCAAATGTCAAACCAAACATCGTCATCCAAGGTAACATTCAGCTCCAATTCCCATGGTTGTTTTATGTGTTGTGTATTATCTGACATGTCAATCAACAATTTTTTGTACATCAAGGACATTTGTTTTTTCATTACACCACCATTTTCAATCAACTTAATAAAATGCTTCTCTATACTTGTAGGCTCTCTTCTGATAAGTTCCCAATCATTATGTTTAGTTACATAGCTCCTTATCTGAAAATACTTATAAATCACTTGAGGGTAACTTGAATTCTGCTCTTAATTGGGCAAAGGTTTTAAATACATTTCCATCAAACAGTTGATCCACTGTGATGAGACCCCTCTCAGCCCATCCCCGAAAGCCGCTGCTGTCTGATAAAGATGGAAGGAACTCAATATTTCCATTAACAGTTATAGCTCGAGATAACGCAATCTTTCCCTTCAACTGATTTTGGACCTTATTCCAAATCTTTAAAGTATGTTTGACCCATACATTTGCCATTTTTACTTTTTTTCTGAGATTGCAGGTTGTGAAATGGGAGTTGAGAGAGAGAGACTCCTGACACAGAATACTCTTCCATAGAGACCCACTGTGACTCTGGATCACGAATGATCCATGCCACCCTAGCTTTTATTTGGGCAGCCCAATAGTAGCATTTGAATATTGGTAGATTTAAACCCCCATTCTCCTTAGCGGACATTACAATTTTAAGGCGCACTCTTGGTCTTTTGTTCTGCCAGATACATTTTGACGTTAATTTATCTAGAAATTTGAAAGTAGATTGTGGCATAGCAGCAGGAAGGTTTTGAAACAAAAATAATAATCTTGGAAGAATATTCATTCTTATACATTCAATTCTACCCAAAAGAGAAAGAGGTAGTACATCCCATCTATTTAAATCAGTTCTGATTTCCTTTAACAATTTATCATAGTTAGATGAGAACAACTGAGTAGTCTTGGGGGTAAGAATTGCTCCATGATATCTAAACCCCTGCTTGGAGTGTCTGAATGAGGCAAGATTATCCAACTGCAATGGCCAAGTCCCAACAATCATTAACCCTCTGAGGTCTGAGCTGTTTTGGGGCTCTTTCGGTGTTTTGGTATGCCCTGACATTTGTGCTTATTTCAGCTACTTAAAACATACCATTTGCCAACATATAAATTTGCTGTATTCAGCACAAACTCTGCTACAATAATATGTGAACAAAATTGATGTACTTGTTTGCATTTTATAGAAAAAAAATAATATGCGTGGTTAGTACGTTTTGGAAAAAAAAATGTCACTGCAATAAGGCCATTTAACACATAATGAATAGTTGTCCACAATACTTTTGAGTTACTATTCTTGTAGGCTAGAATTTTTACTTCAAAATGAAGTGAAAATCATTCTGACCACTCTTTCAGAAACGTCAATATAACGATTTAAATTTCTTACATCAGTTTTTGGGTCAGCAGTGCTGTATGCGTGGGAGTGTTAATGCCCATGAATATTAATGTGATTTACACCTGGGAAGACTAAAGACACTCCCCCAATGGCTAATGGGCCATCAAGGTGCTTTGAGGCAGCCTGAACAAAGAATGATTCACTGGTGAACAAAAAGTTAAAAAGAACAGCATTTATTCAAAATAGAATTTACGTTCTTTCCTAAGAATGTAAAGACTTAAAGTCATTACTATCACTTAACACATCCTTTCAAAAAAACAAACATAAAAATACCAAACTTGTTTTTTTTATAAAAAAAATATTTTTATTCAAAGAATACTAAAAAAAAACTACCGCAGGTTTAAAAAACTGTTTGAATAGACTCATGGGCGAATGCGAGTCTACAGAGCTCAGTTGCGGTCCAGTTTCCCGTGCAGGAAGAAATCGCAGTGTCTGTGGAACCATGTCAACATCGGTCTCTGTTTTCCATGACAGCGTGGACTGCATGTTGCTCGTCTGCTTGTTTGCCTTGGCTCTCTTCGGAACTGGTGCTTGGACATTGTCACATCTGTTATAAAAAAAGAAGAAAGAAAAAGTGTGAGCATGCTGATAAGACAATCAAAGAAACTGTATTATTATCATTATCAATCACTAATTACCATGGATTTAAAAAAGACATATTTGTAATTTCACACAAGAATGGGAACTTTTACATTATGACGATGTAAACACAATTAGGCTACATTTCATCTGTAAAATATTACGTCTATGCACTTACTCAGTATTATTCTCGATCGCACTGAGAACTGAACGACACCTGCGTGTCCCTCTGCGAGGTGCTGGAGAAGGAGAACGTGATGCAGCCAATTTCCTAAAAAACAAAACAAAATAACTGTTAGCATACATTATGTATACAACAGAGTTATTGAATATTCTGTACTGAATATGCATCTGTTACTGAATATTCTATATAGGTATTATTGTTTTTTTTGTATTATGTTTTGTTATTGAGTGTTAAAGCTGCCGTGACAATATAATTTCCTGCAAAGGATCAATAAAGTATCAACAACAACAACAACATCTGTTGATGGCCCATATAGAATGCATGCTGATAACACAATCAAAGAAACTGTATTATTATTACGCTTATCAATCACTAATTACCATGGATTAATTTCACACAATAATAGGAACTTTTACATTATGACGATGTAAACGATATTACGTCTATGCACTTACTCAGTATTATTCTCGATCGCACTGAGAACTGAACGAGACCTGCGTGTCCCTCTGCGAGGTGCTGGAGAAGGAGAGCATGATGCCACATTCCTAAAAACAAAACAAAATAACTGTTAGCATACATTATGTATACAACAGAGTATCTGTTTATGGCCCATATAGAACGCACGCATTTATTATGTACACTCAATGAACGGATCGTTCGCGATCGACACATCGCTACATTTCAAACATTTACACCTGTATTCACAGTGCATAAGGCAGTAAGCATGATAATTAGTGTCATAGGCTAACTAAAACTGAACATTTGCGAGTATCTATGGCCCATATAGACAGCACGCATTTAGGGATAGGCTACACAATGAACGGATTGTTCGCGAACGAACGACACATCACTAACTTACATTTCAAACATTACACCTGTATTCACAAACAAGTATTTACGCATGATAAAGTGTCATAGGCTAAACAAAACTGAACATTTATATATAACATATTGTATTTAGACAGAATCTATCACGTTTTTACCAGAGTCTGAAATATCACATATAACCTAGCAGTTATTCCCCAAAAAATGCATTACACATAGGCTAAGGCAGTAGGCTATTTTAGCATGATAAGTCATGGGCTAACCAAAACTGAACATTTATATATAAAATATATTGTATTTAGACAGTATCACGTATTTTACCGGAGTCTGAAATATATTTATCTCAATCACATAACGTACTCGGTTACTAACGTAACCTCGGTTCTCTCTAGAGAGGGAACGAGTACTGCGTAATATCTTACGCTATGGGGAAACACTCTTTCCTCGAGATATTGAAGCCAAAAATTATCCTTAATTTTTTTAATCATGCAAAACGCTTTTGCAGCAGCAAGCAGACAAGGGCGAAACAGCTCGCGCGCCCATTGGCTGCCTCGCTGGAAAAGCTGCAGCCTATCGAGTGAAGGCACTGCGTGACGTAATGACGAATGAAGACGCTTCGCGCTCATTTCGTCATGTCCCGCCAGTATAGGCGTGGTCTCACCCTATAAATACCCCTCGATAGCTGTATTTCTCTGATTTTGTACACCGAAGCGAACCAGAGCATAGTTCAAGCACGGCAAGATACGCAGTACTCGTTCCCTCTCTAGAGAGAACCGAGGTTACGTTAGTAACCGAGTACGTTCTCTTACGAGAGTATCTCTCGTACTGCGTAATATCTTACGCTATGGGGACCCCATACAAAACGCCGTGCGGACAGGGATCCAACACCAGAGTCCCGGGGCAAAGCCCGGGGCACATCTAGTGCATAATCACCATAACTCACATAGAGTAGAGGAGGAGAGGCTAAAGCATCACTCCTTTATAAAGTCCCGTAGGGACACTGACCCGTAAGGGCAACATAGCCGCATTGGCGGCCAATAAGCCCGAAGTTCAGACCGCCAAAAGCTTAGCTTGTAGGGCGGGCACCTCCAGGTTATAGTACTTGATAAATGTCGACGGCGAGGCCCAGCCCGCAGCCGTACAGATATCCTGCAGGGAGACCCCGCTATACCATGCCCACGACGAGGCCACGCCTCTCGTGGAGTGCGCTTTGACACCCAATGGGCACCGTAGGCCCTTGGAAGTGTAAGCCAGCGCTATGGCATCCACTATCCATCTGGATAGGCTCTGTTTTGAGGCGGCGAGTCCCTTAGAACGGCCGCCAAACAAAACGAAAAGCTGCTCGGTCTGCCTGAACCCAGCCGAGCGGGACACATAAGCCCTTAACGCCCTGACAGGGCAAAGGAGACTCGCGTCCCTCTCCTCATCGAGAACCGGAAGGGCTGACAGGGAAATCACCTGGGCCCTAAACGGTGTATTGAGGGATTTCGGCACATAGCCGTGCCTCGGTTTGAGTACGACCTTTGAGTCGTTAGGCCCAAACTCCAGACATGACGCGCTTACAGAAAGCGCCTGCAAGTCCCCTACACGCTTCACTGAAGCGAGAGCCAATAGAAACACCGTCTTAAGGGACAGGTGCCTCATATCCGACAACTGGATCGGCTCGAACGGGGCGCCTTTCATGGCCTCCAAGACCGTGGAAAGGTCCCAAGCCGGGACTGAAGGGGGCCTGGGAGGATTTATTCTCCGAGCCCCTCGTAGGAAACGCACGACTAAGTCGTTTTTTCCCCAGTGACTGGCCAGACACAGGTTTAGCAAACGTTGCTATGGCCGCCACGTACACTTTGAGCGTGGATGGGGTTCTTCCCTTATCCATCAGCTCCTGAAGGAAGGCAAGCACTTCCTCAACCCCGCAGTCCACGGGTGAAAAGCCACGGGCTCGACACCAAGTAGAGAACACCGACCATTTCGAGGCATAGAGCCGTCTGGTAGACGGAGCTCTAGCCTGTGCGATCGTGTTTAGCACTCCTTCTGGGAGGCTAGCGGGTACCCGTTGATGGCCCATGCGTGCAGGGACCACAGTTCCGGGTGAGGATGCCAAATCGAGCCCTCTGCCTGAGAGAGGAGATCTCTCCTCAACGGTACAGGCCACGGGGCAGTGCTGGTCATCCGCATCAGGACCGGAAACCAAGCCTGGTTCGTCCAGAGCGGAGCCACAAGCAGCACTGGGCATCCATTTTCCCTGATCCGCTCCAACACCTGTGGCAGGAGCGAGACCAGGGGAAAAGCATACAGGGGACCGCTGGGCCAAGTATGGGCCAGCGCGTCCCTGCGCTTTGAGAAGAATACTGGGCAGTGAGCGTTCTCGCGGGACGCGAACAGGTCCACCTGCGCTCTGCCAAACGTTTCCCACAGGAGCTGGACCGTCTGCGGGTGCAGCGACCATTCTCCTGTCAGGACGTTGTCTCTGGACAGCATGTCTGGACCCGTATTCAGGTGCCCAGGCACGTGCGCCGCTTTCAAAGAAAGGAGGTTGCGCTGGGCCCAGACCAAGAGGGGTTCCGTCAGCCTGCAAAGGCGTGCGGACCTGAGGCCGCCCTGGCGATTTATGTACGCCACCACTGACTTGTTGTCCGATCGGACCAAGACGTGGTGGCCCCTCACCAGGGGACAGAAGCGCCGCAGCGCTTTGTCGACTGCTATCAATTCCAAGCAGTTTATGTGAAGGAGCTTCTCCCGCTCTGACCATAGGCCAGCCAACGGTCTGCCCTCGAGCAGCGCTCCCCACCCCGTGGTGGAGGCGTCCGTCGACACCACTTTCACCCTTGAGGCGGTCCCCAGACTCACACCAGACTGATACCAGCTGGTTACTTTCCAGGGTTCCAGAGCCGAAACGCACCTTTGGTCGACCCTGAGGCGACACCTGCCCGTGGACCATGCCCGGGGCGGGACCCGTGCTTTCAGCCACCACTGCAGCGGGCGCATGCGAAGCAGGCCCAGCTGGAGTGCATGGGATGCTGAGGCCATCAGGCCCAGCAATTTCTGAAACCGTCTGAGCGGGACTATGGAGCCGTGGCGGAAGGATTCCGCGACGCGCTGAATACTTAGTACGCGCTCCGGTGACAGGCGTGCCGTCATGGAAAGCGAGTCTAACACTGTTCCCAGGAAAGAAATTCTCTGGCTGGGACACAGCAGGCTCTTTTCCCAGTTGACCGTCAGGCCCAGTGTCTCGAGATGCTCGAGCATTGTGGCCCTGTGTTCTATGAGCTCTGACCGTGATCGAGCTAGAATCAGCCAATCGTCCAAGTAGTTCATAACTCGCATGCCCTGAAGTCTCAGGGGCGCGAGAGCCGCGTCCATGCACTTCGTAAATGTACGGGGTGCCAAAGACAGGCCGAACGGCAGGACTGTGTATTGATAAGCCTGGCCCTCGAACGCGAATCTCAAGAATCGCCTGTGATGGGACGCTATTTGTATTTGGAAATACGCGTCTTTCAGATCTATCGACATAAACCAGTCCCCTTGGCGCACTTGCGCGAGGATTTTCCTGGTCGTAAGCATCCTGAACTGGCGCTTCACAAGCGCTTTGTTCAGCTGTCTCAGATCTAGAATGGGTCTGAAGCCCCCATCTTTTTTCGGTACCAGAAAATATCTGCTGTATAAGCCCCCTTCGCTCTGAGCCTGAGAAAGGGGCTCTATGGCCCCTTTGCTCAGTAGTTTCGCTATCTCGGCTCGAAGTAGATGAGATACTTCGTTTTTCACCGAAGTCTCGACGGGCGCCGTACAACGGCGTGGACGTCGTGCGAATTGTAGCGAGTAGCCTCTCTTTATAGTGTTCAGCACCCAGTCTGATACCCCGGGTAGCTTCGACCACGCTTCTGCGCGAGTAGCTAGGGGTAAGATGCAGACCGGGCTCTGGCCGTGACCTGGCAACGGCTCGAGAGCCCCGGTACCCTGGGAACACGACGCCGTGTTTACAGCGTTCGAGGCGGGGGGCGCGCTGGGCACAGCGGGCAGTCTGGCCGCGCTCACAATCTCTATGGCGGGACGCATAACGAGAGTGAGCGGGGCGAATCCCGTGGGATTCGGCGTGCTTGCGGGAGGATGTGGGCGCAAACCTACGGGCACATCTACAGCACTGTGCACGCTTTCGGCCGGAGCCGATAGATTGTGTGTTGGTTTCGTTTTTACAGAAACCAAGGGACACGGGGCATGCAGCGTGAGCGGGCATTGTATGGGCGCAATCGCTACATTGTTTGCACAATCGACCTGAGTCAGATTTATGTGTGCTCGCCTCGCACCGTGGCGGGCTGTGTCTGGGTGTGGGAATGGGCACTGGGGCGTGGGCATTCTTACAACACTCATAACACCATCGGCCGTGGCCGGCATACCAGAAAATACACTCTTTATTGGATTTATCTGGGTAGCCATGAAAACGGCTTTTTTGTGCAGGCAAGCGGGCTGAGACACCGGCTGCTTCACTGCTAAATACACTGGCACAGTCACATCGCAAGGAACTGAACGAGCGAATCTTTTCGGTGGGGAGCCGGCCGCAGCGGGCTCCGAACACCGTCGCTTTCTTAGAGTGGCTAGGAAAGCTTCGAGGCTCGGGCTTGAGCTCAATCTTCGGCCGAGGCCCGCGCTGAGCGGGGCGGCGTCCAGCAGAGCGAGAGCGCGGTCTCTGATCCCGGGCCTGGCGGCGCTGTGTAGCGGCGGCTGCGGGCGATGCAGGCCGAGGCTGCGAGCTGCGAGCAGACGGCTGCTTAGAGCGACCTGCAGCGGAGCTCGAGCGCTTCGGAAGGAAGTGCTTCATGGCCTGCGAAGTCTTCTGCTCCTCCGAGAATCTGTCCGCGAAATCCTTGACGGCAGATCCGAAGAGGCCCGCAGGGGAAATGGGCGCGTCGAGGAATACAGAGCGCTCAGCTTCCGTCATCTCAGACAGCGTCAACCACAGATGTCTCTCAGCAACGGCGAGAGAGGCCATATTCCGCCCCATGGCCTGAGCAGCGGCTTTAGCGGCGCGTAGAGCAAGGTCCGTAGCGCCTCGTAAATCCGCCACGTTGATCGCACCCGGGCCTTCCTCGTCCAGTTTAAGGAGAAGGTCGGCCTGGTAGATCTGCAAGATCGCCATCGTATGCAGCGCTGAGACCGCCTGTCCAGCGGCTGTGTAAGCACGTCCGTGCAGCGATGAAGTCACCCGGCAGGCTTTAGAGGGGAGCGTCGTCTGCGCGCGCCGTCCCGCAGAGGGCGGGCAGAGATGCGACGCGACCGCCGCCTCGACAGGAGGAATGGAGAGATATCCTTTATCTCCCGCGCCGGTGACAGAAGTGAAGGCCGCAGAAGTGGAAGTGCGCAGTCTGGCGGAGAACGGGGCGGTCCATGACTTAGCGACTTCGTCGTGGAGCTCAGGGAGGAAGGGGGCGGCCCTAGACTTAGACGGGGCTTCGTCTTTCTTGAGAAAGCGCCCGTCGAGTCTGTTGCGCGGCGGCAAGGCGGGCGCCTCCCACTCGAGGCCGATGCTCTCTACGGCCTGGGTGAGCAGACGCATCAGCTCAGCCTCAATGCCGGGTCTCCTCACAGAGGGTTGGCTAGACACGTCAGCGGGGGGGAGGTCCACAGAGCTCGCCCAATCCTCGCTATCGGAAGCCACAAGAGAGCATACCTCGGCAGGCTCGTCCAGCTCGGGAGCGGAAGCGGCGGCAGACGGCGGGCGCTGTCCGTCCGGGAGCGACTCAGGTGAAGCCGGCGAAGCAGGCGGGCGAACCGGCGAGCTTTGGCGGGCTGGAGAAGGCTCGGGAGCGCGCTGGGCGCGACGCTTCTTACGGCGCGGCACAGACGGCTGGGACGCGGGTTCAGAGAACGACGCCAGGCGAGTCCGCAGAGTCGCCATAGGCAGAAGTTCGCAGTGCGGGCATCCACCATCCGCGAGCGCGATAGCAGCGTGCTCATGACCCAGGCAGGACACACAGATGACGTGACGGTCCTCATCGCTGAGTTGAGAGCGGCACGAGCCACAGAAAGGCATCTTTAAAAAGACGCAGCTCTTTTAGAACATATAATGGGTGTTGCGTCACGTAAGCAAACACACACACACACAGTGACAGAGTAAAGGATATAGTACGCCGGAAAGCGCAGCAGGTACGGCAGTTGAAGGCGGCTGGGCCAGCGACTTCAGAAGATGGCACGTCCCGCTGAGAAGGCTACAAGTCAACGGCGCGGCTTCTCACTCTGGATCCCGCGATGCGTGAGCTTCGCGTGAAGAATGAAAAAATCAGAGAAATACAGCTATCGAGGGGTATTTATAGGGTGAGACCACGCCTATACTGGCGGGACATGACGAAATGAGCGCGAAGCGTCTTCATTCGTCATTACGTCACGCAGTGCCTTCACTCGATAGGCTGCAGCTTTTCCAGCGAGGCAGCCAATGGGCGCGCGAGCTGTTTCGCCCTTGTCTGCTTGCTGCTGCAAAAGCGTTTTGCATGATTAAAAAAATTAAGGATAATTTTTGGCTTCAATATCTCGAGGAAAGAGTGTTTCCCCATAGCGTAAGATATTACGCAGTACGAGAGATACTCTCGTAAGAGAACCTAGAAGTTATTCTCGAACAAAATGCACTACACATAAGGCAGTAGGCTATTTAACATGATAATCAGTGTCATAAACTAATCAAAACTGAGTGAAAAATATGTATGCTATATACAAATATGTTCAGAGAATATCACATTTAAAAAGTTTACACGAGCATACAATGTTAGGGATATTGTGAGGTATTTCCTATGTCAAAAGCTAGCCAAAACTAGGCAAAATATAAAATTCATTTGAGCTCTATATGATAAGAAAACGAATTATAACACTAAAAAACTTACTTCGAACTTCTATCCTCGGTTGGATCAATTCGTTCTTGAAAATGCAGCCTTTTCGTCGTCCGAATTGCAATCTTCCTCTGAAGAAAATGTGAATTCGTCATCACTGTCCAGAATCATCTGAAGGGCCTCTCTGTCGGAGTAGCGTGCTGCTGCCATCCTCCAAACGCGATGAACTAACAGTGAATGATCTGATGAAGAAGCTTCATGTTTTTGTGGCTTGATCGCGGGGCGTGCCGCGTGTGCGATGCATAGATCACCTATTTTACCATGTGAAAAGCGCTGGGGGCGTGGCGATCTTAGCTGATTACTGATAATGAGGGGAGAACGAAACAACTGTAACTCTCCTTGGTTTCAAACGGATTACATAAACTGGAAATATAATTTTTTTTAGTAGCTTACTTCATTTAAAAGAAGAGAATCTCAGCTTCATAAAGAGACATCTCTCGTATCTCTGTGACAAGTATTAACAGAGTTACAGTTATTTTTTCGGACGCGTTTCAGAATGGACTTCACTGACGGAGAGAAGGTAAAACGCGCATCATGTTTATTATTCTTTATTTGACGAAAAGCACAACACTTTGTTTTTATTGTGAGTACCCTAAAAAAAATAGAAACTAAACAGGATCTAATGATGTACAACACTTAAATGTAAGATAAAAATCAACAGAGTAATTTGAGTCTCTTTTGCACTGATAAGGAAAAAAGTGAGCTCATCACGCCCGCGTGACGGCCGACCTCAGAGGGTTAAGGCTTCGGATTTGTTTGAATTAATTTTATAACCTGATACCATACTATATTCCTTAAGACTGTGAAGCAAGGCTTGAACAGAAGTGATAGGGTTTTCCAGGAATAATAAAATATCATCTGCGAAAAGTGACAATTTATGCTGAACATTTGATTCATCTCTTATTCCCTGTATGAGAGGATTGGATCTAATCAATTTGGCTAACGGCTCTATACTCAAAGCAAATAGTGAGGGTGACAGAACTTCACCCTGTCTAGTGCCGCGTCCCAGTTGAAAAAATTTTTGAGCAGTGCCCATTGACCCTTACACGTTTTTATAAAAAGTTTGGACCCACTCTATTTGCATTTAACTGTTTGTAGGCCTAGTATTTCATGTATTCCATTTTTGTACTTTATTTTTACATGGGCTTACTGTACACAAGTGGCAAACGCATAAGATTGCTGTTTGTTTTTACAAATGCTACGTGTGTACATGCACAAGATTTATGTTTTGTCTTTTTGTACAAGTGCTAAATGCACAGGTTTTTTTTTTTTTTGTTTTGCAACATGCATTTAGCCTACAGTGAACAATAAAGATTTATTTCTCCAGCTTCATGTCCTGAGCATTGTGTTTTCTATTTCTCTACGTAGTGTTTAGTGACTGTTCAGTAGTGTTTTTAATTTTGATTGACTCGGGGCACGATTTGACAACATAGTTCAGTTTTGAGAACAGATTGAAATGTTTTGAGGTGAAAGTTTGGTTTTGCAAGAAGAGTCTGAGGTTTTGTGAATGTAGCTTGAAAATTGGGTTTTGTGTTCACAGTTCAGAGAAAAGGAGAGCAGCTTTCAAGAAATGTGTCTTAGCAATCGAGAAAAACTGTAATGCCCCTATACATTCAATCACCATCAGAAATCTCCCCTCCTTGTCACTAAACGTTTTCTCGTGGCAAAAATACACTGACTTGTTTAAAAGAATAGCAACTCCTCTTTTCCTCCCACTTTGATGTGAGGAGCTATATTGCTGGTCTACCCTCTCTCTCCTCAGCTTCATGTGCTCCTTATCTGAGAGATGCGTTTCCTGTAGCATTGCTATGGCACAGTTACGTTTTTTCAAATGACTTTTAATTGGACTACCTAAGCCTTTAACATCATAAGTAACACATATTAGATTATCCATCCATTATTGTGTTGTATATTCAATTACTATAACCCTTTCTTCGCTACCTCTTACACTACGCAAAACCTCTTCTGTGGCTACTTTCAAGACCCAGTTAAAAACATATCTTTTTAACATGCATTTTGGATAATGTGACTATATGTATCCTATGTAACTGTAATATATGGGTGTCTAAATGTATTGTATGTACAATGTAAAGCGACCTTGAGCTTCTGGAAAGGCGCTATATAAATAAAACTTCTTCTTCTTCTTCTTCTTCTTGAATCTCACACAAATCTCCATAAAAAGAATAATTACAACTCCCCCAACTCCTCAAGTACCAGCACAGCGTCCATCAATGTCGGGTAGGTCTTCATGCCATCCTCCATAAAAACTCTCAGCTGTGCAGGGAAAACACACTTAGCCTTAATGTTCTTCATCTTTAGCTGTTTTACTGCCTCACGCACCAGCGCCCTTTTCTTCTGCAACTCGGGAGAGAAGTCGTGAGTAGAGATCTGGCGCCATCTGCTGGACACTCAACAGACAACATTAAAACGGAGAACCTTCAAGCCGTAAAACAATCATGTACTCTCTGAATTGTGATGAATGTATTAATAGGAATGATCACAGGTTGGGGAGCTCTGCAGCACAAGCTGTTTGGAGAGAAGATTGTAGATCATTGTCACTTAATAAATATTTCCAGTGAATGCTTGATTTTAAAACCCTCAACAGGGAACCATCATCACCTGATCTCAGTTCATTTTAGCTTCCTTTACTACTGAAAACGTGTTGACACACACACTGTCACAGCATCCAAAAAACACAAAACCTCACAACACCTGCCCCCTGTCGGTGATTGGTTGGAACACTATTTATTTTGGTTTTGAATGGTTGGTGAAACCAATTGTTTTTGTGTGCAGATCTCAGAGCCTAGGCTATGGAGCTATTTTTGTGTCTTTATTACATGCGAGAATATAAATGATCTGAGAGAAAAAAAAAAAGTTTGAGAGAAAAAGTTATCACACTGATAGCAAAAAAGCATTTCATGAGAGAAAAAAGAATATTTGAGAGAAAAAGTTTTCATATCAATAGCAAAAAATAATATTTGAGACTAAAAAAAGTTTTGAGAGAAAGTATTTTCTCATAGAACATAAAAAATATAAATTTGACATTTTTAAAATTATTTCTGAGAGAAAAAAAAATCTCTCTCAAAATACTTTGAAAAAAATCTTAAATATATATTTTTTGCTATCAATGTGAAAAAAATGTCTCTAAAAAAAAGTGTTTCTCTCAAACCGCTTTTCTTTGCTCTCGATGCAATTCTTTGCTCTCCTGTCAGGATTTTGCTTTTAGTGTGAAAATTGTGTCATGGGCGGGGCCACGTTCTTTTTTTCCTATTGGAACGTTCCTATTGGCCAGTCGGGTGAGCATCGTCTTGTCTTGGGAGTCGAACTGAATGAATCATTATAACACCATTGTTCACATATTGTTCACGTCCCTTCGCGTTCGGTTCACAGATAGATGCCTCCTCTGCCTAGTTGTTGAGCACGGACACTCCAATGTTTGGGTAAGTAAGTGGGTTGATGACACACACAACTCGATGGGTAACTGGCTGAGCAAGTTCAGCATCACTGAAGATTAAAAATTAAAAATAGCACTCATGCAACCTAGCATGATGGCTAATTAATAATTAGCTTTACTAGCGATTAGCAAGCTAATAATATAATACTCATTCATGAATATGAGTGCTATTTTTAATGTTTAATCTTCAGTGATGCTGAACTTGCTCAGCCAGCTAACATCCAGTTGTGTGTGTCATCATCTTACCCAAACATTGGAGTGTCCATGCTCAACTTAGAGCTTAGATCGGGCCCAAAAAATCAAGCCCGACCTTACCCGAGCCCGGCCCGACACATTAACTATAATTATGAGCCCGAGCCAGATTTAAACCCGACCATTTTAATATGTGGGTCGTTATAACTGACGTCCTCAACTACTTTCTATGTAGCCTACTTTCTCCTCCTCCTCTGTTCTGCACCTCCAAATACTTTCAAGTTAGCCTACGTGGTGTCGCCATCATCAGCATAAATGCTCCTGATAAATTATTTGTTATTAAAGCATTAACAAACAAACCACTGTTATAACATAAAATCAAGCAGCTACTGTGTGCATGGTTTGGCATTTCTGAATGCGCGCAAAGTGCGCTACCTTAAAAATTCCTAAAGCTGACATCAGTTCATCGCGATCTCACACATCTCTGTTTTTATCAATGAAGCTGACTGCAAAATGAATCTTTCATAATATATATATACCCTTTGTTTGTTATAATTAGAGGATTTGCCAGCATACAGATTTCAGCTCTGAACAAAAAGTCAGTTTTGAGCAGTGAGGGGAGTCTATCTTAAGGCCATTGCGTTCAAGAAATCAACACATATATCTGTGATTGGCTACATCGCTATGCTGTAAACAAGTTATAAAAAGAAACTCTGGCCTGTAAATCATTTGTATTTTGTTTTAGTTGTTCTTGTTGCTTTTCTGCAACAGATGAATAAAAAGGTATTCGTTTTTATATGTTTTATTCATAGATATTTCTAGTTTGCGGGAGTCCCACGAATCGTTTTATTCTCCCTGAAACCTCACACACACAGAGTGAGTGCATTACAGCCCAGCCATCAAATCTAGTCCTGCGCCGCACTCTTTTGCGTTGGGAGTGCATGTCTCTAGATCAAAGGCCCGGCCCGAGGATAGTGGCCCTGTCCCAAATGGCACACTTTATATGCACTTAAAGACTTGTGGACTCCCAATGGCCGTCGTGTGCATATGTCTGTTAAGTCCACAAGACCGTAGGGTGTCCCGTTCATAATTGTAGGTATCATAAGGGTGCTCACGAGCTGTCGATATGCATCCACGACGCACGCTTTTGCCGAGCCGCACTGAAGCGAGCTCCACAGCAGACTTTACCTGACAGTCACAGCGGCGTTATCATGAAAGTGTGGACCGTGACTGTTTATTGTGACATTTGGGACAGGGCCAGTGACGGGAAATATCAACCCGACCTTGGGCTCGGGCTCGGGCAGAGAATCCAAAGGCGGAGGACGGAGGCATCTATGTGAACCGAACAATGGTGTAATGATTCAGTTGACTCCCAACAAGACAAGACGATGCTCACCCGACTGGCCAATAGGAACGTTCCAATAGGAAAAAAAGAACGTGGCCCCGCCCATGACACAATTTTCACAGCGAAAGCAAAATCCTGACACAAGAGCAAAAAATTGCATCGAGAGCAAAGAAAAGCGGTTTGAGAGAAACACTTTTTTTTTTATAGAAATTGTTTTCAAACTGATAGCAAAAAATATATATTTAAGATTTTTTTTCAAAGTATTTTGAGAGATTTTTTTTCTCAGAAATATTTTTTTTTATGTTCTATGAGAAAATAATTTCTCTCAAAACTTTTTTTAGTCTCAAATATAATTTTTTTGCTATTGATATGAAAACTTTTTCTCTCAAATATTCTTTTTTCTCTCATGAAATGCTTTTTTGCTATCAGTGTGATAACTTTTTCTCTCAAACTTTTTTTTTCTTCTCTCAGATCATTTATATTCTCGCATGTAATAAAGACACAAAAATAGCTCCATACTAGGCTGCCTACAATCTAAATAATAGTTTTGTTTTTCGTGCTTCTAGAGGACCAGTGGTTACGTTCACACAATAAATTATAAAGAGTGATAAATGCATTTAAATGTGGGAGTGAATCCGCTAAATTTCAGTCCTGTGAGTCATGAAACTGCGATGATTGACATAGTAACCATAGCAACATGAGAATGTACACTTTTACACTTTACACTTTAGTCATAACAAATTACTTGATTTTTATATTGTGTGTCATTACCTAAATGTGGTTTTATATTGTGTGTCATTTAGGGCTGTTTTCGACTAAGGATTTTCATAGTCGAATCTGATTCGTTAGATTTTGCCGTAGTCGACTGATAGTCGATCCTTTTTTTTTCACTAGACGTCCCGTTTTTTCCCAGGACAGTCCCGTATTTCAACTCTAATTTTAGTGTCCCGACTTATTATGAAAAAATCATGATTTGTCCCGTATTTCATCGCTAACATACATGTAATTTTACATATTATAGGTTTCGTTGAATAAGCGCAAGACAGAGAGGGAGGGAGAGAGCGAGCGAGAGACCTTGTGTGTGTGTGCTAGCATTAATTACACGCGCGCACAGAGAGGGAGAGCGCGAGAGACCTTGTGTGTGTGTGCTAGAGTAGGCTACTCATTAATACGCACGCGTCTCCCCAAAGATTATACTAATATAGGGTTTATGTCTGTATTGACAAAAGAGTGGTAGAACTGTTTGTTTGTAAAGTTAACAAGCCTTACCCGTTTCAAATGAGCCATGTTGGTTGTCGTCGTGTGATATGAAAGAAGCTGCTGGCACAACTTGCACTTAACTTTCTGTGGGTCATCTTTAACCTTCTCGAAATACTCCCATACTTTTGATGATTTTTTAGAAGCCATTGTGAGCCAATAAATCCGTAAATGCTAACAAATGTGGACGTGGTCCAGACGTTACAGGCATGTAGTGTGCTGCTGGCTGCTCATTGGTTGCATACCGCGCGCGGTGCGCCTATTTTGAAATAACGAACTTGAGCGCGCAAAAGACGCAATATGTGAACAGACCCCCTACTGTTCGACTATGAGGTTCATAGTCGAATCAGACCTCTCCGAATCGAATCGTCGAATCCTCGACTATTAGAAGTCAGCCCTAGTGTCATTACCTAAACCTTTTTTTTTTTTGTAATGGTTGTTCATGAGGAACAATCCTCCAGCTCCTGCACATTCTTAGCTTTTCCAGCATCTTCTGCATATTTGACTCCCAGGGGTTAAAGTGAAAAGAATCCTGAGCCTGAACTTTTTTAGGGAGGGCACAGATGGACTTATCTTCAATGGCACCATTTATTTTCAAGTGTTACGGCTGTATGTTAATGGCATCTTTTTATGAATGAAGGCCAGTATCACTGATATTTATATAGCTATTGATGTCTCGATGAAAATCTCACGCATCTCATTCTCTCACTACTATTTACGTTCATTTAAGATTTTATTTAACTCATTTCCAAGCAAACATTTGGACGTTTAATGACCGTTGAAAAGACGTCCGTCCGACACGTACCGTCATGGTTGAAAATCTTCGACATCATCTGACCGTGAATTCCACGTCTCTTCTGCGCGTCCCTGGACGTCTAAATGCGTCGTCATCTGTGTGTTTAAATGTGTTGCTGCATAATTTAAGTGTATGTACACGTGAAACACACTCCAGGAAGAGCTGGCGGATACAAGAAATGAGCCAAACAATGTATTTACCCAAAAATGAAAATTCTGTCATTTACTCACCCTCATGTTCCAAACCTGTATGAGTTTCTTTCTTCTTCTGAACATAAAAGAAGATATTTTGAAGAATGTTTGTAACCAAGCAAATAGAGCAACCATTGACTACCATTATTGGAGAGAAAATGATTATGGTAGTTAATGGGAAGCGACATCTGCTTGGTTACAAACATTCTTCCAAACATATTTGTGTTTAACACAATATAGAAAGGTATAATGGTTTGAAACATGAGGTTGAGTAAATGATGACAATTTTCATTTTGGGGTGAACTATCCCTTAAACACATTGTTTGGCTCATGTTTTGTATCCCCCACCCAGCTCTTCCTGGAGTGTTTCAGGTGTTCTGCCATTGCTGCATCAGTTTCAGAGTCTGTAGCATCTGGGCTCCACCTCTTCACAGCATCTAAGGGAAGAGAATATATTTCTTTTTAAAATAAATAAAATAAAAAATTTGAGGTAAATGACATGCACTTATTTTCAAAATAGTTTTATGGTCTACAGCTAAACTTAAAGGTGGGGTATGTGATTTTCTTTTTTGACCATTTTTTCAAAATCACTTGAAATCCTATTCCTAACCCACTTACAGCCACTGAGTTAGAAGCACTGAAATGAAAATTAAAAAATTGAATCATCTGTGGAACGGGCAGAACTCGGAAAACTCCAGCCAATCATTTCGCAGACCATCTAGAATCATTGGACAGTCAGTGCGTCAATCAAACGGTCGCACCATACCCCCTCCCCCATACCCCTCTTCAAATGGGTGGAGTGGGTGGAGTCAGTGAAAGAAGTTAGGACCTTTTGAGTTGTGTATTTTCAAAATCTGCCGGCTGTTTTGCAAATCGCATACCCCACCTTTAAAAAAAAACATGGAACAAGATGAATGAATCATGAATGAAACATTAGAAAAAGGTAATCAACATGCATTATATTTTATTGTATAAAAGATGTTCTCCTTTAAATTGGTGTTAGATCAGTTGGGGGAACAGCATTTGTCCCCTGCCTCTTCAATACCACTGTGGTACCCTTGAGAAAGACCCTTAACTAGGTGTGTAACTGTGAGAAAGTGAACAGGACATTTCTGATAAAGACAGGTTGGCTGTGACCCTAACCCCCCTGGATCGATAAAGGGTACCAATAAAAATTACATCAATATACAAGGAACAAGAGCTAAACCAGCTAAACATTTCATTCTATTTCAGATAATTTATTTTCTGAAAGAAACTTTCAAAAGGCTACATTAGTTTTTCTCAATTGCTAAAACACAATTTCTGAAACCTTGCTCCATTTTCTGAAAACATTAAACACAAAACCTCATCTTCAAGCACTATTTACAAAACCTGACTCCTCTTGCAAAATGAAACTTTCGCCTCAAAACAGTTTTACCTGTGTTCAAAATCAAACACTGCTCTCATAAACAAAGTGATCAAAATGCTATACACTATCAAGCAGTCAGTAAACAATACACCCAAAAATTAAAACACATTGTTCAAAACATGAACTACAGGGAGAACTACATTTTTAATCTCAAAACAAATTTCATATTTTTTCATTGTACAGTCTACAGCAGTGCACTGTACTACAGTATACAATAC